>OX388347.1:19378561-19772834 GCA_947579665.1 Sympetrum striolatum | reverse complement strand
TAAAGGGAAGCTATTGAAATTTCCCTAAAATCATTCTTTTTCGTTGCTTTCTTCGATCATATCCCAAAAAAATGAGGAAAATAAGGCAAAATAGAGGGAGAAAAGGGAAATTTCACCAAAATTATCCATTTTTGGTATCTTTTTGATTGTATCTTGAAAAATTACCAAAATTAAGGAAACAAGAGAAAAAATATTGAAATTTCTCAAAAATATCCTTTTTCGTTGCTTTTTTCGATCATATCATAAAAAAATGAGGAAAATAAGGCAAAATCGAGGGAAAAAAGGAAATTTCGCTAAAATTAAACGTTTTCGTTGCTTTTTTCGATAATAACTCGATAAAAATAACGAAATTTAAGGAAAAAAAGAGAAAAAAATTAATATTTTGCTAAAATTATCAGTTTTCACAGCTTTTTTCGATCCTAACTCGATGAAATCGCCAAAATTAAGGCAAAACAGAGGAAGAATATTGAAATTTCGCTAAAAATATCCGTTTTCGTTTCTTTTTTCCATCATATCTCGATAAAATGAAGAAAATTCAGGCAATAGATAGGAAAAAAGAATAAAATTTCGCTAAAATTAAACGTTTTCGTTGCTTTTTTCGTTCATAACTCGATAAAAATGACGAAATATAAGGCAAAAAAGAGGATAAAAATTGAAATTTCCCTAAAATTATAACTTTTCGTTGCTTTTTTTCGATCATAACTCCATGGAATGACCAAAATTAAGGCTAAAAAGAGGAAAAATATGGAAATTTCGCTAAAAATATCCGTTTTCGTTTCTTTTTTCAATCATATATCAATGAAATGACAAAAATTAATGCAAAAAAGAGGAAAACTTTGGAAATTTCGCAAAAATTATCCTTTTTTGGTATTTTTTCGATTGCATCTCGAAAAAATGAGCAAAATTAAGGTAAAAAAGAGAAAAATATATTAATTTCGCAAAATATATCCTTTTTCGTTGTTTTTTCGATCATATCTAAAAAAATGAGGAATATAAGGCAAAATAGACGGAAAAAAATGAAATTTCGCTAAAATTATCCGATTTCTAATTTTAGAGAAATTTTATATTTTTCCTATCTATTGCCTGAATATTCTTCATTTTATCGAGATATGATCGAAAAATGCAATGAAGGTGGATATTTTTAGCGAAATTTCAATATTTTTCCGCTTTTTTGCCTTAATTTTCGTAATTTTATCGATTTATGATCGAAAAAAAGCACAGAAAAAGGATAATTTTAGCGAAATTTCAATAGTTTTCCTCTTTTTTGCCTTAAGTTTCGTCATTTTATTGATATATGATGAAATATGAAACGAAAACGGATAATTTTAGCGAAATTTCCTTTTTTCCCTCGATTTTGCCTTATTTTCCTCATTTTTTTGGGATATGATCAAAAAAAGCAACGAAAAAGGATATTTTTTGCGAAATTCCAATATTATTCCACTTTTTTGCCTTAAATTTCGTCATTTTAATCGAGTTATGATCGAAAAAAGCTACGAAAACGTTTACCAAATTTTATTTTTTTCCTATCCTGAATATGTTCATTTTATCGAGATATGATCAAAAATGCAATGAAAGATATTTTTAGCGAAATTTCAATATTTATCCCCTTTTTTGCCTTAATTTTCGTCTTTTTATAGATTTATGATCGAAAAAAATCACAGAAATCGGATAATTTTAGCGAAATTTCATTTTTTTCCGTCTATTTTGCCTTATTTTCCTCTTCTTTTTAGATATGATCGAAAAAACAACGAAAAAGGATATTTTTTGCGAAATTTCAATATTTTTTCTCTTTTTTGCCTTAATTTTGCTCATTTTTTCGAGATACAATCGAAAAAATACCAAAAATGGATAATTTTAGCGAAATTTCCATATTTTTCCTCTCTTTAGCCTTAATTTTGGCCATTTCATCGAGTTATGATCGAAAAAATGGAACGAAAATGGATACTTAAAGCGAAATTTCAATTTTATTCCACTATTTTGCTTTAAATTTCGTCATTTTTTCGAGTTTTGATTGAAAAATGCTGTGAAAACTGATAATATCAGCAAAATATTAATTTTTTCTCTATATTCCTTAATTTTCGTCATTTAACTGGGATTTGATCGAAAAAAGCAACGAAAAGGGATAATTTTAGTGAAATTTCAATTTTTATCCCCTTTTTTGCCTTAAATTTCGTCATTTTTATCGAGTTATGATCGAAAAAAGCTACTAAAACGTTTAATTTTAACGAAATTTTATTTTTTTCCTATCTAATTCCTGAATATGTTCATTTTATCGAGATATGATCAAAAATGCAATGAAAGTGGATATTTTTAGTGAAATTTCAATATTTTTCCCCTTTTCTGCCTTAATTTTCGTCTTTTTATCGATTTATGATCGAAAAAAAGCACAGAAAACGGGTAATTTTAGCGAAATTTTTTTTTCCACGATTTTCCTTATTTTCCCCATTTTTTTGGGAAATGATCGAAAAAATTAACGAAAAAGGATATTATTTTGCGAAATTTCAATAGTTTTCCTCTTTACGAACGAACTTTAACGAAAATTAACTTATAATTAAAAAATAGGATAAAAATTGAAATTTCACTGAAATTATCCCTTTTCGTTGCTTTTTTCGATCATATCCCGGTTAAATGACGAATATTAAGGCAAAATTGAGAAAAAAAATTAATATTTTGCTAAAATTATCAGTTTCCATTGGCCAAAATTAAGGCAATAAAGAGGAAAACTAATGACATTTCACTAAAATCATCCATTTTTGGTATTTTTTTGATTGCATCTTGAAAAAATGACCAAAATTATGGCAAAAAAGTGAAAAAATATTGAAATTTCGCAAAAAAATATCCTTTTTCGTTGCTTTTTTTGATCATATCCCAAAAAAATGAGGAAAATAAGGCAAAATCGAGGGAAAAAAGGAAATTTCGCTAAAATTATCCATTTTCTGTGCTTTTTTTCAATCATAACTTGATGAAATGACGAAAATTAACGCAAAAAAGCGGAAAAATATTGAAATTTCGCTAAAAATATCAACTTTCATTGCATTTTTCGATCATATCTCGGTAAAATGAAGAAAATTCAGGCAATAGATAGGAAAAAAAGTAAAATTTCGCTGAAATTAAACGTTTTCGTTGCCTTTTTCGTTCATAACTCGATAAAAATGACGAAATATAAGGCAAAAAAGAGGATAAAAATTGAAATTTCCCTAAAATTATAACTTTTCTTTGCTTTTTTTCGATCATAACTCGGTGAAATGGCCAAAATTAAGGCAAAACAGAGGAAAAATATTGAAATTTCGCTAAAAATATCCGTTTTCGTTTCTTTTTTCCATCATAAATCGATAAAATGACAAAATTAAGGCAAAAAAGAGGAAAAATATTGAAATTTCGCTAAAAATATCCACTTTCATTGCATTTTTCGATCATATCTAGATAAAATGAAGAAAATTCAGGCAATAGATAGGAAAAAAATACAATTTCGCTAAAATTAAACGTTTTCGTTTCTTATTTCGATCATAACTCGATAAAAATGACGAAATTTAAGGCAAAAAAGAGGATGAAAATTGAAATTTCACTGAAATTATCCCTTTTCGTTGATTTTTCGATCATATCCCGGTAAAATGACGGAAATTAAGGCAAAATAGAGAAAAAAATTAATATTTTGCTAAAAATATCAATTTTCACAACTTTTTTTGATCAAAACTCGAAATAATGACGAAATTAAAAGAAAAATAGTGGAATAAAATTGAAATTTCGCTATAATTATCCGTTTTCGTTTCTTTTTTCCATCATATATCAATTAAATGATGAAAATTAAGGCAAAAAAGAGGAAAACTAATGAACTTTCGCTAAAATTATCCATTTTTGATATTTTCTCGATTGTATCTCGAATAATGACGACAATTACGGCAAAAAAGAGAAAAAATATTGAAATTTCGCAAAAAAATATGCTTTTTCGTTCCTTTTTTTTGATCATTTTTTTCCAAAAAAATGAGGAAAAAAGGCAAAATAGAGGGAAAAAGGAAATTTCGCTAAAATTATCCGTTTATGTTTCATTTTCATCATATATCAATAAAGTGACGAAAATTAAGGCAAAAAATAGGATTAATATTGGAATTGCGCTAACACTAAACACGTTCATTGCTTTTTTCGATCATAACTCGATAATTATGACGAAATTTAAGGCAAAAATAGGATAAAAATTGAAATTTCAGTGAAATTATCCCTTTTCGTTGCTGTTTTCGATCATATCCCGGTAAAATGACAAAAAGTAAGGCAAAATAGAGAAAAAAAATTAATATTTTGCTAAAATTATCAGTTTTCACAGCTTTTTTCGATCATTACTCGAAATAATGACGAAATTTAAATTAAAATAGCGGAATAATATTGAAATTTCGCCTTAATTATCCGTTTTCGTTGCTTTTTTTTCGATCATAACTCGATGAAATGGCCAATATTAAGGCAAAAAAGAGGAAAAATATTGAAATTTCGCTAAAAATATACGTTTTCGTTTCTTTTTTCCATCATTTATCAATAAATGACGAAAATTATGGCAAATAAAGGGAAGCTATTGAAATTTCCCTAAAATCATTCTTTTTCGTTGCTTTCTTCGATCATATCCCAAAAAAATGAGGAAAATAAGGCAAAATAGAGGGAGAAAAGGGAAATTTCACCAAAATTATCCATTTTTGGTATCTTTTTGATTGTATCTTGAAAAATTACCAAAATTAAGGAAACAAGAGAAAAAATATTGAAATTTCTCAAAAAATATCCTTTTTCGTTGCTTTTTTCGATCATATCATAAAAAAATGAGGAAAATAAGGCAAAATCGAGGGAAAAAAGGAAATTTCGCTAAAATTAAACGTTTTCGTTGCTTTTTTCGATAATAACTCGATAAAAATGACGAAATTTAAGGAAAAAAAGAGAAAAAAATTAATATTTTGCTAAAATTATCAGTTTTCACAGCTTTTTTCGATCCTAACTCGATGAAATCGCCAAAATTAAGGCAAAACAGAGGAAGAATATTGAAATTTCGCTAAAAATATCCGTTTTCGTTTCTTTTGTCCATCATATCTCGATAAAATGAAGAAAATTCAGGCAATAGATAGGAAAAAAGAATAAAATTTCGCTAAAATTAAACGTTTTCGTTGCTTTTTTCGTTCATAACTCGATAAAAATGACGAAATATAAGGCAAAAAAGAGGATAAAAATTGAAATTTCCCTAAAATTATAACTTTTCGTTGCTTTTTTTCGATCATAACTCCATGGAATGACCAAAATTAAGGCTAAAAAGAGGAAAAATATGGAAATTTCGCTAAAAATATCCGTTTTCGTTTCTTTTTTCAATCATATATCAATGAAATGACAAAAATTAATGCAAAAAAGAGGAAAACTTTGGAAATTTCGCAAAAATTATCCTTTTTTGGTATTTTTTCGATTGCATCTCGAAAAAATGAGCAAAATTAAGGTAAAAAAGAGAAAAATATATTAATTTCGCAAAATATATCCTTTTTCGTTGTTTTTTCGATCATATCTAAAAAAATGAGGAATATAAGGCAAAATAGACGGAAAAAAATGAAATTTCGCTAAAATTATCCGATTTCTAATTTTAGAGAAATTTTATATTTTTCCTATCTATTGCCTTAATTTTCGTAATTTTATCGATTTATGATCGAAAAAAAGCACAGAAAAAGGATAATTTTAGCGAAATTTCAATAGTTTTCCTCTTTTTTGCCTTAAGTTTCGTCATTTTATTGATATATGATGAAATATGAAACGAAAACGGATAATTTTAGCGAAATTTCCTTTTTTCCCTCGATTTTGCCTTATTTTCCTCATTTTTTTGGGATATGATCAAAAAAAGCAACGAAAAAGGATATTTTTTGCGAAATTCCAATATTATTCCACTTTTTTGCCTTAAATTTCGTCATTTTAATCGAGTTATGATCGAAAAAAGCTACGAAAACGTTTACCAAATTTTATTTTTTTCCTATCCTGAATATGTTCATTTTATCGAGATATGATCAAAAATGCAATGAAAGATATTTTTAGCGAAATTTCAATATTTATCCCCTTTTTTGCCTTAATTTTCGTCTTTTTATAGATTTATGATCGAAAAAAATCACAGAAATCGGATAATTTTAGCGAAATTTCATTTTTTTCCGTCTATTTTGCCTTATTTTCCTCTTCTTTTTAGATATGATCGAAAAAACAACGAAAAAGGATATTTTTTGCGAGATTTCAATATTTTTTCTCTTTTTTGCCTTAATTTTGCTCATTTTTTCGAGATACAATCGAAAAAATACCAAAAATGGATAATTTTAGCGAAATTTCCATATTTTTCCTCTCTTTAGCCTTAATTTTGGCCATTTCATCGAGTTATGATCGAAAAAATGGAACGAAAATGGATACTTAAAGCGAAATTTCAATTTTATTCCACTATTTTGCTTTAAATTTCGTCATTTTTTCGAGTTTTGATTGAAAAATGCTGTGAAAACTGATAATATCAGCAAAATATTAATTTTTTTCTCTATTTTCCTTAATTTTCGTCATTTAACTGGGATTTGATCGAAAAAAGCAACGAAAAGGGATAATTTTAGTGAAATTTCAATTTTTATCCCCTTTTTTGCCTTAAATTTCGTCATTTTTATCGAGTTATGATCTAAAAAAGCTACTAAAACGTTTAATTTTAACGAAATTTTATTTTTTTCCTATCTAATTCCTGAATATGTTCATTTTATCGAGATATGATCAAAAATGCAATGAAAGTGGATATTTTTAGCGAAATTTCAATATTTTTCCCCTTTTCTGCCTTAATTTTCGTCTTTTTATCGATTTATGATCGAAAAAAAGCACAGAAAACGGGTAATTTTAGCGAAATTTTTTTTTCCACGATTTTCCTTATTTTCCCCATTTTTTTGGGAAATGATCGAAAAAATTAACGAAAAAGGATATTATGTTGCGAAATTTCAATAGTTTTCCTCTTTACGAACGAACTTTAACGAAAATTAACTTATAATTAAAAAATAGGATAAAAATTGAAATTTCACTGAAATTATCCCTTTTCGTTGCTTTTTTCGATCATATCCCGGTTAAATGACGAATATTAAGGCAAAATTGAGAAAAAAAATTAATATTTTGCTAAAATTATCAGTTTCCATTGGCCAAAATTAAGGCAATAAAGAGGAAAACTAATGACATTTCACTAAAATCATCCATTTTTGGTATTTTTTTGATTGCATCTTGAAAAAATGACCAAAATTAAAGCAATAAAGTGAAAAAATATTGAAATTTCGCAAAAAAATATCCTTTTTCGTTGCTTTTTTTGATCATATCCCAAAAAAATGAGGAAAATAAGGCAAAATCGAGGGAAAAAAGGAAATTTCGCTAAAATTATCCGTTTTCTGTGCTTTTTTTCAATCATAACTTGATGAAATGACGAAAATTAACGCAAAAAAGCGGAAAAATATTGAAATTTCGCTAAAAATATCAACTTTCATTGCATTTTTCGATCATATCTCGGTAAAATGAAGAAAATTCAGGCAAAAGATAGGAAAAAAAATAAAATTTCGCTAAAATTAAACGTTTTCGATCATATCCCAGTAAAATGACGAAAATTAAGGTAAAATAGAGAAAAAAAATTAATATTTTGAAAAAATTATCAGTTTTCACAACTTTTTTCTATCATAGCTCGAAAAAATGACGAAATTGAAAGCAAAATAGTGGAATAAAATTGAAATTTCGCTATAATTATCCGTTTTCGTTTCTTTTTTCCATCATATATCAATAAAATGATGAAAATTAAGGCAAAAAAGAGGAAAACTAATGAACTTTCGCTAAATTTATCCATTTTTGGTATTTTCTCGATTGTATCTCAAAAAAATGACGAAAATTAAGGCAAAAAAGTGAAAAAATATTGAAATTTCGAAAAAAAATATCCTTTTTCGTTGCTTTTTTGATCATATCCCAAAAAAATGAGGAAAATAAGGCAAAATCGAGGGAAAAAAGGAAATTTCGCTAAAATTATCCATTTTCTGTGCTTTTTTTCAATCATAACTTGATGAAATGACGAAAATTAACCCAAAAAAGCGGAAAAATATTGAAATTTCGCTAAAAATATCAACTTTCATTGCATTTTTCGATCATATCTCGGTAAAATGAAGAAAATTCAGGCAATAGATAGGAAAAAAAGTAAAATTTCGCTAAAATTAAACGTTTTCGTTGCCTTTTTCGTTCATAACTCGATAAAAATGACGAAATATAAGGCAAAAAAGAGGATAAAAATTGAAATTTCCCTAAAATTATAACTTTTCTTTGCTTTTTTTCGATCATAACTCGGTGAAATGGCCAAAATTAAGGCAAAACAGAGGAAAAATATTGAAATTTCGCTAAAAATATCCGTTTTCGTTTCTTTTTTCCATCATAAATCGATAAAATGACAAAATTAAGGCAAAAAAGAGGAAAAATATTGAAATTTCAGTTAAAATCAACCGTTTTCTGTGCTTTTTTTCGATCATAAATCGATAGAACGACGAAATATAAAGCAAAATAGAGGGAGAAAAGGGAAATTTCACTAAAATTATCCATTTTTGCTATTTTTTCGATTGTATCTCGAAAAAATGACCAAAATTAAGGCAAAAAAGTGAAAAAAATACTGAAATTTCGCAAAAAATATCCTTTTTCGTTGTTTTTTCGATCATATCTAAAAAAATGAGGAAATTAAGGCATAATAGACGGAAAGAAATGAAATTTCGCTAAAATTATCCGATATCTGTGCTTTTTTTCGATCATAAATCGATAAAATGACGAAAATTAAGGCAAAAAGAGGAAAATATTGAAATTTCGCTAAAAATATCCACTTTCATTGCATTTATCGATCATATCTGGATCAAATGAAGAAAATTCAGGTAATAGATATAAAAAAAAAATAAAATTTCGCTACAATTAAACGTTTTCGTTGCTTTTTCGATCATAACTCGATAAAAAGGACGAAATTTAAGTCAAAATAGAGAAAAAATTAATATTTTGCTAAAATTATCAGTTTCCATTGGCCAAAATTAAGGCAATAAAGAGGAAAACTATTGACATTTCACTAAAATCATCCATTTTTGATATTTTATTGATTGCATCTTGAAAAGATGACCAAAATTAAAGCAATAAAGAGAAAAAATATTGAAATTTCTCAAAAAATATCCTTTTTCGTTGTTTTTTTCGATCAAATCCCAAAAAAATGGGGAAAATAAGGCAAAATCGAGGGAAAAAAGAAAATTTCGCTAAAATTATCCGTTTTCTGTGCTTTTTTTCGATCATAAATCGATAAAATGAGGAAAATTAAGGCAAAAAAGAGGAAAAATATTGAAATTTTGCTAAAAATATCCACTTTCATTGCATTTTTCGATCATATCTAGATAAAATGAAGAAAATTCAGGCAATAGATAGGAAAAAAATACAATTTCGCTAAAATTAAACGTTTTCGTTTCTTATTTCGATCATAACTCGATAAAAATGACGAAATTTAAGGCAAAAAAGAGGATGAAAATTGAAATTTCACTGAAATTATCCCTTTTCGTTGATTTTTCGATCATATCCCGGTAAAATGACGGAAATTAAGGCAAAATAGAGAAAAACTAATGAACTTTCGCTAAAATTATCCATTTTTGATATTTTCTCGATTGTATCTCGAAATAATGACGACAATTACGGCAAAAAAGAGAAAAAATATTGAAATTTCGCAAAAAAATATGCTTTTTCGTTCCTTTTTTTTGATCATTTTTTTCCAAAAAAATGAGGAAAAAAGGCAAAATAGAGGGAAAAAGGAAATTTCGCTAAAATCATCCGTTTATGTTTCATTTTCATCATATATCAATAAAGTGACGAAAATTAAGGCAAAAAATAGGATTAATATTGGAATTGCGCTAAAACTAAACACGTTCATTGCATTTTTCGATTATATCTCGATAAAATGAAGAAAATTCAGGAAAAAGATAGGAAAAAAAATAAAATTTCGCTAAAATTAAACGTTTTCCTTGCTTTTTTCGATCATAACTCGATAATTATGACGAAATTTAAGGCAAAAATAGGATAAAAATTGAAATTTCAGTGAAATTATCCCTTTTCGTTGCTGTTTTCGATCATATCCCGGTAAAATGACGAAAAGTAAGGCAAAATAGAGAAAAAAAATTAATATTTTGCTAAAATTATCAGTTTTCACAGCTTTTTTCGATCATTACTCGAAATAATGACGAAAATTAAATTAAAATAGCGGAATAATATTGAAATTTCGCCTTAATTATCCGTTTTCGTTGCTTTTTTTTCGATCATAACTCGATGAAATGGCCAATATTAAGGCAAAAAAGAGGAAAAATATTGAAATTTCGCTAAAAATATACGTTTTCGTTTCTTTTTTCCATCATTTATCAATAAAATGACGAAAATTATGGCAAATAAAGGGAAGCTATTGAAATTTCCCTAAAATCATTCTTTTTCGTTGCTTTCTTCGATCATATCCCAAAAAAATGAGGAAAATAAGGCAAAATAGAGGGAGAAAAGGGAAATTTCACCAAAATTATCCATTTTTGGTATCTTTTTGATTGTATCTTGAAAAATTACCAAAATTAAGGAAACAAGAGAAAAAATATTGAAATTTCTCAAAAAATATCCATTTTCGTTGCTTTTTTCGATCATATCATAAAAAAATGAGGAAAATAAGGCAAAATCGAGGGAAAAAAGGAAATTTCGCTAAAATTAAACGTTTTCGTTGCTTTTTTCGATAATAACTCGATAAAAATGACGAAATTTAAGGAAAAAAAGAGAAAAAAATTAATATTTTGCTAAAATTATCAGTTTTCACAGCTTTTTTCGATCCTAACTCGATGAAATCGCCAAAATTAAGGCAAAACAGAGGAAGAATATTGAAATTTCGCTAAAAATATCCGTTTTCGTTTCTTTTTTCCATCATATCTCGATAAAATGAAGAAAATTCAGGCAATAGATAGGAAAAAAGAATAAAATTTCGCTAAAATTAAACGTTTTCGTTGCTTTTTTCGTTCATAACTCGATAAAAATGACGAAATATAAGGCAAAAAAGAGGATAAAAATTGAAATTTCCCTAAAATTATAACTTTTCGTTGCTTTTTTTCGATCATAACTCCATGGAATGACCAAAATTAAGGCTAAAAAGAGGAAAAATATGGAAATTTCGCTAAAAATATCCGTTTTCGTTTCTTTTTTCAATCATATATCAATGAAATGACAAAAATTAATGCAAAAAAGAGGAAAACTTTGGAAATTTCGCAAAAATTATCCTTTTTTGGTATTTTTTCGATTGCATCTCGAAAAAATGAGCAAAATTAAGGTAAAAAAGAGAAAAATATATTAATTTCGCAAAATATATCCTTTTTCGTTGTTTTTTCGATCATATCTAAAAAAATGAGGAATATAAGGCAAAATAGACGGAAAAAAATGAAATTTCGCTAAAATTATCCGATTTCTAATTTTAGAGAAATTTTATATTTTTCCTATCTATTGCCTGAATATTCTTCATTTTATCGAGATATGATCGAAAAATGCAATGAAGGTGGATATTTTTAGCGAAATTTCAATATTTTTCCGCTTTTTTGCCTTAATTTTCGTAATTTTATCGATTTATGATCGAAAAAAAGCACAGAAAAAGGATAATTTTAGCGAAATTTCAATAGTTTTCCTCTTTTTTGCCTTAAGTTTCGTCATTTTATTGATATATGATGAAATATGAAACGAAAACGGATAATTTTAGCGAAATTTCCTTTTTTCCCTCGATTTTGCCTTATTTTCCTCATTTTTTTGGGATATGATCAAAAAAAGCAACGAAAAAGGATATTTTTTGCGAAATTCCAATATTATTCCACTTTTTTGCCTTAAATTTCGTCATTTTAATCGAGTTATGATCGAAAAAAGCTACGAAAACGTTTACCAAATTTTATTTTTTTCCTATCCTGAATATGTTCATTTTATCGAGATATGATCAAAAATGCAATGAAAGATATTTTTAGCGAAATTTCAATATTTATCCCCTTTTTTGCCTTAATTTTCGTCTTTTTATAGATTTATGATCGAAAAAAATCACAGAAATCGGATAATTTTAGCGAAATTTCATTTTTTTCCGTCTATTTTGCCTTATTTTCCTCTTCTTTTTAGATATGATCGAAAAAACAACGAAAAAGGATATTTTTTGCGAAATTTCAATATTTTTTCTCTTTTTTGCCTTAATTTTGCTCATTTTTTCGAGATACAATCGAAAAAATAACAAAAATGGATAATTTTAGCGAAATTTCCATATTTTTCCTCTCTTTAGCCTTAATTTTGGCCATTTCATCGAGTTATGATCGAAAAAATGGAACGAAAATGGATACTTAAAGCGAAATTTCAATTTTATTCCACTATTTTGCTTTAAATTTCGTCATTTTTTCGAGTTTTGATTGAAAAATGCTGTGAAAACTGATAATATCAGCAAAATATTAATTTTTTTCTCTATTTTCCTTAATTTTCGTCATTTAACTGGGATTTGATCGAAAAAAGCAACGAAAAGGGATAATTTTAGTGAAATTTCAATTTTTATCCCCTTTTTTGCCTTAAATTTCGTCATTTTTATCGAGTTATGATCGAAAAAAGCTACTAAAACGTTTAATTTTAACGAAATTTTATTTTTTTCCTATCTAATTCCTGAATATGTTCATTTTATCGAGATATGATCAAAAATGCAATGAAAGTGGATATTTTTAGCGAAATTTCAATATTTTTCCCCTTTTCTGCCTTAATTTTCGTCTTTTTATCGATTTATGATCGAAAAAAAGCACAGAAAACGGGTAATTTTAGCGAAATTTTTTTTTCCACGATTTTCCTTATTTTCCCCATTTTTTTGGGAAATGATCGAAAAAATTAACGAAAAAGGATATTATTTTGCGAAATTTCAATAGTTTTCCTCTTTACGAACGAACTTTAACGAAAATTAACTTATAATTAAAAAATAGGATAAAAATTGAAATTTCACTGAAATTATCCCTTTTCGTTGCTTTTTTCGATCATATCCCGGTTAAATGACGAATATTAAGGCAAAATTGAGAAAAAAAATTAATATTTTGCTAAAATTATCAGTTTCCATTGGCCAAAATTAAGGCAATAAAGAGGAAAACTAATGACATTTCACTAAAATCATCCATTTTTGGTATTTTTTTGATTGCATCTTGAAAAAATGACCAAAATTAAAGCAATAAAGAGAAAAAATATTGAAATTTCTCAAAAAATATCCTTTTTCGTTGTTTTTTTCGATCATATCCCAAAAAAATGGGGAAAATAAGGCAAAATCGAGGGAAAAAAAGGAAATTTCGCTAAAATTATCCGTTTTCTGTGCTTTTTTTCGATCATAAATTGATAAAATGATGAAAATTCAGGCAATAGATAGGAAAAAAAAATAAAATTTCGCTAAAATTAAACGTTTTCGTTGCTTTTTTCGATCGTAACTCAATAGAAATGACGAAATTTAAGGCAAAAAAGAGAAAAAATTAATATTTTGCGGAAATTATCAGTTTTCACAGCTTTTTTCGATCATAGCTCGAAAAAATGACGAAATTGAAAGCAAAATAGTGGAATAAAATTGAAATATCGCTAAAAATATCCACCTTCATTTTATTTCTCGATCATATCTCGATAAAATGAAGAAAACTCAGGCAATAGATAGGAAAAAAATAAAATTTCGCAAAAATTAAACATTTTCGCTGCTTTTTTCGATCATAACTCGATAAAAATGACGAAATTTTAGGCAAAAAAGAGGATAAAAATTGAAATTTCACTAAAATTATCCCTTTTCGTTGCTTTTTCCCATCAAATCCCGGTAAAATGATGAAAATTAAGGCAAAATAGAGAAAAAATTAAAATTTTGCTAAAATTATCAGTTTTCACAACTTTTTATGATCAAAACACGAAATAATGACGAAATTTAAAACAAAATAGTGGAATAAAATTGAAATTTCGCTATAATTATCCGTTTTCGTTTCTTTTTTCCATCATATATCAATAAAATGATGAAAATTAAGGCAAAAAAGATGAAAACTAATGAACTTTCGCTAATGTTATCAATTTTTGATATCTTCTCCATTGTATCCCGAAATAATGACGAAAATTAAGGCAAAAAAGAGGAAAACTATTGAAATTTCGCAAAATAATATCCTTTTTCGTTAATTTTTTCGATCATTTCCCAAAAAAATGGGGAAAATAAGGCAAAATCGTGGAAAAAAAAAATTCGCTAAAATTACCCGTTTTCTGTGCTTTTTTTCGATCATAAATCGATAAAATGACGAAAATTAAGGCAAAATAGAGGAAAAATATTGAAATTTCGCAAAAAATATCCACTTTCATTGCATTTTTCGATCAAATCATGATAAAATGAAGATATTTCAGGCAATAGATAGGAAAAAAAAAATAAAATTTCGCTAAAATTAAACGTTTTCGTTGCTTTTTTCGATAATAACTCGATAAAAATGACAAAATTTAAGGAAAAAATGAGAAAAAAATTAATCTTTTGCTAAAATTATGAGTTTTCACAGCTTTTTTCGATCCTAACTCGATGTAATCGCCAAAATTAAGGCAAAACAGAGGAATAATATTGAAATTTTGCAAAAAATATCCGTTTTCGTTTCTTTTTTCCATCATATCTCTATAAAATGAAGAAAATTCAGGTAATAGAAAGGAAAAAAAATAAAATTTCGCTAAAATTATCCGTTTTCTGTGCTTTTTTCGATCATAAATCGATAAAATGAGGAAGATTAAGGCAAAAAAGAGGAAAAATATTGAAATTTCGCTAAAAATATCCACTTTCTGTGCTTTTTTTCGATCATAAATCGATAAAATGACGAAAATTAAGGCAAAAAATAGGAAAAATAATGAAATTTCTCTAAAAATATCCTCTATCATTGCATTTTTCGATCATATCTCCATATAATGAAGAAAATTGAGGCAATAGATAGGAAAAAAAAAAAAAAATTCGCTAAAATTAATCTATTTTGTTGCTTTTTTCGATCAAATCCCAGTAAAATGACGAAAATTAAGGCAAAATAGTGGAATAAAATTGAAATTTCGCTCTAATTATCCGTTTTCGTTGCTTTTTTTCGATCATAACTCGATGAAATGGCCAATATTAAGGCAAAAAAGATGAAAAATATTGAAATTTAGCTAAAATATCCGATTTCGTTTCTTTTTTCCATCATATATCAATAAACTGACAAAATTAAGGCAAAAAAGAAAAAAAAATATTGAAATTTTGCAAAAAATATCCTTTTTCGTTGCTTTTTTCGATCATATCCCAAAAAAATGAGGAATATAAGTCAAAATAGAGGGAGAAAAAGGAAATTTCGCTAAACTTATCCGTTTTCTGTGCTTTTTTTCGATCATAAATCGATAAAATTACGAAAATCAAGGCAAAAACTAGAAAAAAAATTAATATTTCGCTAAAATTATCCTTTTTCGTTGCTTTCCTCGATCATATCCCAAAAAAATGAGGAAAATAAGGCAAAATAGAGGGAAAAATAATAAAATTTCGCTAAAATTAATCGTTTTCGTTCCTTTTTTCGATCAAATCTCGGTAAAATGACAAAAATTAAGGCAAAATAGAGAAAAAAATTAATATTTCGCTAAAATTATCAGTTTTCACAGCTATTTTCGATCATAACTCGAAGCACTGACGAAATTTAAAGCAAAATAGTGGAATAACATTGAAATTTCGCTAAACATATATCCACCTTCATTTTATTTCTCGATCATATCTCGATAAAATGAAGAAAACTCAGGCAATAGATAGGAAAAAATAGAATCTCGCTAAAATTAAACGTTTTCGTTGCTTTTTTCGATCATAACTCGATAAAAATAACGAAATTTAAGGCAAAATAGAGAAAAAATTAATATTTTGCTTAAATTATCAGTTTTCACAGCTTTTTTCGATCATAGCTCGAAAAAATGACGAAATTTAAAGCAAAATAGTGGAATAAAATTGAAATTTCGCTATAATTATCCGTTTTCGTTTCTTTTTTCCATCATATATCAATAAAATGATGAAAATTAAGGCAAAAAAGAGGAAAACTAATGAACTTTCGCTAAATTTATCCATTTTTGGTATTTTCTCGATTGTATCTCAAAAAAATGACGAAAATTAAGGCAAAAAAGTGAAAAAATATTGAAATTTCGCAAAAAATATCCTTTTTCGTTGCTTTTTTGATCATATCCCAAAAAAATGAGGAAAATAAGGCAAAATCGAGGGAAAAAAGGAAATTTCGCTAAAATTATCCATTTTCTGTGCTTTTTTTCAATCATAACTTGATGAAATGACGAAAATTAACGCAAAAAAGCGGAAAAATATTGAAATTTCGCTAAAAATATCAACTTTCATTGCATTTTTCGATCATATCTCGGTAAAATGAAGAAAATTCAGGCAATAGATAGGAAAAAAAGTAAAATTTCGCTAAAATTAAACGTTTTCGTTGCCTTTTTCGTTCATAACTCGATAAAAATGACGAAATATAAGGCAAAAAAGAGGATAAAAATTGAAATTTCCCTAAAATTATAACTTTTCTTTGCTTTTTTTCGATCATAACTCGGTGAAATGGCCAAAATTAAGGCAAAACAGAGGAAAAATATTGAAATTTCGCTAAAAATATCCGTTTTCGTTTCTTTTTTCCATCATAAATCGATAAAATGACAAAATTAAGGCAAAAAGAGGAAAAATATTGAAATTTCAGTTAAAATCAACCGTTTTCTGTGCTTTTTTTCGATCATAAATCGATAGAACGACGAAATATAAAGCAAAATAGAGGGAGAAAAGGGAAATTTCACTAAAATTATCCATTTTTGCTATTTTTTCGATTGTATCTCGAAAAAATGACCAAAATTAAGGCAAAAAAGTGAAAAAAATACTGAAATTTCGCAAAAAATATCCTTTTTCGTTGTTTTTTCGATCATATCTAAAAAAATGAGGAAATTAAGGCATAATAGACGGAAAGAAATGAAATTTCGCTAAAATTATCCGATATCTGTGCTTTTTTTCGATCATAAATCGATAAAATGACGAAAATTAAGGCAAAAAGAGGAAAATATTGAAATTTCGCTAAAAATATCCACTTTCATTGCATTTATCGATCATATCTGGATCAAATGAAGAAAATTCAGGTAATAGATATAAAAAAAAATAAAATTTCGCTACAATTAAACGTTTTCGTTGCTTTTTTCGATCATAACTCGATAAAAAGGACGAAATTTAAGTCAAAATAGAGAAAAAATTAATATTTTGCTAAAATTATCAGTTTCCATTGGCCAAAATTAAGGCAATAAAGAGGAAAACTATTGACATTTCACTAAAATCATCCATTTTTGATATTTTATTGATTGCATCTTGAAAAGATGACCAAAATTAAAGCAATAAAGAGAAAAAATATTGAAATTTCTCAAAAAATATCCTTTTTCGTTGTTTTTTTCGATCAAATCCCAAAAAAATGGGGAAAATAAGGCAAAATCGAGGGAAAAAAGGAAATTTCGCTAAAATTATCCGTTTTCTGTGCTTTTTTTCGATCATAAATCGATAAAATGAGGAAAATTAAGGCAAAAAAGAGGAAAAATATTGAAATTTCGCTAAAAATATCCACTTTCATTGCATTTTTCGATCATATCTAGATAAAATGAAGAAAATTCAGGCAATAGATAGGAAAAAAATACAATTTCGCTAAAATTAAACGTTTTCGTTTCTTATTTCGATCATAACTCGATAAAAATGACGAAATTTAAGGCAAAAAAGAGGATGAAAATTGAAATTTCACTGAAATTATCCCTTTTCGTTGATTTTTCGATCATATCCCGGTAAAATGACGGAAATTAAGGCAAAATAGAGAAAAAAATTAATATTTTGCTAAAAATATCAGTTTTCACAACTTTTTTTGATCAAAACTCGAAATATTGACGAAATTAAAAGAAAAATAGTGGAATAAAATTGAAATTTCGCTATAATTATCCGTTTTCGTTTCTTTTTTCCATCATATATCAATTAAATGATGAAAATTAAGGCAAAAAAGAGGAAAACTAATGAACTTTCGCTAAAATTATCCATTTTTGATATTTTCTCGATTGTATCTCGAAATAATGACGACAATTACGGCAAAAAAGAGAAAAAATATTGAAATTTCGCAAAAAAATATGCTTTTTCGTTCCTTTTTTTTGATCATTTTTTTCCAAAAAAATGAGGAAAAAAGGCAAAATAGAGGGAAAAAGGAAATTTCGCTAAAATCATCCGTTTATGTTTCATTTTCATCATATATCAATAAAGTGACGAAAATTAAGGCAAAAAATAGGATTAATATTGGAATTGCGCTAAAACTAAACACGTTCATTGCATTTTTCGATTATATCTCGATAAAATGAAGAAAATTCAGGAAAAAGATAGGAAAAAAAATAAAATTTCGCTAAAATTAAACGTTTTCCTTGCTTTTTTCGATCATAACTCGATAATTATGACGAAATTTAAGGCAAAAATAGGATAAAAATTGAAATTTCAGTGAAATTATCCCTTTTCGTTGCTGTTTTCGATCATATCCCGGTAAAATGACGAAAAGTAAGGCAAAATAGAGAAAAAAAATTAATATTTTGCTAAAATTATCAGTTTTCACAGCTTTTTTCGATCATTACTCGAAATAATGACGAAAATTAAATTAAAATAGCGGAATAATATTGAAATTTCGCCTTAATTATCCGTTTTCGTTGCTTTTTTTTCGATCATAACTCGATGAAATGGCCAATATTAAGGCAAAAAAGAGGAAAAATATTGAAATTTCGCTAAAAATATACGTTTTCGTTTCTTTTTTCCATCATTTATCAATAAAATGACGAAAATTATGGCAAATAAAGGGAAGCTATTGAAATTTCCCTAAAATCATTCTTTTTCGTTGCTTTCTTCGATCATATCCCAAAAAAATGAGGAAAATAAGGCAAAATAGAGGGAGAAAAGGGAAATTTCACCAAAATTATCCATTTTTAGTATCTTTTTGATTGTATCTTGAAAAATTACCAAAATTAAGGAAACAAGAGAAAAAATATTGAAATTTCTCAAAAAATATCCTTTTTCGTTGCTTTTTTCGATCATATCATAAAAAAATGAGGAAAATAAGGCAAAATCGAGGGAAAAAAGGAAATTTCGCTAAAATTAAACGTTTTCGTTGCTTTTTTCGATAATAACTCGATAAAAATGACGAAATTTAAGGAAAAAAAGAGAAAAAAATTAATATTTTGCTAAAATTATCAGTTTTCACAGCTTTTTTCGATCCTAACTCGATGAAATCGCCAAAATTAAGGCAAAACAGAGGAAGAATATTGAAATTTCGCTAAAAATATCCGTTTTCGTTTCTTTTTTCCATCATATCTCGATAAAATGAAGAAAATTCAGGCAATAGATAGGAAAAAAGAATAAAATTTCGCTAAAATTAAACGTTTTCGTTGCTTTTTTCGTTCATAACTCGATAAAAATGACGAAATATAAGGCAAAAAAGAGGATAAAAATTGAAATTTCCCTAAAATTATAACTTTTCGTTGCTTTTTTTCGATCATAACTCCATGGAATGACCAAAATTAAGGCTAAAAAGAGGAAAAATATGGAAATTTCGCTAAAAATATCCGTTTTCGTTTCTTTTTTCAATCATATATCAATGAAATGACAAAAATTAATGCAAAAAAGAGGAAAACTTTGGAAATTTCGCAAAAATTATCCTTTTTTGGTATTTTTTCGATTGCATCTCGAAAAAATGAGCAAAATTAAGGTAAAAAAGAGAAAAATATATTAATTTCGCAAAATATATCCTTTTTCGTTGTTTTTTCGATCATATCTAAAAAAATGAGGAATATAAGGCAAAATAGACGGAAAAAAATGAAATTTCGCTAAAATTATCCGATTTCTAATTTTAGAGAAATTTTATATTTTTCCTATCTATTGCCTGAATATTCTTCTTTTTATCGAGATATGATCGAAAAATGCAATGAAGGTGGATATTTTTAGCGAAATTTCAATATTTTTCCGCTTTTTTGCCTTAATTTTCGTAATTTTATCGATTTATGATCGAAAAAAAGCACAGAAAAAGGATAATTTTAGCGAAATTTCAATAGTTTTCCTCTTTTTTGCCTTAAGTTTCGTCATTTTATTGATATATGATGAAATATGAAACGAAAACGGATAATTTTAGCGAAATTTCCTTTTTTCCCTCGATTTTGCCTTATTTTCCTCATTTTTTTGGGATATGATCAAAAAAAGCAACGAAAAAGGATATTTTTTGCGAAATTCCAATATTATTCCACTTTTTTGCCTTAAATTTCGTCATTTTAATCGAGTTATGATCGAAAAAAGCTACGAAAACGTTTACCAAATTTTATTTTTTTCCTATCCTGAATATGTTCATTTTATCGAGATATGATCAAAAATGCAATGAAAGATATTTTTAGCGAAATTTCAATATTTATCCCCTTTTTTGCCTTAATTTTCGTCTTTTTATAGATTTATGATCGAAAAAAATCACAGAAATCGGATAATTTTAGCGAAATTTCATTTTTTTCCGTCTATTTTGCCTTATTTTCCTCTTCTTTTTAGATATGATCGAAAAAACAACGAAAAAGGATATTTTTTGCGAAATTTCAATATTTTTTCTCTTTTTTGCCTTAATTTTGCTCATTTTTTCGAGATACAATCGAAAAAATACCAAAAATGGATAATTTTAGCGAAATTTCCATATTTTTCCTCTCTTTAGCCTTAATTTTGGCCATTTCATCGAGTTATGATCGAAAAAATGGAACGAAAATGGATACTTAAAGCGAAATTTCAATTTTATTCCACTATTTTGCTTTAAATTTCGTCATTTTTTCGAGTTTTGATTGAAAAATGCTGTGAAAACTGATAATATCAGCAAAATATTAATTTTTTCTCTATATTCCTTAATTTTCGTCATTTAACTGGGATTTGATCGAAAAAAGCAACGAAAAGGGATAATTTTAGTGAAATTTCAATTTTTATCCCCTTTTTTGCCTTAAATTTCGTCATTTTTATCGAGTTATGATCGAAAAAAGCTACTAAAACGTTTAATTTTAACGAAATTTTATTTTTTTCCTATCTAATTCCTGAATATGTTCATTTTATCGAGATATGATCAAAAATGCAATGAAAGTGGATATTTTTAGCGAAATTTCAATATTTTTCCCCTTTTCTGCCTTAATTTTCGTCTTTTTATCGATTTATGATCGAAAAAAAGCACAGAAAACGGGTAATTTTAGCGAAATTTTTTTTTCCACGATTTTCCTTATTTTCCCCATTTTTTTGGGAAATGATCGAAAAAATTAACGAAAAAGGATATTATTTTGCGAAATTTCAATAGTTTTCCTCTTTACGAACGAACTTTAACGAAAATTAACTTATAATTAAAAAATAGGATAAAAATTGAAATTTCACTGAAATTATCCCTTTTCGTTGCTTTTTTCGATCATATCCCGGTTAAATGACGAATATTAAGGCAAAATTGAGAAAAAAAATTAATATTTTGCTAAAATTATCAGTTTCCATTGGCCAAAATTAAGGCAATAAAGAGGAAAACTAATGACATTTCACTAAAATCATCCATTTTTGGTATTTTTTTGATTGCATCTTGAAAAAATGACCAAAATTAAAGCAATAAAGAGAAAAAATATTGAAATTTCTCAAAAAATATCCTTTTTCGTTGTTTTTTTCGATCATATCCCAAAAAAATGGGGAAAATAAGGCAAAATCAAGGGAAAAAAAGGAAATTTCGCTAAAATTATCCGTTTTCTGTGCTTTTTTTCGATCATAAATTGATAAAATGATGAAAATTCAGGCAATAGATAGGAAAAAAAAATAAAATTTCGCTAAAATTAAACGTTTTCGTTGCTTTTTTCGATCGTAACTCAATAGAAATGACGAAATTTAAGGCAAAAAAGAGAAAAAATTAATATTTTGCGGAAATTATCAGTTTTCACAGCTTTTTTCGATCATAGCTCGAAAAAATGACGAAATTGAAAGCAAAATAGTGGAATAAAATTGAAATATCGCTAAAAATATCCACCTTCATTTTATTTCTCGATCATATCTCGATAAAATGAAGAAAACTCAGGCAATAGATAGGAAAAAAATAAAATTTCGCTAAAATTAAACATTTTCGCTGCTTTTTTCGATCATAACTCGATAAAAATGACGAAATTTTAGGCAAAAAAGAGGATAAAAATTGAAATTTCACTAAAATTATCCCTTTTCGTTGCTTTTTCCCATCAAATCCCGGTAAAATGATGAAAATTAAGGCAAAATAGAGAAAAAATTAAAATTTTGCTAAAATTATCAGTTTTCACAACTTTTTATGATCAAAACACGAAATAATGACGAAATTTAAAACAAAATAGTGGAATAAAATTGAAATTTCGCTATAATTATCCGTTTTCGTTTCTTTTTTCCATCATATATCAATAAAATGATGAAAATTAAGGCAAAAAAGATGAAAACTAATGAACTTTCGCTAATGTTATCAATTTTTGATATCTTCTCCATTGTATCCCGAAATAATGACGAAAATTAAGGCAAAAAAGAGGAAAACTATTGAAATTTCGCAAAATAATATCCTTTTTCGTTAATTTTTTCGATCATTTCCCAAAAAATTGGGAAAATAAGGCAAAATCGTGGAAAAAAAAAATTCGCTAAAATTACCCGTTTTCTGTGCTTTTTTTCGATCATAAATCGATAAAATGACGAAAATTAAGGCAAAATAGAGGAAAAATATTGAAATTTCGCTAAAAATATCCACTTTCATTGCATTTTTCGATCAAATCATGATAAAATGAAGATATTTCAGGCAATAGATAGGAAAAAAAAAATAAAATTTCGCTAAAATTAAACGTTTTCGTTGCTTTTTTCGATAATAACTCGATAAAAATGACGAAATTTAAGGAAAAAATGAGAAAAAAATTAATCTTTTGCTAAAATTATGAGTTTTCACAGCTTTTTTCGATCCTAACTCGATGTAATCGCCAAAATTAAGGCAAAACAGAGGAATAATATTGAAATTTTGCAAAAAATATCCGTTTTCGTTTCGTTTTTGCATCATATCTCTATAAAATGAAGAAAATTCAGGTAATAGAAAGGAAAAAAAATAAAATTTCGCTAAAATTATCCGTTTTCTGTGCTTTTTTCGATCATAAATCGATAAAATGAGGAAGATTAAGGCAAAAAAGAGGAAAAATATTGAAATTTCGCTAAAAATATCCACTTTCTGTGCTTTTTTTCGATCATAAATCGATAAAATGACGAAAATTAAGGCAAAAAATAGGAAAAATAATGAAATTTCTCTAAAAATATCCTCTATCATTGCATTTTTCGATCATATCTCCATATAATGAAGAAAATTGAGGCAATAGATAGGAAAAAAAAAAAAATTCGCTAAAATTAATCTATTTTGTTGCTTTTTTCGATCAAATCCCAGTAAAATTACGAAAATTAAGGCAAAATAGTGGAATAAAATTGAAATTTCGCTCTAATTATCCGTTTTCGTTGCTTTTTTTCGATCATAACTCGATGAAATGGCCAATATTAAGGCAAAAAAGATGAAAAATATTGAAATTTAGCTAAAATATCCGATTTCGTTTCTTTTTTCCATCATATATCAATAAACTGACAAAATTAAGGCAAAAAAGAAAAAAAAATATTGAAATTTTGCAAAAAATATCCTTTTTCGTTGCTTTTTTCGATCATATCCCAAAAAAATGAGGAATATAAGTCAAAATAGAGGGAGAAAAAGGAAATTTCGCTAAACTTATCCGTTTTCTGTGCTTTTTTTCGATCATAAATCGATAAAATTACGAAAATCAAGGCAAAAACTAGAAAAATATTAATATTTCGCTAAAATTATCCTTTTTCGTTGCTTTCTTCGATCATATCCCAAAAAAATGAGGAAAATAAGGCAAAATAGAGGGAAAAATAATAAAATTTCGCTAAAATTAATCGTTTTCGTTCCTTTTTCGATCAAATCTCGGTAAAATGACAAAAATTAAGGCAAAATAGAGAAAAAAATTAATATTTCGCTAAAATTATCAGTTTTCACAGCTATATTCGATCATAACTCGAAGCACTGACGAAATTTAAAGCAAAATAGTGGAATAAAATTGAAATTTCGCTTTAATTATCCGTTTTCGTTGTTTTTTTTCGATCATAACTCGATGAAATGGCCAATATTAAGGCAAAAAAGAGGAAAAATATTGAAATTTCGCTAAAAATATCCGTTTTCGTTTCTTTTTTCATTATATATCAATAAAATGACGAAAATTAAGGTAATAGAAAGGAAAAAAAATAAAATTTCGCTAAAATTATCCGTTTTCTGTGCTTTTTTTCGATCATAAATCGATAAAATGAGAAAGATTAAGGCAAAAAAGAGGAAAAATATTGAAATTTCGCTAAAAATATCCACTTTCATTGCATTCTTCGATCATATCTCGATCAAATGAAGAAAATTCAGGTAATAGATAGGAAAAAAATAAAATTTCGCTAAAATTAAACGTTTTCGTTGCTTTTTTCGATCATAACTCAATAAAAATGACGAAATTTAAGGCAAAAAAGACAAAAAAAATAATATTTTGCGGAAATTATCAGTTTTCACAGCTTTTTTCGATCATAGCTCGAAAAAATGACAAAATTGAAAGCAAAATAGTGGAATAACATTGAAATTTCGCTAAAAATATCCACCTTCATTTTATTTCTCGATCATATCTCGATAAAATGAAGAAAACTCAGGCAATAGATAGGAAAAAAATAGAATCTCGCTAAAATTAAACGTTTTCGTTGCTTTTTTCGATCATAACTCGATAAAAATAACGAAATTTAAGGCAAAATAGAGAAAAAATTAATATTTTGCTTAAATTATCAGTTTTCACAGCTTTTTTCGATCATAGCTCGAAAAAATGACGAAATTTAAAGCAAAATAGTGGAATAAAATTGAAATTTCGCTTTAATTATCCGTTTTCGTTGTTTTTTTTCGAACATAACTCGATGAAATGGCCAATATTAAGGCAAAAAAGAGGAAAAATATTGAAATTTCGCTAAAAATATCCGTTTTCGTTTCTTTTTTCCATCATATATCAATAAAATGACGAAAATTAAGGCAAATAAAGGAAAGCTATTGAAATTTCTCTTAAATCATTCTTTTTCGTTGCATTCTTCGATCATATCCCAAAAAAATGAGGAAAATAAGGCAAAATAAAGGGAAAAGCGAAATTTCACTAAAATTATCCATTTTTGTATTTTTGATTGTATCTTGAAAAATTGACCAAAATTAAGGCAAAAAAGAGAAAAAATATTGAAATTTCTCAAAAAATATCCTTTTTCGTTGCTTTCTTCGATCATATCCCAAAAAATGAGGAAAATAAGGCAAAATAGAGAAAAAAAAGGAAAATACGCTAAAATTATCCGTTTTCTGTGCTTTTTTCGATCATAAATCGATAAAATGACGAAAATTAAGGCGAAAAATAGGATAAATATTGGAATTGCGCTAAAACTATCCACTTTCAATGCATTTTTCAATCATATCTCGATAAAATGTAGAAAATTCATGCAAAAGATAGGAAAAAAAATAAAATTTTATTAAAATTAAACATTTTGGTTGCTTTTTTCGGTCATAACTCGATAATTATGACGAAATTTAAGGCAAAAAATAGGATAAGAATTGAAATTTCACTGACATTATCCCTTTTCGTTGCTTTTTTCGATCATATCCCGGTTAAATGACGAAAATTATGATACAATAGAGAAAAAAAAATAATATTTTGCTATAATTATCAGTTTTTACAGCTATTTTCGATCAAAACTCGAAAAAATGACGAAATTTAACGCAAAATAGCGGAATAAAATTGAAATTTCACATTAATTATCCGTTTTCGTTGCTTCTTTTCGATCATAACTCGATGAAATGGACAAAATTAAGGCAAAAAAGAGGAAAAATATTGAAATTTCGCTAAAATATCCGATTTCGTTTCTTTTTTCCATCCTATATGAATAACATGAGTGAAAATTACGGCAAAAAAGAAAAAAATATTGAAATATCCAAAAAATATCCTTTTTCGTTGCTTTTTTCGATCATATCCCAAAAAATGATGAAAATAAGGCAAAATAGAGGGAGAAAAAGTAAATTTCGCTAAACTTATCCGTTTTCGTTTCATTTTTCATCATATATCAATAAAATGACGAAACTTAAGGCAAAAAAGAGGAAAAATATTGAAATTTTGCTAAAAATATTCACCTTCATTGCATTTTTCGATCATATCTAGATAAAATGAAGAAAATTCAGGCAATAGATAGGAAAAAAATACAATTTCGCTAAAATTAAACGTTTTCGTTTCTTATTTCGATCATAACTCGATAAAAATGACGAAATTTAAGGCAAAAAAGAGGATGAAAATTGAAATTTCACTGAAATTATCCCTTTTCGTTGATTTTTCGATCATATCCCGGTAAAATGACGGATATTAAGGCAAAATAGAGAAAAAAAATTAATATTTTGCTAAAAATATCAGTTTTCACAACTTTTTTTGATCAAAACTCGAAATAATGACGAAATTTAAAACAAAATAGTGGAATAAAATTGAAATTTCGCTATAATTATCCGTTTTGGTTTCTTTTTTCCATCATATATCAATTAAATGATGAAAATTAAGGCAAAAAAGAGGAAAACTAATGAACTTTCGCTAAAATTATCCATTTTTGATATTTTCTCGATTGTATCTCGAAATAATGACGACAATTACGACAAAAAAGAGAAAAAATATTGAAATGTCGCAAAAAAATATGCTTTTTCGTTCCTTTTTTTTTGATCATTTCCCAAAAAAATGAGGAAAATAAGGCAAAATAGAGGGAAAAAAGGAAATTTCGCTAAAATTATCCGTTTATGTTTCATTTTCATCATATATCAATAAAGTGACGAAAATTAAGGCAAAAAATAGGATAAATATTGGAATTGCGCTAAAACTAAACACGTTCATTGCATTTTTCGATCATATCTCGATATAATGAAGAAAATTCAGGCAAAAGATAGGAAAAAAAAATAAAATTTCGCTAAAATTAAACGTTTTCCTTGCTTCTTTCGATCATAACTCGATAATTATGACGAAATTTAAGGCAAAAATAGGATAAAAATTGAAATTTCAGTGAAATTATCCCTTTTCGTTGCTGTTTTCGATCATATCCCGGTAAAATGACGAAAAGTAAGGCAAAATAGAGAAAAAAAATTAATATTTTGCTAAAATTATCAGTTTTCACAGCTTTTTTCGATCATTACTCGAAATAATGACGAAAATTAAATTAAAATAGCGGAATAATATTGAAATTTCGCCTTAATTATCCGTTTTCGTTGCTTTTTTTTCGATCATAACTCGATGAAATGGCCAATATTAAGGCAAAAAAGAGGAAAAATATTGAAATTTCGCTAAAAATATCCATTTTCGTTGCTTTTTTCGTTCATAACTCGATAAAAATGACGAAATATAAGGCAAAAAAGAGGATAAAAATTGAAATTTCACTAAAATTATAACTTTTCGTTGCTTTTTTTCGATCATAACTCCATGGAATGGCCAAAATTAAGGCTAAAAAGAGGAAAAATATGGAAATTTCGCTAAAAATATCCGTTATAGTTTCTTTTTTCAATCATATATCAATGAAATGACAAAAATTAATGCAAAAAAGAGGAAAACTTTGGAAATTTCGCAAAAATTATCCATTTTTGGTATTTTTTCGATTGCATCTCGAAAAAATGAGCAAAATTAAGGCAAAAAAGAGAAAAATATATTAATTTCGCAAAATATATCCTTTTTCGTTGTTTTTTCGATCATATCTAAAAAAATGAGGAAAAACGGAAAAAAATGAAATTTCGCTAAAATTATCCGATTTCTGTGCTTTTTTTCGATCATAAATCGATAAGAAGACGAAAATTAAGGCAGAAAAGGGGAAAAATATTGAAATTTCGCTAAAAATATCCACTTTCATTGCATTTTTGATCATATCTCGATAAAATGAACATATTCAGGAATTAGATAGGAAAAAAATAAAATTTCGTTAAAATTAAACGTTTTCGTAGCTTTTTTCGATCATAACTCGATAAAAATGACGAAATTTAAGGCAAAAAAGGGGATAAAAATTGAAATTTCACTAAAATTATCCCTTTTCGTTGCTTTTTTCGATCAAATCCCAGTTAAATGACGAAAATTAAGGAAAATAGAGAAAAAAATTAATATTTTGCTGATATTATCAGTTTTCACAGCATTTTTCAATCAAAACTCGAAAAAATGACGAAATTTAAAGCAAAATAGTGGAATAAAATTGAAATTTCTCTTTAATTATCCGTTTTCGTTGCTTTTTTTCGATCAGAACTCGATGAAATGTCCAAAATTAAGGCTAAAAAGGGGAAAAATATTGAAATTTCGCTAAAATATCCGATTTCGTTTTTTATTCCATCATATATCAATAACATGACGAAAATTATGGCAAAAAAGAGAAAAAAAATATTGAAATTCCCAAAAAATATCCTTTTTCGTTGCTTTTTTCGATCATATCATAAAAAAATGAGGAAAATAAGGCAAAATAGAGGGAGAAAAAGGAAATTTCGATAATGTTATCCGTTTTCTGTGCTTTTTTTCGATCATAAATGGATATAATGACGAAAATTAAGGCAAAAAAGAGGAAAAAAATAAAATTTCGCTAAAATTAATCGTTTTCGTTGCTTTTTTCGATCAAATCCCGGTAAAATAACGAAAATTAAGGCAAAATAGAGAAAAAATATTGAAATTCCCAAAAAATATCCTTTTTCGTTGCTTTTTTCGATCATATCATAAAAAAATGAGGAAAATAAGGCAAAATCGAGGGAGAAAAGGGAAATTTCACTAAAATTATCCATTTTTGGTATTTTTTTGATTGTATCTTGAAAAAATTACCAAAATTCAGGCAAAAAAGAGAAAAATTATTGAAATTTCTCAAAAAATATCCTTTTTCGTTGCTTTTTTTGATCATATCATAAATAAATGAGGAAAATAAGGCAAAATCTAGGGAAAAAAGGAAATTTCGCTAAAAATATCAACTTTCATTGCATTTTTCGATCATATCTCGATAAAATGAAGAAAACTCAGGCAATAGATAGGAAAAAAAATAAAATTTCGCTAAAATTAAACGTTTTCGCTGCTTTTTTCGATCATAACTCGATAAAAATGACGAAATTTATGGCAAAAAAGAGGATGAAAATTAAAATTTCACTGAAATTATCCCTTTTCGTTGCTTTTTTCGATCAAATCCCGGTAAAATGACGTAAATTAAGGCAAAATAGAGAAAAAAATAATATTTTGCTAATATTATAAGTTTTCACAGCTTTTTTCGATCATAACTCAAAAAAATGACGAAATTTAAAGCAAAATAGTTGAATAAAATTGAAATTTCGCTTTAATTATCCATTTTCGTTGCTTTTCTTCGATAATAACTCGATGAAATGCCCAAAATTAAGGCAAAAAAGGAAAATATTGAAATTTCGCTAAAAATATCCGTTTTCGTTTCTTATTTTCCATCATATATTAATAAAATGACGAAAATTACGGCAAAAAAGAGGAAAAATATTAAAATTCCCAAAGAATATCCTTTTTCGTTGCTTTTTTCGATCATATTCCAAAAAATGAGGAAAAAAAGGCAAAATAGAGGGAGAGAAAGGAAATTTCGCTAAAATTATCCGTTTTCTGTACTTTATTTCGATCATAAATCGATAAAATGACGAAAATTAAGGCAAAAATAGGAAAAATATTGAAATTTAGCTAAAAATATCCGTTTTCGTTTCTTTTTTCATCATATATCAATAAAATGACGAAAATAAAGGCAAAAAAGAGGTAAACTATTGAAGTTTCGCTAAAATTATCCATTTTTGGTATTTTTTTCGATCGTATTCTGAAAAAATGACCAAAATTAAGGAAAAACAGAGAAAAAAAATTGAAATTTTTAAAAAAATATCCGTTATCGTTGCTTTTTTCGATCATATCATAAAAAATTAGGAAAATAAGGAAAATCGAGGGAAAAAAAGGAAAGTTCGCTAAAAATATCAACTTTCATTGCATTTTTCGATCATATCTCGGTAAAATGAAGAAAATTGAGGCAAAAGATAGGAAAAAAATAAAATTTCGCTAAAAATATCCACTATCATTGCATTTTTCGTTCATGTCTCCATAAAATGAAGAAAATTAAGGCAATAGATAAGAAAAAAATCAAATTTCGCTAAAATTATCCCTTCTCGTTGCTTTTTTCGATCAAATCCCGGTAAAATGACGAAAATTAAGGCAAAATAGAGAAAAAATTAATATTTTGCTAAAATTATCAGTTTTCACAGCTTTTTTCGATCATAACTCGAAAAAATGAGGAAATTTAAAGCAAAATTGTGGAATAAAATTGAAATTTCGCTTTAATTGTCCGTTTTCGTTGCTTTTTTTCGATCATAACTCGATGAAATGGCTTAAATTAAGGCTAAAAAGGGGAAAAATATTGAAATTTCGCTAAAATATCCGATTTCGTTTTTTTTCCATCATATATCAATGAAATGACGAAAATTAAGGCAAAAAAGAGGAAAAATATTGAAATTTAGCATAAAATATCCACTTTCATTGCGTTTTCCGATCATATCCCAAAAAAATGAGGAAAATAAGGCGAAATCGAGGGAAAAAAAGGAAATTTCGCTAAAATTTTCCGATTTCTGTGCTTTTTTTCGATCATAAATCGATAAAATGACGAAAATTAAGGCAAAAAAGAGGAGAACTATTGAAATTTCAGTTAAAATAATCCGTTTTCTCTGCTTTTTTTCGATCATAACTCGATGAAATGGCGAAAATTAAGACTAAAAAGAATAAAACTATTGAAATTTCGCTAAAAATATCCACTTTCATTGAATATTAGATCTAATATCGATAAAATGAAGAAAATTCAGGCAATAGATAGGAAAAAAAATAAAATTTCGCTAAAATAAAACGTTTTCGTTGCTTATTTTGATCAAATCTCAATAAAATTACCAATCATTAAAGCAAAATAGAGAAAAAAATTTGAAATTTCGGTGAAATTACCGGATTTCATTGCTTTTTTCTATCATAGCTCGTTAAAATTGCTAAAATAAAGGCAAAATACGGGGAAAAATTAAAATTTCGTTAAAATTTTACGTTTTGGTTGATTTTTTCGATCAACTCATAACTAACATAACTCGAATAAATGATGAAAATTAAAGCAAAATAAAAGAAAAAAAAATATATTAAAATTGTCAGTTTTCGTTGATATTTCGAACATAATTTTATAAAATGACGAAAATTAAGGCAAAAAAGAGGAAAAATATTGAAATTTTGCTAAAAATATCCACTTTCATTGCATTTTTCGATCATATCTCGATAAAATGAAGAAAATTCAGGCAATAGATAGGAAAAAAAATAAAATTTCGCTGAAATTAAACGTTTTCGTTGCTTTTTTCGATCATAACTCGATAAAAATGACGAAAATTAAGGCAAAAAAGAGGAAAACTATTGAAATTTCGCTAAAATTATCCATTTTTGGTATTTTTTCGATTGTATCTGGAAATAATACGAAAATTAAGGCAAAAAAGAGGAAAAAAATAAAATTTCGCTAAAATAAAACGTTTTCGTTGCTTTTTTCGATCAAATCTCAATAAAATTACCAATATTAAAGCAAAATAGAGAAAAATATTTGAAATTTCGGTGAAATTATCGGATTTCGTTGCTTTTTTCTATCATAGCTCTTTAAAATTGCTAAAATTAAGGCAAAATACGGGGAGAAATTAAAATTTCGTTAATATTATCCGTTTTGGTTGATTTTTTCGATCATATCTCGATGAATTGAGAAAGAACCCCAAAATAGAGGAATAAATATAAAATTTGGCTAAAAATATAGTTTTTTTTGTTTTTTTCGATCATATCTCGATAAAATGACGAAATCTAAGGAATAAGAGAGGATAAAAATTTAAATTTCACTAATATTTTCCCTTTTCGTTGCTTTTTTCGATCATATCTCGATAAAAAGACGTAAATTAGGCAAAATAGAGGAAAAAATTTAAAATTTCGCTAACATTATTGGTTTTTGTTGTTTTTTTCGATCATATCCCGGTAAAATGACGAAAATTAAGGCAAAATAGAGAAAAAATTAATATTTTGCTGTAATTTCAGTTTTCACAGCTTTTTTCGATCATAACTCAAAAACATTAAGACGAAAATAAAGGCAATAGATAGGAAAAAAATTAAATTTCACAAAAATTAAACGTTTTCTTTTCTTTTCTCGATCCTACTTCAATAAAATGACAATTATTAAGGAAAAATAAAGAAAAAAATCTTGAAGATCGGCTAAAATTCGCCGTTTTCGTTTCTTTTTTCCATCATATCTCGATAAAATAACGAAAATTAAGGCATTAAAGAGGAAAACTATTGAAATTTCGCTAAAGTTATCCATTTTTGGAATTTTTTCGATTTTATCTCAAACAAATGACCATAATGAAGGCAAAACGGAGAAAAAAAATTGAAATTTCGCATAAAATATCCGTTTTCGTTGCTTTTTTTATCATAATTCGATAAAATGACCAAAATTGAGGGATAATAGAGGAAAAAAATTGAAATTTCGGTAAAATTATTTGTTACCGTTATATTTTTCAATCATAAAATTCCATCATTTTCGATCAAATCTCAATAAAATTACCAAATTAATGCAAAATAGAGAAAAGAATTCGAAATTTCGGTTAAATACTCGGATTTCGTTGTTTTGTATTTTCATTGCTCAGTAAAATTGCTAAAATTAAGGCAAAATACGGGGAAAAAATTAAAATTTCGCTAAAATTATCCGTTTTGGTTGATTTTTTCGATCATATATCGATTAAAAGACAAGAATTTAGGCAAAATAGAGGTGAAAAATTGAAATTTTGCTAAAATTATCCGTTTTCGTTGTATTTTTCGATTATATCTGGAATAAATAAGAATAATTAATGCAATATAGAAGAACCAAATTTGAAATTTTGGTGAGATTATCGGTTTTCGTTGCTTTTTTCGATCATAATTCGATAAAATGACCAAAATTGAGGGATAATACAGAAAAGAATTGAATTTTCTGTATAATTATCCGTTTTCATTATATTTTTCCATCATAACTCGAAAAAATGACGAAAATTGAGGCAAAAGTAAAAACAAATTTAATTTCGGTGAAATTATCGGTTTTCGTTGCTTTATTCGATTATAATTCGTTTAAATGACGAAAATTAAGCCAAAATAGAGGAAAATAAAATAAATTTTGCTAAAATTATCCGATTTTGTTGCTTTTTTCGATCATATCTCGATAAAAATGACGAAAATTAAGGCAAAAAAGAGGAAAACTATTGAAATTTCGCTAAAATTATCCATTTTTGGTATTTTTTCGATTGTATCTCGAAAAAATGACGAAAATTATGGCAAAAAAGAGGAAAAATATTGACATTTCGCAAAAAATATCCTTTTTCGTGGCTATTTTCGATCATATCCCAAAAAAATGAGGAAAATAAGGCAAAATATAGGGAAAAACAGGAAATTTTGCTAAAATTATCCGTTTTCACAGCTTTTTTCGATCATAACTCGAAAAAATGACGAAAATAAATGCAAAATAGAGAAATCAAATTGAAATTTTGCTATAATTATCCGTTTTCGTTCCTTTTTTTCGTTCATAACTTGATGAAATGACGAAAATTAAGGCAAAAAAGAGGAAAAATGTTGAAATTTCGCTAAAAATATCCATTTTCATGGCATTTTTCGATCATATCTCGATAAAATGAAGAAAATTAAGGCAATAGATAGGAAAAAAATTAAATTTCGCTAAAATTTAAACTTTTCGTTACTTTTATCGATCATATTTCAATAAAATAACAAAAATTAAGGCAAAATAAAGAAAACAATAATGAAGTTCGGCTAAAACTAACCGTTTTTGTTGCTTTTTTCGATCTTTTCTCAGTAAAATGACGAAAACCAAGGCAAAATTGAGAAAAAAATTTGAAGTTTCGGTGAAATTATCGGTTTTCGTTGCTTTATTCGATTATAATTCGTTAAAATGACGAAAATTAAGCCAAAATAGAGGAAAAAAATTAAAATTTCGCTTAAAATATAGGTTTTTGTTGTTTTTTTTCGATCATATCATATATCATATCATATTAAAATGACGAAAATTAAGGCAAAATAGAGAAAAATTAATAAAAATTTCGGTGAAATTATCCGTTTCTGTTGCTTTTTTCGATAATGTCTGAATAAAATGACCAAAATTACAGCAAAACAGAGGAAAAAAAATGAAATTTACAGTAATATTATCCTTTTTCGTCGCTTTTTTCGATCATATCTCGGAAAAATTATTAAAATTAAGGCAATATAGAGAAAAAAAATTGAAATTTCGCTAAAATTATCCATTTTTGTTTTTTTATCGATCGTATCTCGAAAACATGACGAATATTAAGGTAAAACCGAGAAAATATTTTGAAATTTTGCTAAAAGTATCCGTTTTCGTTGCTTTTTTCTATCAAATCTCAATAAAATTACCAAAATTAAAGCAAAATAGAGAAACAAATTTGAAATTACGGTGAAATTATCGGATTTCGTTGCTTTTTCTATCATAGCTCAATAAAATTGCTAAAATTAAGGCAAAATACGGGGAAAAATTAAAGTTTCGTGAAATTATCGGTTTTCGTTGCTTTATTCGATTATATTTCGTTAAAATGACGAAAATTAAGCCAAAATAGAGGAAAATAAAATACATTTTGCTATAATTATCCGTTTTTGTTGCTTTTTTCGATCATATCTCGATAAAAAGACGTAAATTAGGCAAAATAGAGAGAATAAATTAAAATCTCGCTTAAAATATAGGTTTTTGTTGTTTTTTTCGATCATATCCCCTTAAAATGACGAAAATTAACGCAAAATAGAGAAAAATTATTTGAAATTTCGGTGAAATTATCCGTGTCTGTTGCTTTTTTCGATAATGTCTGAATAAAATGACCAAAATTAAAGCAAAACAGAGGAAAAAAATGAAATTTACAGTAATATTATCTTTTTTCGTCGCCTTTTTCGATCATATCTCCGAAATATTATAAAAATTAAGGCAATATAGAGAAAAAATTGAAATTTCGCTAAAATTATCCATTTTTGTTTTTTTATCGATCGTATCTCGAAAACATGACGAATATTAAGGCAAAACCGAGAAAATATTTTGAAATTTTGCTAAAAGTATCCGTTTTCGTTGCTTTTTTCTATCAAATCTCAATAAAATTACCAAAATTAAAGCAAAATAGAGAAACAAATATGATATTTCGGTGAAATTATCGGATTTCGTTGCTTTTTCTATCATAGCTCAATAAAAGTACCAAAATTAAAGCAAAATAGAGAAACAAATTTGAAATTTCGGTGAAATTATTGGATTTCGTTGCTTTTTCTATCATAGCTCAATAAAATTGCTAAAATTAAGGCAAAATACGGGGAAAAAATTAAAATTTCGCTAAAATATTCCGTTTTGGTTGATTTTTTCGATCATATCTCGATTAAAAGACGAAAATCTAGGAAAAATAGAGGGAAAAAATTGAAATTTCGATAAAATTATCCATTTTCGTTGTATTTTTCGAAGATAACTCGAATAAATGATGAAAATTAAAGCAAAATAAAAGAAAAAAATAATATATTGCTTAAATTGTCCGTTTTCGTTGATATTTCGAACATAACTTTAAAAAATGACGAAAATTAAGGCAAAATAGAGAAAAAAATTGAAATTTCGGTGAAAGTATCCGTTTTCGTAGATTTTTTCGATAATAACAGAATAAAATGACAAAAATTAAAGCAAAATAGTGAAAAAAAGGAGATTTCGGTTAAGTTATAGGTTTTCGTTAAAATTTTCGATCATATCCAGGTAAAATGAGGAAAATTAAGTCAAAATAGAGAAAAACTATTAAAATGTCGCTAAAATTATCTTACATATATAACGCTTAAAATGTCTTTGTAATAATTATTAAAATTGATGTTATTGGGGTATTCCATTAGAGAAGCTATTATTATTTTTATAACATTCCACAATTGTACAATCAATGTTTTGACTGTGAGAGCAATCTTACTTAAGTAAATCACCCACAGACACAACTGTCGGACGATAGTTTTTAATTGAAAGAGGATCAGCCAGCCCATAAACCATTTTAAATTGATTAATGTGTGCACTTTAGTAGGACTTTCAGCATGGGCTACCGGTATTTCATTTTAAGCGCGCATGAATGTAAATATTCGTACATAGTGCCATGTATATGAATAGCAAACACACATACTGTGGTTTGAATGGCACATCTTAAGATTCACATGAGATTCACCAGCAAATGATTTTTCTATTATGATGCTAGAATTTGGGTGGTGCATTACATTTGACGGCTTGCTATTTTCAAGTAAATATGGTGGTTAAATAATCTTTTTATATAAAAAATAATAAAACCTAAATTTTTACTTGAAAAACTATTGTTTAACACACGGCAACTCCAAACAAGCCCAATGACTTTGGAGGACCTTAATTTCTCTTTTAAGATTTATCATTTATAAAAAATAGAGAATTCTTAGTAGCCTGCTTTTGGTTTTATAGCTATGGTTCAATTTGAAGTAAAATAATTGTTTACTGCACATGATTCCTTTTAATATTTGTGAATGTGCACATAAACTTCTTAATTTAGTTTATAATTAGAGACTGCTATTGTTTTGAAATATAAACTGTAAAATAGTTAGCATATCATAAACTAACAATAGCATTAAAAAATCTTATCTATCCCTAATAGTGCCTATGATACATACTTCAAAACCAAATTTTGAATCTGGTCAATCAATCCTTGATCCTACAAATGAGATACATTACGCTACATTTTTACAGCCACCAATCAACGTCACATCAGTTTATTCTTATAGTCTCCGAGGGGTAAACCTAATGTCAGTAGAATCGGTAAAGTATCTTGGAGTAACTCTCACGAATAATCTATCATGGAGTGCCCACATCCGAAATATATGTGGAAAAGCACTTAAGAAACTCGGATTCGTTAAAAGAATAGTCGGTAGGAGCGAAGAAAAGGTTCGCGAGCGATGTTACTTAGCGTTAGTTAGGCCTCACCTTGAGTATGCATGTAGTGTATGGGACCCCGCCGAGAAATGTCATATTCGGGATTTAGAAAAAGTACAACGGAAGGCGATACGATTTGTAAAGAATTGCTACGATAAAACAGCGAGTGTCACTCAAATGTTACAGGATGCGGGATGGGAATCATTAGAAGATAGAAGAAAATTTCAAAAGATAAATTTATTAAATAAGTTCAGAGAAATTACGTTTTCAGATGATGTGACCGATATAATGCGACCCCCCTGTTATATGGGCCGTGCTGATACTGCCCGAAAGATTAGGGAAATAGATGCTAAAACGAATCGTTTCAAAAATTCATTTTTTCCGCGAAGTATACGCGAAAGCAACCGTTTAGGAAAATAGAGTCAAGGTGCTTGCACCCCCTGCCACACGCCGAAAGGTGGCTAGCAGGGTTCTTACATAGACATAGACATAAATGTGTATAAGAACAACAAAAGATGACTCACTACTCTGATAGCATCACTGGTCTCAGCACACAAAATATCGAAAAACCTTATCTAGTTCTTGTCTCCTCACTTCAATTAGTCGACATTCAGATAACTGGGGTTTCTATTTGCACTCTTCTAAAAATCCGACTCCTGTACGTTCAAATGAAATAAGAAAAGTATGGATAAGATGAATTTATTTGTGTTTCAAATTACAACTTTTGTAACAAATTCTGGAAGCCTCAAAAAATACAAACTTACTTACACTTCGAAAAATGAAATGTTAATTATATTAAATGATAAATGACGCTTCACATGAAGATCTGATATAATGGAGACAAATTTTGCCTCTTATAAAACTCGCTTCCTGTAGGTATAAAGATAGACCATACATAAAACTCTTAATATTTCATTACTTGAAAATATTGACACTTTGAAGTAGGTCAACGAGGAACATCCTTGATAGAAGTAAAAGCACATTATCCTAAAAAATAACACACCAAATCATACAGAACAACGAATGTATAGGTCAAGAAACAAAAATTATAAAAAGGCACCATCCTTGGCAAACAATTCGTACAAATTTGACTAAAAGGAAGGAGACAAACCACATTCTTACAGCTGCTTACATGCGAAATTTCAGTCACCAAACAGAAATTAGGATAATGTTTACAGTGAAAAAATGGAGATCAAAAAGTCAATTGAGCAGCCAACTAACACTTATCTCCAGAATGTCAACCAAAACCATACAACAGGTTCATACTAGCTACATATTTTTTACTAAAAAACCACAAAAGACATGCAATAATAAAATTAAATAAGGTTTGTACTATTTTAAATAACTCGTTGCCCTGATTCAAAGGCAGTATAGCTATAGAACAGCTAAATCAATGATGTTTTCCGAATTACCTCGACACATTCTGAATCAAATGTTTTTAGGGCTTCGCAATGGAAGCGGTAACTAATCAAACCAAGTCTTTAAGACTCATAATAACACCAGGAAAAGTGTCAAATTAATTCCTTCTTTTTTTTGTTTCCAATGAGACAATTTAAACCATTCCCTCAGCTTGCTACCAGATATTTCAGAAAGGGAAAACACTTGCTGTTATAAAGTTGCAATCCTAAATCTATAAGATTGCTTTTTAGGGTGCAGAGACATTAGAATGAAGCTACCAACTATCCCACTCTTCTACACCACCAGTAATGATCTCAGAATAGTTATTCGAAAACAATAAGTTGCCCATTATAATTCCCTTTATGCAGTTATAAAATTCCACATTCCCTTAACACAAAGATTAGTAGCGACTTAAGAACTGCGGGAGGTTTCTCCTCTCATAAACAGCATACACTCATTAAGACGATTGCTGGATCATTAATAAAACCTTTAATGATTAGATAGATATTAAATCAATATAGATATATATATTCCTTTATTCATATCCGCATCAGTAAAACATCTTTAATAATTAAATATGTATAAAAATATAACGATTGACAGCTTTTAAAGCTAGTGTAAACATAGCGGAGCACATGGAAAATTCTATATGAAAATGTTAACTTCCCACACTGTAAAAACAAACCAGACAAACTTGTCTTCAAACATAAATAATCTTCATCAGAAGAGAAAATTTAAATGCAAACTATACCATAACTTCATGAACATAGATTTCATTAAATGCTATATTTAAACAAAATCCTGTTCAGTTCAAGCAACTGAAAACAGGAACACGGAACAAAAACATCGTTGAACTAACATATGCAAGACCCGGGAAAATGTTAATTTTTTCATCAGAAATGCAATTGAAAAATCAGTCTTCTAATTGATGCAAGTTCTACACCACGTGATGTTTTAGAAATTTATTACTGTTTCCGTTTTTATCATTTGAGTTGCTTCATACATAAACTCTTCGACATATCACAATTAGGAAAAAAGGGTTTCAAAATACACTCTCCCCCTTCAATCTATGCCATTCTTGTTTTCTCCTCCAGAACCTGAAAAAGCCAATTTCAAAATATACCGCTTCTCGGGCAAGGGACGTTCATACAGCTTCAATCACCCAAACTAAGATTACATGACCCAAAGAAACAAGGATCATGTTCGCACAGGCAGCTTACACAACAGCCCCGCAAGATACATAGGTGGATACCCCAAAATCTCAAACTATTTTGCATGTCTACCACACAAAAAGGTGATGATTACTCCAATCACATACAAAATACACGTCAAAAAACCCTTAAAATCAACTAGCAGGAATTGTTTAAGTGATTGCAAGATGTTATTTAGTACCTCGATCACGCTGACCACTTTCAATTCTCTTCGTGGCCGGTGATAATTACTTTAAATAATCTTACACTTAAAATCCCTCGTGGTAAAACAGTGGACTCAAAGACAGACACACCTATACAGGAATTTATGGTCATATAAAGGTGCTACGTGCACTTTGAGAGGCCCTTCAGGTGGGTGGGGGGCCACGAACGTATCGCAGCTGTGGTGAGAGGGAGAAAGAAAGATTGTTGAGTGCACTGCAGCAATGTGGCTCGAGAAAATAAGCAGCGCAGAGGAGGAGGACGATTGCCAGTTGGAACGGCATTGCGAGGTACAAGGCACGCCAAGCCCAATGCTTGCGTCTCTTGTGACCTTTTCCCTTGTTTTCATTGTCCTTCTCCCCAACTTTCTTGTGATTCTTCAACTTCTTCTCCTCTAGAATCTCCTCCTCCCCAGATACCCTTAGCCTATTAAAAAAGGAAAAAAAATATAGTTGATAATATTGGTATAAATGCTGATATACCTAAATGAAACAGTTACACTATAGATGATATGGACTTGGCAAAAAATGTTAAATAATAATCCAAAAAATTTGCATTAAAAGATCTATGCAATGCATATGATAGCTGCCAATTTTTAATCACACTCAAATCCATTGTAGTTTCTAAGAAATCTTTGTGAACAACTGTTAATGATTTAAAAATCAATGGAAAAATAAAATTAAAACAAATTTCTGAACAGATGAGATTCTCAACCACCATTATCTGCTGGCCAAGATGAACTAATAATGAATTTGTTAAATTTTATATCACCGCAAGAGAATACTTTTTTTTAATATAGCTTTAGTTAAGTATTCACTGAATTTATTTACCTGCTGAACGTGTTACTCTCCGAAGCTTGAAGCACACTGGCCGTGTCACCACCCAGTACTCCTTCACAAGCAGATTGATTGTTGTCAACAGCTATTTCTGATGCACTCTCCTCTATGATTGAAGATCTGTTTTGGTTTGCAGTACAAAGCATTGCAGTGCACACCACCAAGTCTCTGCAGGTCTTTTGAAGACTCCTCAGTTCCTTCTGTGCATCATCCATCCGCTGTTTCATAGTAACAACAGGATTCAATATTATAGTCAATATATTTTTGATAACATCTATAATACAGTTAGAGGATAACAATCATTCCTGGGAGTTATTCAAATGAAAGAAGAACACAAATTAGCATTTAATTAATTAGCTTTAACTCTCAGCATCAAAAAATTATTTTAAATTGAAATTTAAATCCAGTAAGTAAATTTATCTTAGATGCTACAAAAATATGCTGCAAAAATGCAATTTGACTTTAGGTAAGAGCTTTATAATACATGGACTAACAAAACTGGAAAAGTTGCAAACACCAACAGTAAATTATATTTCAGATTTTCAGAATTTCACTGAAGAATTGGAAGGACTAGCAAGCTTCTCAAAATGCTATAGATATGATTGGAGAAAGAGACAACAAATTTTAAGATCCTCTAGGCCAGATTTAAATTCTTAGTATATTCCAATTATCCAAACTGTAAAAATTGTGAAACCCAACTCTTTCTATAATTAATTGTATCTAGATATAGCTTGAAACTACATGCTTGCATTAATTTGCAATACAATTAAAGTATTTACACCACAGTAAGTAAATTTTCATATGATAACTGTAAAAATTATGAGGAAGAAGCTATTTTGGCCCAACCTTGCTGCAACAGTGTAATAATAACAATAGATTATAATAATAAAGTATAATAATAATAATAAATACTAGGGTATTTGCAAGACACCTTTGAATCATATGCTACTTGAGTCAATGAGTTGCAAATAAATATCTAGGAAGAAAGAAGTAACATAAAGTAACAGAATTGGATATCAATTTATAGTACTTTTAGAAATGCCTACAGCTGCAGTCTAAAAAACTAGTAGCATAGGATTCTCTTTAAGTAGTGAAATATATAATTTACCTCTTTGAGTGCAAGAATGGCTGCACTGTTTGGGCCCAGAGTGGCTGCTAGAATACGAGCTAATTTCCTAAGTGCTGCAAGGCGCCTTCCTCTCTCACACATTCCAAGACCCTCTGAACCAGAGTCCGAGATTCCAGAATCAGACAATGAACCCAAAGGATCAATCGAATGCTCCAGGTTGATGTGTGGCACCCCATTCAGATCTGTGCCATCAACATACAACTGCAAAACAAAAGAAAACTATGATAAGACAACCACTATATTAAAGTTACAAATAATACAGATGAGCTAATGTAAATACTATTGTATAGACTATTTATCTCAGCTCTAAGACCAGAGGATATGCTCATCACCATCTAAATCAGCTTTTAACTATATGCTGAAGTGTACAGAAAATGTTTTATACCTTCCTGAGATACTTCAAAATTTATGAATCATAAGTATCGAAAAACAGAATCAAAAAGAAGGCAGTATACTTTTAAAACTGTCACATATCAGAAGGTGAGCTTTTCCACAGACAGAGAGAGGAGGGCTGGATGCTTCCTTAAATGATGGTTGATCTGAATCTGCCTTACTGCTTATTTAGTTGAGGATCATATACTCAAATATCCCAACTTTCAGAAAAGGTGGGGAATCTATTATTACCTCAGTTGTTATTGAAAACAAGGAAGAGTGGGATAGAAAAGTTTGGTCATAGAGGGACATAACGTTGACCTCATTTACGAATGGAACAAGATAGTCTTTCCTGTCCTGAGGGGACCAATGGTAGCAAAGTGCTAAAACTAGCTTGGAATTACCTTTAATCCAAAAATAAATGGGAAAGTGCATTACGAGAAGGCTTAAGTCCAGCTTGTCTTCCATTCCTCTCTGACAATAACATATACAATACCATTTCAATAGTCTAATTGCAATATAATACAATCCAAATAATCAATATTCGTCCACAGCACTACATACCCACAGCGTGTAGATAAAGATGTAGGCTAAAGGAGCTACATAAATCAGAAAAAGTGATTCCACACCAAGTTTAATTAACTATTCACTTTACTTTTTCTGAGCTCTGATAGTAAACAACTATGAAAATAAATTAATCAATAGCTGCATCTGCTGCAAAATACTGAAGGGATAGCTGAATACACGTAAATTAGATGTGGATTTTTAGTTGAATTGGTAACTTGGAAAGCATAAGAGTCAGTTATCCAAGAAAGAAGATAAGCCAGTTAACAAGGGCTCATAGTAATACGTAACTAACAGTACCACAAATACATGCTACCAAATCTTGCAGTCAAATCTATAAAGTGCAAAGTTTGTTTTCATGGTTGAATTGAAATTATCTTTAAACTGAGAATTATGAGGAGATACCAATTTTTAAACCGTTAAAGTAATTTAATGTTGTTATGTAGCATATTAAGTTTGTTATATTAAAATCCAAGATTTCAATTTTCTGAAGAGTTACACTACCCAACATGTTACACTAAAACAGTTTCCAGCTGCATTATTTAAGATATAAATTAACACTATTTTGCATACAAACCATTTAGGCATAATCATTAAGCGTGAGATTCCATTAAGAATGTTTCTCAACTTAGGGTGAAAACATTGGCAAAGAATTGTTAACATAAATGGAATGGAAATGGATAATGTTATGAATTCCTTGGAAATTCGTAATATTAAATAAGAAAAGAATATATTTGTTGTAATATTCTCATATTATTGCAACCATTAATATAAGATCTCATCATATATAATATTGGTAATCTCTCCTATTCTCAAGTAAAACAATCACTTCTTGCAACAGGCTTTGCAACATGCTACATAAAATTAGATTCGGAAAAGCAATAGGTCAGATAAAAAGGCTCAAATTATTTTTGCAAGATTGAGCAATTCATTTTAAAAATCCTGTAATAAAAAAATATAAATAATGAATCGGTAGAAAACTTTGGGAGGATTTCAGCTTGATCAAGGATTTTCATTTGGCATGACTGTATTCATGTTTGCATTGTATAGGACTGTATTGCTGACTGTTTCATCTCCATTCACACATCAAAAGGCACGCAAAGTAATGGTGTAAATGGCTTACGTTTGAATCCCATTCATCACACTCATCCTCCTTGTCTCCTCGTGGTCCCATTTGCTTCCCAGCCACCTTCTCCTCCGAGAGCACCCTCGCCAACTCCCTCACAGATGCAGCGAGCAAGGCTGGCGTCTGCTGAGCCATTGAACACTGTTTCCGTGGAGACCTGGCAGCAGCAACTGCAGTTGATAGCGTCGTCAACGTATTACGATCAGTATCGAGAGCTAAGCCCAAAGATGCAAGCCCTTCCTCCAGTTCAGCCCATGTGCGACCTGCTCGCTGCAGCAATGACAATTCTGAGTTCAGCCTATGATAGAGAGGTACAGAAAAATTAGTAAATCTGGATGCATATATATAAGCGATAAATTGTGAAAGAATTAAAGTTTTACACTGTCTAGCAATATTAATAATGCACTATCATGTAAAGCCGTTCAAGCTCAACGTGCGTGATAATGAAAATAAGACTTATTATTTTATAATACCCTTCTTCATATTATAGGCTATTTTGTTCTTCATATATCTTTACTAGTGTCTTTAATAACTGATAGTAATATCTTGTAATCAATGAAATGGTTAAACCCAGATTAAATTGATAAAAGTTCGCTAAGTAATAAAATAAAAGTAAAATGTATGTAAAAACATAAGTTACTATAAATAATCTGGTTATCTATTTTCATATTTATTGGGGATAGCTAAGACTCTCTATTTCAACAATTGTAAACTAAAATTTGTCAAAATGATTTATAACTCATCAATTACTATTAAGACTAACTAACCAAAGTTTGTTAATTATGTATACTTTACTTGAAAAAATAAACACAATGTATTCAATTCCACAACTTTTAATTGTGGAATTGAATATATTGTGTTTATTTTTTCCAGTAATGGAATTCCACAAAGTGACAGCTGCTACCATTGATTTTATTTAATGTATACTTTAGTTTTGTATGAGTAGACTTAATTTAGTAAATTGACGTTTTGTCCAAAAGATTTTGGACCAAATTTTCAGATCAAGATACTTTATTAATCATTGTATTATTTGAATCACATAACCGAGCATTGTAGACAGCAGAGGTACCTGAAAGAGATCGTAAAAGATCTCTTTTTGACAAAATATATAAGCAGTGGACATCTCATACTTCATTCATAAACATTCCCACGAAACATCAAGAACTACTTCTCTTCCGTTTTCATTCCCTAAAAGGATTAAGCGCTCCAGCGGCGTCTCCCGCGCTTACTGTTCGCCGCCCAAATATCGTAAAATGGGGTCGATCGGCTGCAGCAAATCCTTCAACAAGTCACAGACGACAGGAGGGGTGGAAGTGACCGTTTGGAGGTGACCTCCACTGTGCCCCCATTCCCGTGACAACTCCAGGTACACTCACGTTCCGACAGCGATTGATACAGGCTCAAAGATCGGGTAAATGAGCCTTTCCATCCGACTAAGGATTGATTACGCACGTAAGCGGATAAAGACGTTAAACTGGTGGGAGGTTAATGAGAAATTGTTAGACCGCTGGCTGCGGCGGTAGTCGCTAGAGACGCTCATTTCTCGCCTTTTTCAATCTCGAGATTCAATATTTCTGGTTTCGCGCGAGATTCCACATTTCCACTTTTCCACGAGATATTCCGAACTGAAAAACACTCGTAAAATTAATCAGAAAGCATCCCTTGCGATGCAGCGAAAATTAAAATAATTAAAAACTTCAAAAATATCTATTATTGTACTGGAAAGAAAAAAAACGAAACACGGCTGTAAATGAATTAGAGATTTAATGCCTCCGATTGCCGTCTTCGTCGGCGCTAAGCAGCTCGCTGTCACCGGTCTTCGGAAACAACAGGAAGGTCCGGATTACCAACTTTCTAAGAAACAGGTCGTTTCCGAAAACAGATGGCACCGTTGTGCACAGCGCCGAAAAAATACGGCTAATGGAGACATTAAACCTACAATTGTATAAAATACTTGACATTAAAGAAATTCGTGACAATACCGTGTCGTAGCTACACTAAGCTCCTAGCAGTTACTGTTAGCTTTGACAAATGCGTATATCAATTGGTTAAGTCCGTCTTTTTTCATAAACATTAACGATAATTCATTATTAAACTTATATCATTAACAACAAGAACAACATAAAACACGCCGAAACTCTTTAAAAATAAGTAATGCACCGTGGAACATCAAAGTATTCCCTAACAGTAGCCAAATGCACATTTAAGAGATTTTAATGCCTGAAAAATTGCATTAAAATACATCCTCTGATGACTTTAAACCTCCATATTGAATTTTTGTTCGAAGACCGCTACTCGAGAGTAGGCTAGTGAACGAACGCCGAAATCTGACGTAAGTTCTTATTCCGAAAAGTTATGACATTTCCAACCAATGCGTAGTCCGCAGTAGGTTCAAGGGGTGGCATAAATTTGATGATGATGGTGTGTCACAAAAAATCTGAATACATAACATCTGTACTCGGTAAGAGATGTGACAGCTAAAGAAACATCGCGAGCCTGGAGGAAAACTTACAGAACCCTGTAGACGACGGAAGAAGGCGCGAATTAATGGAATGCTACATTACGTAAATGGCTAAAGGATTTCGTAAATATCCATTGATGGCATCATTAAGATTCTCGCTTTCAAAATAGCAAAGTGCATTCGCAGATTCCGAGGAACCAGTGATCCAAAATTCCTACGTAGGATCAATAACCATAAACATATATAAATATTGCAATAAATACGCTCGCGAAGTATAAAACTATCATTAAGTCTTGGATATAAATACTTCGTAGTACTAATGAATATAGGTCATTGTTGCCAAGTTTTGTCAAGGATACATTTTATTTAAAGCAGTCCGAAAATTACTCAATGCGAGGGAAATCTTACGTCTACTTAATGCAAGATCATTCGAAAGTTATACCTTTAAAAGTTAGCATTGATACTAGCGCGTATTTTAGTATTCAGATTTAATATCAGATACCAGGATTTAACATTATAGGTAGGTACCCCGTCAATCTATTTCTGAATCAACCAATAACTTTGTAAACCAATCATTGAGACGACAGTAAATGAGGAAAAACACAAAAGGGCGCGCCGTCAGCTCGCGTGGGTCCGATTCTACTTCCGACCTTGTTTCCAAACCAAAATCTTCTTAACACTATGTTTTAAGTTTAAAGAAGCATGAAGTATTATCTTTCTTAATTTCCGTTACACTCACAATCCCAATTTCTTCTCACACTTTTCTGTAAATCCATGTTTTATCTCTACCTTAGTCGGCCTCGGGGTCTCCTTTTCCGTCTCGGGGCCTCGGGGTCTTTTTTCACTTATCTAATCCATCCTTAGATTATGTTTCTCCATCCTTACGTAGCCACATCACATACGTCTGCTCTTTTCTACTGCTGCCTTGTACTTGTCTTACTTCCATTGCATAATTTATTCCTTTGTTTTTCACTTATATAAAGACCCTTCATTTTCGCTATCAGATCTCTAGTGAAAAAAATTATCTATGTGTTTCCTTTATTTTACCTCAAAATCAATAATCCACTGGCAAATACAAGGAGTTTCTTTTATCTTTTATTTAGTTTACTTTCTTATGAACCATTGTCATTAATAGAAGCGACAACTTTATTGCCTTGCTTTACGATTTCCTCCTACTCCTCCTCAATACTCCCAAAACAATCTTAACATAGCTCTGGTTCCAAAGATATGGCCTTAAAAGTCTCAAGTTATATACAGTTCAGTTTACTGCTTCTCAAGACAACAGTTGCGAACTCAGAATTGGAATTCGTCGAGGAAATTTAATCGAGAAATATTTATGAAGAATAGACAAATTTGATAGGGATTACGTTTTAGGGATGGCTTTGGATGATTTCGAATGCTTCCGATGATAAGATACAGAATCAAATGAAATCCCTATCTAAGTCATCTATTACCGACTTGGTGAGGCTATAATTTTTAACCGATTTCATCGAATAAAATAATTCAGTAGACAATGAAGATGAGTTCAATATGCATACAATTATAGAAATATTAGATTTATCGATAATAAACTACTTCACATCATATATGAAATACAGTTTCAGTTACGGTAATGATAATTTTAAAAGCAAAGCCCACTGGGACCTCACGAGTCTGCCTACAATTGATGTTTTATTGGCGAATTATCATTGACTTTATAATAACGCCGCAATTAGAGTGCGTGGGAGAGGTAGAAAAGGCTACTGGTGCAGCGTGCATACATTTCGCATTCATCCACAAAAATAACTATTTTAGTTGTGAGTTTAGCGACATTTTAACTTCTTATTTTGGTGCCTCTAGCAACACCATGAAAAATAAATTGATATCTCTTCTGGCATGGATCGTACGCAGATGACCATCATCAGAGTTACTCTAGTATTCTCAAAAGATAATTCAAGATTTGTGTGTGTACTCACCGTTCTAGGGACTCATCCCACTCCCTGTAGAGCTGCGCCACCTCTTCTTTGAGGAACAGATAGTCCGCTCGGTTGGGGTTCTCCTCAGAGTCTTCTTTGGCTGCGCTGGTGCTCACGGACGGGCACTGGATGGGCAGGGCAGAGCCCGTGAGGAAGCGATTTACCACCACGTTCACGTCGGTCAGCTCGTTCTTCAGCTGGTACAGCACCGCGATCTCAGCCTGAGAAGGAAAGCGGAGACAGCCTCCATTAGACAGATGGAACTGAACGGACCTAGTTCCCGATTTACAATATTAGGACAGTCTTTTATGTTTCTTTAAATTGAGAGCTAGCGGTCTCCGACCATTAGCTATTATAATCTCAAAGAAGAGTTAAAGTTTGTGTCAGTATATATAAGACGATGATTTCACAATGAAAACATCTATAAATTGAACAACCAAAAAGTCTATATAGACAACAATTGTAACATTAATATGGGTTAGGGGATTAATTGTTATAATAATAATAATTTATTTAACACATACAGGATGAATTCCCACATAGATGAGTTGTATTATATAAACAATAAATTAATAATAAGCACAATAAACAGTGAGTGAATATGAAAAAAAGATGAGAAGTACAAAATGATAAAGAAGATGAAATGAAGGAGAAGTAGGAAACGGGTGAAAGAACGTATTAGAGGGAGGAGAAAATAACGTGTAATTAGGGTGATCATTTGATGAGATTCCTGCGGATCTGCGATATTGAATCGTTCATATGTTTGATCTATCATTTACCGTATTCGAGTAGAAAACTCCTCCAAAATCTACATAAGAAGTCAAGCTACGCCACAATTACAATCACTAATCGCCACGTCTGATTCAAAATAACTCAATTAAATCATCCAACATTGCAACAATCCTATGAGCCTGATAATCAAATCAGGTGGGTTTTATGCTCCTCAGTCTCCCGCAGCCCTCCGATTTCGCTCTAAAATGTTCGCTACCCTAGAGAAGAGGTTTGCAAAGTAAGGTTGGGGGACTTGAGCCTGATTTTATATTTGGAAAAAGATGTTCATTGAAAAAAAAGGTGAATTTAATAAGCGAATAACGTAAGTTTAGATTTCCAGTTTTTAAATGGACGTATTCTGGATATTAAGAAGAAAGAGGTGCAAACAACAAGTTGCAATTCGACAAGTTACAAGAACTCCCACTTGGGAAGAACCTTCTCATGACGAACAAAGGAAGGAAAGTGCGGAAAACTTATAATTTTGAGTCACCATTATTAAATGAAAAATTAAGAAATAAAAATTCTGACTCAAAGTACGAGCTGAAGGAGAAAGAAATTACAGAATTATTTAACCCAGATTCGCCTCGCTTCATTTCTTTAGTAACTTAAAATGCTTTCATTTATTAATTTCCTGTGATATTTGAGTAAAAACCGAGGAAATTTCCTATTTTTTAAAAGCGGATTGCACAATGTTGTAAATATTAAGTATAAGCGGAGATTTGAAGCGTTTATGGTACTCCACAACGTTTTAATTTGACAGAAAACATATATTACTCAAATATAATAGGGGTTTACTCAGCACAGGGATGCGAATCCCAAGAAACGGGAAAGAGTAGATACTATAAATTAAAATCTTGGTTATACAAACCTACCCGATAACATTTAAGATATACATTCGAAAAAATTGTATATACTTTATTTTACAAAAATTAAAGGCTATAAATATAAATACGTAATAAGTACGCATGAATAATTTACATAGGGATATGCCGAGGAATTCAAATTAGGAACATAGCCAAGTATTTATTCAATGACTTTAATATAGATTAATTTAAGTTCACTAAATCTTTCTTGATGTGTGTCTGAAGATGGACTCACGGTTCTTTGATGATATTCGCACAATTATTATTTCCCCACGCTAGGATGCAGTTCCACCAAGTCACGGATTGATCAAAGTTCACAATTACAACAAGTCGCAAGTATAAGGAGAAATCTATCAATTTGTCACTAAAATATATGACAGTTTGTTTACTGAAGATAATTAGGGCAATAATACTGTTGGTACTTACAAATAAGGAATTACCCTGAATCGTCACTCGTCTTTTGGCAATCTGCCCTGGATGTCAAGTATCTCCTACTTTTTAAAGAAAGATTGGCGATTCAGATATCACTTCATTTCACTTGTTAACCTACAATCAGCGGACGAGACCTAAGAGCGACTGAGGAAGCAATCAAATTCCCAGTTTGCTCTATCGCGAGCCGTTGGTCGCCTGGAGCGGAACAAGTTGCCCTTTTTTCGAACTGATCGCATTTTTCTCACCGCATTTACGGGATTTCTTTCGTCCTAACACGTCGTCGAGGAAAATCCTGCTAAGGTCGCGAGAAAAAGAAAAATACGACCCCTTAACTATGCACGTATCGGTATAAGGTAACGGATTTCGGTTTTAATGATCGTCAACATAATAATTAACTTTAGATCGATGGAGGAATGATCTCCTAGCTGGTATATTCGAGCCAATTGCCCCGAGTGCGTACCTTCATGGCGAAATTAAGTCAAATTTAAAAGTGGACAAAATTATATCAGGGTTGGGAGAGTTCCATCGAGATAGGAAGGTGTACTTTGAGATGGGTTGATATTTGTGTAAATTTTGGATTATGAATACCTTCAATCAGAGGGTTGTTTCTACCTTCCTTGGGAAAATGCTGTGTTTTCATAAATACCTGATAGATACTGTGTTTCCCCCTATATTGCTAATTTACGATCTTTCCCCTGTTTCTAACAAGTGAAATGTAAATTTTATTAACTTTTGTTTCCCTGGTCGTATTAAAAAAAGTACATGTAACAGGACTAAGTAGTTAACTATCACGACTATATATTTATTTAATGTGTAATTCATACCCACCACAACCTGATAATTTATCTACTTGCAGTGAATCGATTATGACAATAATATGAGAAACGACTTTATTTCAGAGCGATAGAGACACTCGCAAGTTTCTCCTTACATTTAATAATTTATTATTAAATATTTCACGAATTATCTCTAAGAAATAAGAGAAGGAAAATGGGAAATCTGTTGTAGGCTTACAAAAAAATGTAAGTTAGCGCTTAGGAAAAAGATGAAAACCTTATGAAACTCCTCACGGTAAGGGGGGTAGATCAATCTACTGACTAAAATTTAAAGAAAAAAAGACGAAGGAAAATAGAAGGAGCAAACAAAAGATTGTGAATGCATTTTAAGTATGGTCATTAATAAAAATGTTTATAAATAGTGAAAATGAATATGTAATTCGTAAGTAGTAGTAAAAAAGATTTTTCAAGAATTTTTTGGTTGTAAGTTATTCTATATGGTATTGATTTATTTCCTATCCTATTGCTGTTAATTTAGTTTAAGACAACTAAAATTTCTACTTCACTGACCAACTGCATGCGACTCGGTCAAAGGCCAAATTTGTAGCAATTATCACAATACTGAACGAAAACTAAGATGCTTCCCATTTTAAAAAGGTTAAACTAAACCACAATACCACAGAAACAGCATAAATTACCTCAGTATATGCTACCACAATTTTTCAAGATACAAACCTTTTGTTATTAACATAACTAATAAACACCGAGGCAGATAAACTCAAACTTGAAAAGTTACTACAGATATGATTGGTTAGTTTATATTGAATACATCATAACATCGACATTCCGTACGCACATCGTCAATATCAATTTCAATGCTATAACTTACAAATGCAGACAACTTTATACAATTCAGCTTCAAATTCAAAACTTAAGTAACTTGATTTTAAACGCAAAAAGACGACAATTTCAGATACCAAATATATTCACTTCTATGAACTTGATTGAAGCGTAAATATTTTTAAAGCAAGCGTATAACGTAACGTTTGAGTGACAAATCAAGGATACGTAAGAACGTGAAAAGCGTATTTAGGCTACGTGAAGTGATGCCTGAAAAGTGGGATCACACTCCCTTTTTACGCCTATTAAGATCTTCCTCTAACTTGTCCATCGTTTTTCTTAGTAAGTAGGCTCGTGATAATTTATTCAACTTATTTTGAAAACGAAAGATTGTTTGCCGACTGATTTCCTCCGAAGCATTTCCTCCGCATTCAGGTCGTTTCTAATTGCAAATCGCTTTCCTTAACAGGTCAGATTCCCTGCACCAACTTTTTGTCGAGATTAAATGCTAATCGTAGAGCCCTCAAGTAAACATCTCTTCAACCTCGATATTTTAACGGAAATTTGCCTCGGGTAATGATTTCTCGTACAATTTCCTCTATTAACCGATGTCTCATGCGAACCGCCCTCTGGTATTTAGTAAGTAGTTCCTCTGGAAAGGTCTCCCAGTTGGGATAACATACATAAAAATTGAACTTCTACTTTACTTAGGGAACAAAAACTTAACAAGCTTACTTTATACCGCTTGACACACAAGCTATTCTGAAGGTGACAACGGAAAGGAATTCTGACATGACAAACTGCCAATTTCGCTCTCGTAACGTCGCGTTCAATATTCTTGCATTTCTTCATTTCAAATAGATAGTATTCGCTCAATTCAACACAAGTGGCGACTGAGAGTGCACCCTTGCAATATATTATATAGAGAAACCCATCGATTCCATTAAATGTTTTTTATCGGTGTAAAATCCACAAAACATGTATGTATTTGTGTTCCTTCAGACTAAAAAAATGGAGCAAATTTCACGAGGGCGGCGTCTTGTTCATTGCGATATTCTTCTTAAAGATTCCTAGTGAGCCATGAGTTAATCTTATGAAATATCGGCGTCGATTTTACCCGAATTACGAACTGTTATTAATATTTTCTGGTGTTACTAAACAAAGCTGATTATAAATAAAAATTGGTGCTTCCTACACTGATTCGTACCAATACATTTGGGCAAATAATAAAGTCATCATATAAGGTTGGTTTATTCTGTAACTGCTTTGGCTGCTCTTTACACGACTCTGCATGGATAAACTTTAATTCTTTTCTGCTACCATATCTAAATGAGAGGTTTATTTTAAATTATTATGTTCGTTCAGAATACAAAACAATGTTTTTTATTTTTGTTCTACGTAGGGTCACTAAGCTGCACTTGCGAAAAGATTTTCCACTAACAGAATTCTGGTTCAGTGATTAAAGCAAGATGAAGCTACCTCAATCTTCACCTTGCTTCGTAATCCTCATTTCCTCTTCAAAGCTTATGATAACTTATGGCTGGCCAGTGGCCTTCGAGCTGATGATTTTAAGTCAGTTTCCAACTAAACTTTTGCCAGCAAAATCAATCGAGATGCAACAATGTATACAAACGCGATTTATAATAAACAAATTCTATATTATAACGGTTAACAAGTGATATGTGCATCACGGGAAAATAAATTTTTACGTTAGAAGACGTTGATTTTAAAAGGAGAAATAGATGGCTACAAAATTTTTAAATTCACTAATTATAAATTGAAAAAAAAATAAGTAACGTTTTACTATCATACTACATGAATAGAAGTGGTAAAAAATAAAAAAAGAACAAATTTTTTTATTATTATATTTATTATTATATTATTTATATTTTCGGTACCTAATTAAATTTTAATTCTGCCATTTTTGACAGGGAAATACACTAGTCTCATTGTAATTTATCATACACAATATTTAAACTGCAATTTGGATCCGTTTTCCATCACTGCCCCATTGTCCCACGTCACTCTCTTCATCTGCATTTTCTGAATTATTGCCCACGTTCGCCTTCATTGAACCCCCTTTTCCAGCGACCCTCCCCGGAGGAGAAAGTCGAGAGAGCCTTTCAAGCGGCACTAATTTTTTACGATGCTGTAAACATTTGCGGTTATTGAGTCGGAGTTCTCGAATTTTTGTGGGCGATCTATTCAAGAACGACACCCTTGATCGCTCGCCAAGTTTATATCTTTCTGCATCTGTCTTATCGTATGGCGCACTAGCTCTCGTATTACTGGGATCGGATGGAAGTAGGATCTTGCGTGTTCTATGCATCGTTACTTCATACTGCTCATTATGAGCTGGGAATGGATTATGAGCAGTGCTGCTGGAGAGGGAGCAATGAAAGGATTATGAAGACTAAAAGGCCATTGTGAAAGGAGCGTACTTGACGATGGTTAAAGAGAGGTGGATGAAGGAGAATAGCTTGTAAACGAGTTGTATATAGACAATGCTAGAGGAATAGGAAGAAATAGCCGGTTTTACCGAAAATATACTTTTGGAAAGAGACGTACTAAGCTTCAAAAATAAATGGAAACATATGAAAAGATTGATAGGTGTGTCCAATGAGGAAAGTGATGTGTGACTGCATTGAGAAGACATTAACTGCCTCAAGAATTCTTCATAGTTTCGTCCTTTGTTGTTAGATCAACATTTCAACAATCTAATTATCAATCATCAATACTTGATTTTATATTAATTCGTAGAAATAACTGTTACTGACCGCTAATTGTATCTGGTAGCATAAATCAAAGTCAAGTAGAAACAATCAAAACATGAACCATTACTAATTCGTTTTACATTAAACGTTAACAATCATTGTTCACGAACGCAATAATCTTCTATAGTAGCTTTGCTAATGGTATGCAATATTGAGTACACACAAACAAAAGAAACTAATTGAATTGATAGAATCCTTAACTAACATACTGATTACTACTTAATTTGTTAATTTGATTCTTCTTCCTTTTAACACAAAAAGAAAGTTCTACAATTTCAATCTTCGTTATCGATGACGAAAATATTTACCTCCAATAATGACTCATTGAAGGCCAATTGATTACTAACTTCCTCGCTTACTGCCTGAATTCAGCCCCGCCGTCAAGGGTGTGAGAAAGTATGAGCGAAAATTGTGAACAAGCGAGACAAATAGCAAAAGATATCGACAAAAAAAACAGCAGTCGGAAGATGTATCGCTCCTTAATATAGATGGGCGATGGATCGAGAAACCACTCGAACAAATTGCAGACTCGTACTGAAAACCAATGGCTCCAGGTTTTTCGCGATCTGCTAAAAAAAACTTGCGAATGGCGAGGAACGCGAGAGAAAACAAAATGAAATTTCGCTGCAAGAAGATAGCAAGGATTCGCTTTCCCTTAAAACAGCTTTCTCCTCCGTGGAATCCTACACCGATGCCCTCTGCTGATTCGAATGCTTCCTTCCCCATCTCAAAAACGATACTTTTTTCACAAACCACGGAGATAAACAAGGAATTTTTTCCCACATTATTAATAATTATTCCACAACTTTCGTACGGCTAAAAATACCTTGACCAAGTACTACAACCAGTGATGGGAACCAGCGCCCATACCGTGACTACTTTCGACGAATTTTGACACTTTTATTACTTCTCAGTGTTTTTATAGCGGCAAGTACGATTATAATGGAAAATGTTCTCCTTAAGTTTGCGGTTTACGGTTATCCTATTCGAAACCTCGATGTTGAGCTACTTAAATAAAAATACCGGATAGTGCCAAATAGTTACGCATAAGGCCCCTAAATGAAAAAGGTTGAAGCCATTGCTAACCAAGAAATGGTAGGTTCCACAACATTCTTGTGGAGCTATATACATGAAATTTATCCCACAATTACGCTGTCTTGTTAATGGCGGTGATTATATGAAAGCTATCGAGGAATAAACTATGTCGAATAATGACATTTAATACATCTCTCCCCATGGAATTCTGTGAAGAATCCATATGACCATTGCAATGCAAGGAAGAATACTTAACTCCTCAGTTACATTGCTAAAGAGCCTCTTTTCTCCACAGTTTCTGGTAAAAGTGGAGGATGCGGGGTCCAAATGGCTTAGAAATTGAGTACCGCAAAACAGAACTTCCCAATCCTTTGTCTTTCATGGCACATCCACATATTCACTCAAGCTTCGCGGTATAATATATACCAACGGTTTTCCACTTCTAGTATAAAATCACATAAAAGAACCAATCACCATTGAATTCAATACTACGGAACACCCAATACGATATCCCACAAAATGAACTATCCCGAACGTAAAAAGAGAACTTAGAAGAATACACATCACCCTCATTTACGAGGCACACCACTAACTCACTCACGGCACGCCTCTATGCCACGGTACTCCGGATGGGATGCCGTAGAGACATCTGGAAAGATAGCCGGCGTTTCTCAACGTTTCATCTTTCACGGAACACAAACTCACAAACATATTTCCCAGCACACGAAATTATGTCAGTTTCAGTAGAGAATATCAAAAGATATAATTAATCAGGCGATAAATAAAATATTTTAGTACTTTTATCACGAAATACCACTTGATGACGAAATACCTAGACTCTGCACTCATGTAGGGATATTATTCATATACCGATGAAATATAGGGTGCAGAAATAATTTTACCATTAGTGTCCATAAAAATGGACACGAAATTATTTTTTTTAAATATCGCTTGAATCCCGATTCGAGAGCTACGAACCTAGGTGAATTTAAAACATCCATTTGCTCATCCACATGTTAAGCTTTTCGGCCGATGGCCAGCAAAATTAAAACAAGAACTTCCGACACAAGGATCATGCTTCTCCATTTCTAAGGTCCGTTATTTACGTATGCGGTGAACGGTACTTGGGCATACTTGGGTGTACGTATCTCCTATAGGATAGTACAGCTTCGCCAACTGTGTGAAGAATATAGCGAATTATCTAGGCTACAAGCGTGCTAAAGGCGTGATTGTTATACATGTAAGAACATATAGAAAGCATTGGATTGATGAAAATTTACGCATAGACACGAGAACCGTAGAACTCATAGAACCGCTTGGGTAATGTTAACGACTGCAGCGCAACGATGCACTTTACTACGTAGGAATATCGAATAATGATTAACTACAAATAGAATTAACAAATATATCTCATCTAGTAATCCCAAAACATATAAACACTTTGATCGTTTGTTATCCCGCAAATTTCTACCTTTTCACTTTTACATATTACCACGGAAATTAAGCTAAAAAATCGCGGTGTTTACTTCTAACATAGGTAAAGTATCAAGATATTTCATTTTGAAAAAGCGATACAGTTCTATGAAGCTAACGCCGATTCAGTGGGCTGATGATAAACCAGCTAACGGCGTTACTGAAGTTACAAAATTCTGGCTTAATATAGTAAGGCTACGCATGTATTTACCTGTATTTTGTGCAAGGAGCAGCGCGTCTGACAGCCACGAGAGGAGGTCTTGTCACGAAAGAAAGCGAAAGAGTGCGAACGGAGAGCGTATCTCCTTGACCTTGTGCAGTAGGGGAGGAGCTAATTGGGGCAGTGCACATGTGGGTGCTGCAGGGGGCGCCAGAGGGGGCAATTGAGGGGTGCAGGACATAACCCCCGATGGCCAACTTGAAAAAGTAGGGCGAGAGAGGGGCCAGCGTTTCACTTTTGTTACGCTGTTATCCAACGCCACCGCTAAACCCTACCGCGAAAGTACCTGGATGGTATGTTATGCAGGTCCATGAAGAGGGGAGAGACTTTACACATTGAAGAATGGAACCCCTAGGATCAAATTCTACTGTGAACAATCGATACAGTCCTATTACTTTGAATCTCAATATTACGACGAAATCCGTAAACATCCATGTGCTACACAAACGCAGTACAGCATCAGTGCAGTGATACCACCATGGTTTAAGAGTAACCCCACCAACGAAGATTTTTTTCGCTGCTAGGCAAATGAAAACTGTTTACCGAAAAAATGATTTGGCCCGCGCTCCAGCAGGAACTCTCATATAAAAAGTCAAACAAAAAAAGAAAGCTGATTATTCTTGCACATTACCTCTTTTACTGTTGCTAACTTGTCAGGGACTCCCTTATAGGATAATTTTTAAGCGTAAATATATGGAAATCACTGCAAAATCACGTGTTTTGCCTAAATAAGATTTTCTAAAACCAATGTCATTCCGTAGATAATCATCAATTTCGGAATCGACGCGTTAATAGTTCATTACGCGGCAAATGTCAAATGACGCAATGTAAACAAAAAAGGAAACCTTGGATGACTCATACCATTTTTACACTTTCTTATAAGGGCGACTGACCTCAATATCAACCTCTATTCAATAACGCAGCTGAGAGATCAGTTCTCGATCACAACCAAACCAATGACACTTCGAGGCACCCACAGATTTTTGTGCATATTAGGATGTTACGCGTGCATTAACTCAAAAATTGAGAAGGAAAAAGTGAATCGTCTTAAACCCGGGGGAATATAAACTGCAACGTAAATATCCCGATCTCAAATATTTATTTTAACTGAGAGAGCGTACTCATGAATTAATGACTGCAAATCTTAGTGGGACGGAAATAGCGCCGCTTGCCTCATTCTCATTACAAACAGTGACCGGTTTCTCTTCAATTGGTGCCTCTTCTTCAACCCCACGCAAGATAAAGCTGAGATATTCGCTGTTTGAAATTCCCCTCTCTTAATCTATTTAATGTCGCTTGCTTATATGCGACTATACTATAGATCCCACAACATAAAATAAACACAAAAAAACACACTTTAAACTGCAATCAATTCTCGTTTTAAGATACTTCGAATCATTACTACAAACGTACAGGAGATCTAAAACATTTCTTGGCCGAACCTATATTTTGAAATTGAATCCTAAGAATACGGAAAAATTCTTAGACGAGTAATATATTTCCGACAAAGCTAACTACTAGTAAATTCAAATTTGGTACCCATAAAAGTAAAAGAAAGCAAAGCTCGTGTGTGTATATATGAATACACACTAATTTCAACAGCGTATACTTTCTATATTAAAAAGATTCAGTCCGTGACAACCCAGGAATTTATTCATTTTTTAGCAGATCATTAAACGCTGCATTCGAATAATCATGATTAGAATCAGTAAAGAAAGCTAAAATCAGATGAGCGATTTATCTAATCTGTGCATTAAAAATTCAGTCGTTCCTGATGACTGCAGAAATGCTGCTATTGTACGGTTAATAGAGAGATGGTCGTACGGCGGAATGTGAAAATTACAAAGAAATGAGCTGATATGTGCAGTTGTTTTCTTAGTGAGGGTCACTTCAATCATTGGATACGCTACGGTCTGCTGATCTAAATGTGGCACGAATCGACTCATTAACGCGTGATAAAATGATCAAGGCGGATGTATTTAGAAGTTCCATTTCTATTTGATCATTAAAATGGTCGATATTAAAAAATATACTAAATAGATATAAAATACATACATGCCTTGTGATCTCTATCATACAATCACAAAAAAATAACTTCCGAAAAAGAGCTCGGTTCACGGTATATTTATACATGTAAAATATTTACAAAATAGTATTTCAAACTGAATACATATAAAATATATACAGGTCTTCTGGCCTCTATCATATAATCACCAAAAAAGAATGATTTAAAATAATTTCCGAAAATGAGTTCAGTTCACAGTATTTTCATATTAAACTTCTATACTTCCACCCGATCCAACCTCACAATTGGGGCTTCGAACACTACCCCCAACGTTTGAATATATTCTCATTCTTAATCTTCAAGTGAGGAGGAAAAATACTACCTCACTCCTCATCCTGCCTATGAAGCCTCATTCCTGCTACTTCTCCAACACTTAACAGACAGATCATCACAAGAAGTTTAGTAACTTAGTTGTAATACAGCGCCTAGTGATTTAAATTCTGTAAATTTCTTTTACCTCCATCAGGAAAAAGAATTCTGGAGTCAGAGGGTTAAATTACTGCCACAAAAAGCACTATTTGAAAGCGGTACGTGAAGTATGCGGAGATAATAGCGTCATCTCGCGGTAAAAATCCGCCAATGAAATTCCAAGCGCTCATTCCCCTCCCCGAAGTCAACCACCTCTTGAGCCATCATATCCCGGATGCGCTTCGAGCGATCGCAGATTATACCTTCCGTTCATCCGAAAGGAAATTTATCCTTTGTCATTCGTCAATTATTTATCGCGACTTCAAAAACTGGCGAGGTGACTTCATTTTACTTTCCCAGCGAAGAGAAATTATGCCGCGGGAATTGGCGTGCTAATTAACGGACGAGTGTTTGTCCGACCCCGGGGGCAGCTGGGGAGGGCAATGAGTGCGTGAAGAGAGGCTAAAAGGATTTGAAGAAGCTTGGGGGCGAAGGAGATGAGGGTACGGCGGTGGGGAGACTTCTTTCTGAGAGAGACCGCACGTGAAACAAGCAGGCTGCACTAGAGTGGCTCGTCGCATATATTTGCACAGACATCGAGGCTAAACGGGTAAATAAGACTTTAATTGCAAAATCAACAAAAGAATATTTCTTCTATTTACTTTCATTTGAAGGAGAAAAAAGTTAGTGAAAAACGGAAATTTTTCAAGTGCGTAAAGAGAAATAGTTTCGTAATTAAAAGAAAGCAGGATATTTCGAACCTGAAGGGCCCAAAAAAAAACATAAGAAGGATCAAAAAATTCAATTTAAAGAGTAACTATAGTTACTATATAAATAAAGTTACTCTGACTATAGTTAGAATATAGTTACTCAAAGATGATACCTAATATCAAACTTATGTATTGGTTGGAATTAATTCAGGGTCAATATTTATTATATAATATTATAGAAAAGGGGTTAATTGGAAGAATAGCCTTCCTAGGCTAAAATTCGCCCAAAAAATATTATTATTAATATCCCTACCCAGTTATGGAATTCCACAAATTCCTCATCAATATATTATAAACATATTTTTCTTAAAATTTATATTAAATACCTTGTTTTGATTGTTTTATTTATGAATAAACATTCGTTCATTATAATAATTGATAATGCACCAATTGACATCTCGCGAGTTCTCGCTCGAATAATTTGACCTGACAGCTAAGGAATGAACTAATACACACAAATTGTACAAATGTTTCTGAAGATGTACCAGCAAGTAGCCAATACGGGTAAATGCAAGGGGTGGGAGGTCAAAAGCAAGGGACAGACTGCATCCTAAAAGTCGGTGTTTAGTAAGTTAAGTGTTGCGAAATAGTCTTATATAAATAATAATTAAACATCTTGGTCGTTTAAATTAAACGCGATTTCAACACCGTTTGGATGCTACAAACCAAGGTAAATGTTCGAATTAATCTAGCTCCACTGTATGAGTTTACATTTTTATTTCCAGACGAACCACACGGGGCCCAACTATAGGGCGAATGCCTGCGTTTAACGCTTAAAAAAATAATATTTCTCACGTGCATTGCCATTCAGCTATCAACAACATGTAAAATGATCGATGAAAAACATTCTTCAGCAATTACATTGATGACTAGTCACAAATAAATTACATTACGGATTAGGTAGTTGCCTAAACGTATAATCATGAAAATTCATTTCATTAGTCAGCGCTACAATGTTGTTTCACTATAGAGATGAGGAAAAGGTCGCACTGAGTACCGGTTATGGTCACAGGACCCACATCTCCACCACTGGGAGGACGAGTTAATGAGGAAATACTATACAATTTGCGAGAGAACGGACACAACCCAAAAAGTGAACATTGGATACTTTCGGTAAGAGTTTTCAATGTCAAACGATAATGTGAAGGGATAGGAAATGTAGGTTTTGAGAAAGATGCACAGTTTGGCAAAATACGATTATAAATGGAGATGTTTCAATAGGTGTGGGGAAAAAGATAAATGTTTCAGATCACAAAACAGCACTTTCCGACTGATGTACCGTGAAAGCTCTTGATGTACCGCCAATTCAATCTTCCAATTTCGCATAATAACCCCTCATTTACGGAGATATTTCGCAGTTTTATGAAAACCCATAATGGATACATAGGATATTTTACGCAAATCTCAGCTTCTAAATTAGTATACATCGGTACGGCAAAATGTTGATTGGATATAATGAGTAAATATGCTTTTGAAGTCAAAAGAATGGGAACCACTGGCATGGGGAAAGAAATTGGGAGTCCCTGAGGAGGTAGTTGAGACGTGGAATCTTTTTAAAAAGCCAAAAGGGAAATCAAGTAGGAGATGATTTATGCGCTCGAATAGATGCATCGATAGAGAAGAAATCCTAAGATGGCAGAAAATTAACCATTATGACTGGACCTCAGCGTTATTCGTAAACATGCAATTTTAATGTCACTTTAAAATCCATGATTACATACATAATCACTTCATTTACAGCCACATTCTTTATCGATTCATTGGAAGTATTTCAACTTCCTTGCAGGAGTACAAAATAGACTCGTTGCTAATCTAAGGAGTTATATAATAGATGAGCTTTGATGAAGGATTATTTTAATCCCATTACGTAATAATTCGATACGACCCGGAATCAAAAGCGAATTTACATGTTCTTTAATAGTAATTCCAAATAGAATATCAGATTAAAGTTTTCGCTCCATAAACTTACGCTTTCTTAAGCTAGCATTATCAGCTAATTTTTCGTTAATTGCAGTACTTTTTCTTAATTATTTTTCTTACCATATAATTTCCATACCTTGGCCCACCAAATAATAAAAGATAGCAGCAAATAAAACGAAATTGTAGGTGGGACGATTGGGCATTGAATTGGGATGTGCGATGACGGTGAGGAAAGCCTCCCAAATAGAGTCAAAGGGGGGACAGTGAACCAAAAAGGGGAAACTGAGGACGTACGAAAAAGATGAGGGGGGGATGGACGAGCGGGCTCTGCATGGAAATATCGTGGAGACTACGTTGAGGGAATATAAAGGGGAGAACTACGAGGGGTAAACGAACTTTCACACCTCCGTTTGTACCGGAAGCTATTCCCAAATTGTTAGTGGGGTTTGCAGGCAAGGGAAATATTGAGTTCTTACCCTTACAAGAAGAAAAACTCGGTACGATAAAATTATGTCTTTTATCAGAGAATTGTCGGCTCAAGAATTTCTGATTCGGGAGTATTATTTCCTCAATACATTTTTATATATTCTAGAGTAATCTATTTTTCGAGAACCATACATTTTTCTCGTGACAGTCACTCTGGAACGAATCTTCCTTTGAGTCATAATAGCTAAATTGGTAACTTCAAGCTCTATAAAAAGTTCATAATTACAACAATTGATGTAGAAAAATTTCAATTATTTCCAGTTTTACCTAAAATTAACACATACTAAAGACAAACCTATGAAAAAATCCCCCACAAATTGCTATCTTACTCTTTAAAGGAAAAATATATGCTTTAACCTCGCCAAAAATATTACGCTATTTAAACGATTGTTTGAATCCCTATATTGAAAAATATTCAGAGATATCACGAGCTATATGGAACGACGTACTTAATACACGGGGTAACAGAATGACATTGGGGAGAAAACTTCGTGACGCCCTTGAAATTCTATAGGGAACCCTTGGAAAAACCAAGAATCCCCTTTGTTTCTTAGCATATGAAAACACTCAAGGGTTTGAGGAACAATTATCCCGCGTGGGGTTTCAGAATTCCCGGAAGACTTGGAAATCTAACGTCCATAAAAATAACCGGTGGGCGTAATCAAAAAGCAGATACAATCACACCTCAAAACTATTTAATACGGACAAAAACATTATGTAAGTCTTTATGGGGTACGTGGAGGGATGGTGACTCATGCAATTGTGTTTCTTGCAGGTTTTACTGCACCTCCTTAAAGTAACAGACCAGAGACGTTCGCTCGAGAGAACATCAAAGAGAGCTTAATTTAAACTTTATTACAAGCGTGTGCCTAGCGAAGGATCATGCAGAAGTTGAAAGAAGCCATGGCTAGATTTGACGCCGCTTATGTTCCCCACTACCCTAAAATGGCTTCAGAATTACAAACAGAAAGGCCTGATGGCTCTCTCACCAGACACAGTGAGAAACTTCAAAACATACCTAAACTACCCTCTTATACATAGAGCACGTGGAATATTTTTCTGAACCTACCGGTGCATATAACCGGAAGGGCATAACGCTTTATGTGATGAAGCAATGGCGTCTTAAATTCAAATTAAGTTATCTCTTCTAATAAATTCTCGAAATTAGACCTGTTAAATGAAAAAGATACGCTAAAAGCGGAGCGGAGGCTTGGCACGACTTGGTTTCTGTAGCAATGCCACGGAGACCAAGTCGTGCCAAGTTTCCAATCGCTCGAGAAGAAACTATTAAAACAAAGAGAAAATACTTCAGGGGCGAATTCCTTTATATGATTAAGTTCTCATTTCAGAAAATGATGAGTACCATTTAGGGGATATGGATTTAAGAAAACTCTGACTCAAAATGTAAATTTTTCTCAAAAGTAAGCGTTTGACGTGGGTGTACTATCTTATTCTATAGATAAACATAGAGTACACCATACTTTAAGCGCGCTGGGTATTTTCTACCTGGAAGCTCTAAACGTGCTGAACTAGTTCGATGATTATTTTTCTGTACCATATCTACACCATGATTTCGCACTAAAATCCTGATAATCCTGATACTGAATAAACTAGACAATTTTACAATCCTATTTTCAAAACCTTAGTCCATTTTCTATTGGGAAAAATATTCCAATGAAAGAATTAAGCAGCTTAATTAGGAGCAATTACAGCCAAATTTGTAGATTAAGAAATACTGTAATTGGAACATCTACCAATAAAATTGAAGATTGGGATTTGAATTACACGTCGACATTTTTTACATCCGTTTATCAATTGGACCAATCTTTGGATATATGTTTGTTTTCGTACTTTCTTGAGGCTTTGGCAAAATTAATCTATTAATCCGTCTTTAAATGTTTAGATTTAATCTAAATATTTGGTCTCCTCAATATTACCATGGCACATGCAGGCAGATGAAATAAAGCCTGAATAAAGGTAAGGAATGTATCTTTCCCAGCCAAACCCTTCTCGACATCTGCCCCCACTGGAGGAAACCGTTACGGAGCTGTCACCGACAAATAAACCTACCCGGAGATCTTCCTTGTATACAGCTGTGAAGCAATGTGGGTATGATAAGGTACCACCAGAGTCTTGGTACAAAGCAGAAAAAGTCAAGGACCAGTATTGTTCACAGCAACGTACAGCAAATCCGCGTAAAAAGGTTATTTATCCCTCACGAAGTGGGTAAATGATCGAGGTCAGCTGCATCGTGAGATCGAGTGAAAGGATGAATAATTTCACAAAAAGTCATCACCCGCATGAAAAAGGCACCAGACATTTCATAAAGATTAACTTCATAATTCAAAATTTGTCTCGCTTTTTTCAACGCAAGATTTAAGAAGGAATCTAGCATTTTGACGAATGAGCATATTTCCTCATGCTGGTAATATTATCAGCGATTCAATTTAAGCGCGGTGTTTTTCAACAGATTTTCAGTTTTAAGCGGCATAGACAACGCGATATCGTAAACGGCCCAAAGAAGGATGCGATCCGCCTACCTGAAGACGAATGGCGCCTAAATAGGTAAGCAATCAGACGACCACTCTCGCACGCCCAGCATTTTCTCGCGTTGACTCAACACACGGCGAATCTCACCTTTAGATACACCCAACTCACCCCACCTTCACAAACTACCATCTCCTCCTAACCTGTTCGCGATTTTCTAAAAGCGGAATTTTTCGCCATTTTTTAAGTGGTTGATTTTGATAGATAAGATAGAATCTACCAAGGGAATATTTGTCGGGAAATTTGAGTTTATATGAAACTACAAAACCAACCAGATAATCAGATATCAGTTTTAATCGAAAATTAACCAAAACGGAACGTTTGAAGAAAGTAACGAAAATCAATAAAACTACAACCATTTTAGCCCCACTATTATAGTACATTTAAGTAAAGTTTTTACTTCAGAATTCTCATCAAGGTGATCCTCGTAAATTCCATTCTTCGTAATATATTTTGGTACACGAAGATAAATGTTCAAGTTACCCTCTCAATAATAAAACTCAGGGGTGCTTTAAAGCTACTACCATTCACTATGATCATAGGATAACAATCAGAAGATTGGTTTGCTGCAGTTCGTAACGATAAATGGAGCAAAGGAGTATAAATCAAAATAACAAAAATCTAGAAGGTAAAATAACGAATGATACTTCTATTTTGGAGTTCCTGAACATCATCCATTACGAAGGAAAGATAAGATGAAATTGACTTAAAAAAAGCTCCAGGACGAATGTCTTTTCAGTTTCTTTTCGGACTAAATTTGAGTCACAATTAATATCAGAACCAGAGCACCTCACTCGGATTTCAACGAAGACTTAAGACAACCCCCGATGTAAGAAAAACCCTTAACCGCTTTGTCTACGACAAAAATTCTTATTATTTGTAAAATGATTAGCTTTCACTTTATTTTTTTTGCATCAAACAGTTTCATAATATCTTCTAAGATTTACCTGTATGTTGCAGATTGACCACTCTTCGCTCAATGCTAAAAACTATCTGGCTCACTAAATCCCAAGAGATGACGCTTGAATCCTCCGTGGCGCGAACAACAAGCCCGCCCAACCTCTCCGCCGCTAATGGAACTCAAACCGAAAGCGACATTCCAGCAAAACTTTTATCCACCGTCACTTTCACATATGTTTATACGACAAACGTCTGCGAGATTTTCACCAAAAGGAAAACCTCAATTCGCGACGAGTTTCAAAACATTCTTTTCGCACGACGCGAGTAGATACAAGTTTTCGCGCGTCGCCAAACCGTCGAACAGCTGAGACGGCGGCGAAAACAAAGGGCGACTTACCTTGGCCTCTTGAATCCTCCGGTCCAACTCCTTCCTGTTTTGGAGGTCTTCTACCTTTCCGCCCACCAACCTCTCGGAAGATGGGGACACCATCGCGTCCCTCAGTGCTGCTATCTCTTGCCGGAGCATCCGAAGCATGTGACATTCCTCGGCTCTCGATTCCAGCATTTCCCACCGGAGCACCAGATCTTGAAGGAGAGAAGAAACCCGTCAGTTTTTCCAACGAACGATAAATAAAGGGCGCCGTTAACTCTCGGAAAGAATTCCCATTTCGAGGAGCACTGCAGCGGGGAACTGAACCCCACCGGCGAAGGATTGAGACTGCGACGGTTAGCCGGGTGACGCAACCGCGGGAGATACACCTGGCGTCGGCAGGAGGATGTAGGTCAGCTAACAGTGAAGGATTGGCGATCCTTCTCTACCCTGAATAATCCGCCAGGCGAATCAAGAGAGATAGCGCCCCTATCCACGTACTGTCCCTGCGATCCATGCAGAACCATCGGGAGAGGAAAGGGTAGCCGATTCAACGGAAAAACGAAAACTACCCGAGTGTATCGTAAAAACTTCCCTTTCCTACAGCGCCGTCATGAGGACGGCGGCCAAGAGGGGAATCAAGTCGCACGCTAATCACCCTGTTGATCAACACTGGGATAATGATATCTTCAACTAACGAATTTCGGAAGAATGTTTCTAGATCAATTTATAATAATAATAAAAAGGACTTTAATAAGGACGAGATTGAGACTATAAAGTCTCTTCTTACATCTAAATTTAAAATAAGAGATGGGTTGAAAAAAGTATACAGAAGAAGACTACTTTGTGGATTAAAAAAAAAATCTAATCTAAGAGCTTATGAAAAATTTTCACTGTAGGAAAATACCCTCAAGAAGGACGCTGTGAAAAACCAGCGAAACCTACAGATAGGAAAACTAAATTTAGCGATGAAATCAGAAGTAAACGAAATGTAAAAGGAAAAAAGGATAAATCATACAAAAATAAAAAGAACAAATAGTCATACACGTACACTTAATACGTGATAACGTTAAGACAATGAAGCTGTCAATCGTCTTCCGGAAACATATTTTATGATACCATTTAAATTCTATAGTTATATTTATACGGTTTTCCTATGTAATTTTAACAAAATGTGTAATATCGTAATATATGGCACAAAAGGAAAGGTAAAAAAAAAGAAATGCCACTCATCTTATGGTGTTAGTAACAGAATTAATTTACAGCGGCACATCATTGCTAATTATTGTATCATCTGGTTAATATTGTGATGTAGTTTTGTAATTATCTAGTACTGTTTTCCTCGAGTCTGTATCTTTGCGAAGACATAAGGCGGAAAAGGGAAACCACAACTGAAAAAGCAGAAGAATTTCAAATCCTCCTTTAATCCAGTCAAAGGGACAGGAAAATCGCTCAGTTTCCTTCAAGAGAAAGCACTATAATATCAATCTTCATACGATTTACTATTGACTTTCTCTAAATTAAGCAATGCAAACAAGAACACAATTTTACCATTTGATAATTTAACTCAAAAACTCTACATTTCCACTCGATAAAACTTAACTTACTACGGAACGAACTTACGCATTAGAAATTAGACCGTTTTATTACTACAAAATTTAATTATGGAAGCAATTCTAGAAGCATTCAAAGGGATATTTAATGGAAAATTCAAAAGTTGATCCCTTAATCAGATTTATGGATTCGGAAATTGGCTTAGAATATAATCACGTGAAGGATAAGATAAGAACTTAACTTAGTTAAATCACCTTGTAAATAGTTTCCCTTTGATATGTTGTCGAAAACCTATTTTAATTATGTACTTGAAATGACTCGACCTAGGAAAATTGTAGTTTGCCATTGACCAATTTAGATGAATATTTGCTTATGACGAACACAGTTGGTTCATTTCAAAATTTAACACGATTTTTATCTGTTTTATGACTATATATTTGTAAATGTATTTATTTTACTATTTTCTAGTAGTATAATTAACATATTTCTACTTTTATTTTGTTTTTGTAGTGTAGTTGTAGCTATATACGTACTTTTATATTAATTATGGCAAACTTTGTAGAGCGACTTGTTTGTGTCAAACGTTTAAATTAACATACCTTCACAGAAGTCAACTTTACTAACGAACCTTCATTAAAAGTCTTCACTATAAGATTATGTACTTTTTTCTACATAATTTTTCCAAGAATGAGCGACAGGTTTCGCTAACGGTCAGGCGTCATCATGCCTTAGCTGAACATACGCTCATGAAACCTGCCGATTGGATAAACTCCGCAGAAAACTATCAAGTCTTTCTCGCTCATATGGCAGCACGCGATATTCTCTCCTCCCACGTTCAAAGATGACGTGACCCATTCGTTTTTACAGCGGCGTCTACGGCTTCCAAGACGAAGTGGCGATCGGAAAACAAATGCCGCTTCTGCCGTTGAAATCACCGTCGAAAACGGCACAAACCGGATATGCATACATCAATCCGAACCTGTTCTAAGTCTTGAGCGTAAATCAATGCGGAAAAAAAGATGGGCAAGTCTCTTTAGTAAACACAGGGCAAGATCCCTTAATTATAGAGAGAAAATTAAGGAAGACGCTCCAACTGACTTCCCGGTTTTCTCTCGCGATGTTATCGAAGTGGCCATGACTCGCTAAAGACTTTTATCCGGAAAAGGGCACGTTTTTAAAGCAAAAGTACGATTCTCAGAAATATGCTATCTCTTGTTGTACATGAAGTGATAAGGGTATGCTTACAAAAGGCGTTGGTAAGTTTGAAAAGGTCCGTAAAATAGACCAAAGGCAGATGTAACATGCACACGCCAATATGGCCACGCTTTATATAAATGATTGTTTATCTGTTGCTATGTTCGATTAATGGTTACGTAATTATTAGCTTTTATTGAAGGGAAACCCGATTAACGAATGGCTTGAATTGGAGTTCAGAAGAGATGATATGAAGTGGTTTTCGGATATAATACCATTTACGACAAACAAGCGAGTGTACTGAACTGGAGTTGTATGAACCTATCTACCTATTTTCCTTGTCTGTCACTATCACATAATTTTCCCCTTAAATAAGTCTATTAGATCTTGAAACGATCTCTGGTTTTCTGTGGTATTTAAATTTTCACTGTGGCAGAGAAAGCAAAACATCTACGAATTCTTTCGAGAGCTTATTATTTATAATTTCACTACAAGATAGTATTCTAAATTCATCATAAGTTTAAAATTATCCTTAACCTTTCGACAACTTCAATCCTACTTCAAGGAACCATCTGCTAACACTTGCCAATTTTATTGCAACAAATCCCACAGCTTATAACAGGACCTTTCCCAATTCCTCGCCTGTCAGCATGTTCCACGCATCAACACGATGGGGTAGAACAGATGCGAAGATGTATTCACTTCTAAATTGCCCATCCGAGCGAGCAGACAGCCGTTAATATTAAGGAACGAGACCGCAAGCGGAAGTTAACCTGTTTCACGATCTACCTGTCACGAGTGGTCCATGCTTGAGGCGACCTCTGGAGCCTTGAAAAGCAGCATTAAATTTCCATTATTTCCGAGACTCGCCGCTTCTTAAAAACATCGGAGGCAGTAATGGTAATTAGCGTTTTTTTGCAACCTGCATTTTATCTTAATCTTCTCCATCCCGAAAGAAAGCTGAGATAACAGCCAATCACATATAATTCATCTGAAAACACGGGAAAGTAGACGGTTTGCGGCAGCACCACGTTTATACCAGCACGTCCTTATTTCGCAGTAATATTTAAAGCAAGCAGGAGTAATTTGTATTAACAACGCGTCCGGATTGCTCATCGCAAGAAGGCTATTTTTAGTTCGTGCGTCAACTTCGTGATGCAATCATAAACATCGCTGAGGAAAGTTGTGTTTGTACACAAGTAAATAAATAACACTTCTGCACGAATCTGAATGAAATTAACATCCCCGTGGCTATTACCAAACGTCAAAAAAATCAAACTGGTTCTCATGAAGTGATTTATATTTTAACGACGATATACATCACTTCCTCTTTCCGAGTGACACCCAAAATCTCTAAATAATTGAAGAAACTTTCTCTTGTCCATTGTCCCGTTGAGTGCAGCTAAACAAAAAAACCTTCCACAACAACTTTCGGGAACTGCGGCATAAAAGTAGCGAGGGCAGGGAAAAGCTTCTGAAAATAAAATTATTTTACGGTCTGTTTCCTGCACGATCATGCTACTGCATGAAGTTTGATGTCCTAGTTCAGTTTTCCAGAGATCCACTCAAGGGTTTCTCCTATTCGTGACTTTCTCAATACTGAATTTCAGGAGAGAACTGCATCACGTGTTATAACCGGATAGAAATTAATTATATTGTCTCTGCTGACATTTACTGAACTATTAGATGGATTATTCTGAAGTTTCTTTTAAAAAATAAACGCTAAATTTCACTAATCACGAGTAAATAGGTATTTGATTACCACTGAGGTTTATCGGTAAAATTACGACAATTTTTAGGCATAAACTTTAGCAATTATTACGTATATTTTTGTTGTACTACTATCGTGAATATAATTAATTAAGTTATGGATATTATAAAACATATAATTAAGGTCCTTTATTATTATTATTATTATTATTATAAATTTAGTAGAGCTATTGGAGACAGCAGATATAGTGGATAAGGTAGTAGTAGCTACTAAACATCATTAATATGGGAGTACATTCTAATAAAACAAATATAAGAATCATAAGTCTGAAAATAGGACTGAGGGTCTACCAATGAAAAAATCGTTAATGTTGAAACTGGGAGAAATAACTACACATTTTGATCAAGTGAAAAAAGTGAGAAAAAAGACTTTCATGGTCATTGTATCCATGCGAAATTACAAGGCGAATGAATGCAGAAATTATTTTATAGAAAACAAAATTCTGCTGACTTGCATAGATCTTTTGGACGAGATCTTGTGAACAGGACGTTCTTTTGCATTGCGAGAACATCTTTAGAATTTAATAAATAATTATAATTGTAATTGTAAACTGTTGGAGATTATGTGGGTATATATATACATAGATGGGGTCATGACCGTACGAAAATAACTGCTAAAATTTGTTCAGCTGAATTAACCAGTCGATATAGTAGGATACTTTTCTAACGCCATATTTTTATTAATAGGCAAATATTTAGTGTAAATAATTCTTCATGTAAAAAGTTAAATTTACAAAAATCCCTGACTAGTTTTACCGCTAACTTTTTTAAATCCTAAAACAATCAGTTATAAAATAATTATTTATCTCACTGCAATGTCTAATGGGCAGCAAAATTTCCGAAGGCGACCAAAATTCGGCATACAATGCAATAATCTGAAAGTGCTACTCTCAAAGAGTTCAACGTTGAAAACAGTTTCGTACTTTTGATAAATTTTGACGATGGAATATTTTCATTCCATAAAATAAATTAGAAGTTGATCAGTCCAACAGTGGAAAAATGAAAAATCCAACAAATTTTCAGTAATAAATTTAGAGTATTTTAAGAATACATTTTAGAGAGTTAAAAAAAAAGCATCGATTTCTGAGGAAGGAATACAGCTAAGTAGTCGATTCGGCTTATATGTCTATTCTAGCGAATGATTTGAGAGAATGTGCGCATCAGATGTGTGTCAGATATTTCTCTCGGGCTTTTACGATATCGACTTGGATACCACTGCAAAGCTCGAAAACTCTATTAGCCCACTCGTCCTGAAAAAGTGAGTAGGAAGAACAAGCTTCCATTCAGAGCGAGAACTAATTGTTCGAATGAGGAAAAGGTGTGTGCGCCAGCTTTCTAACTACACCCAGGGAATGCGTGTGAAAAAGAATCTCTCGTAGGATTTCATAAGAGCAGCCATTACGTTCATTAGGCACTGATTTTGCTTTAAAGTCTGAGGATTTTCATCATTCCATCTTAGATTTCCCACTCACTTTCATAAAACAATTCTTCCTTCCAATTAAAAAACAACAAGCCTTACTTAAAGAAATATTAATGCATGAAGTTATTAATTTAAGTTTTCTGTGAGAAAATCATTTGATTTGGGCATGATCAGGCTTGGAAAAACGGCACAGGAAAAAGTCAATAACGAGTGGGTAGTGAATGAATGAATGTGAAGTGAATGAAAGCCAGAAAGATCAAATTTATTTTATCCTCGGTGTCTGTAGATCGAATTAAGTTGATCAACTCTATTGACTGATTCTAAAGAACAGATTAACGATGGGAACACAGTCAATAGAGTTGATTACTTACATTCGCCTGGAAATTTCAGATCCTATTTCATGAAATTGAGTTGAATTTCATGTTACACTGGAAATGCTTTGAAGCTGGAAAAGTTGTATTTTAAAAGAAGAAGGCAGATACACAACATCGGGATAAAAGGGATGGTAGCGAACAGTAAACCTTTCTTCAAAGTTTACATGAAGAGAAGATAGCCTTACGGAAATAGGCATCCATCAACTGTGTTAAAGACGGTTCGACGTGAACAAACATACACTGATGAAAGCCTAAAATAGACACCACTGAGGTTTTTTATAGTATTAGTACATATTTAATAAAGCAGATGATACTTTTTGGACGCTCAACTTCTTACGTTGGAGAAACAGAAAATATCGATCTACGGCAACAAATTTATTTTAAAATTTTACATGGTGAGTCGTCCAACATCAACATCAAACGTCAAGCCCGCTCTAATGATCTTACTCTCTCAAACGTTCCAGTGACATTCCTAATAAACTTCGGTCTCAGAAACATATATTCGTAGACAAAACAAGTATGAAGCTCGGAAAATTTGTATTATAAAATTAACTAAATCTACAATACCTAAAAATTTAGATGACGGATTGTTGGCTTTAACAGTACGTAAGAATAGATGGGAATTGACATACGATGGAAGGGTGGTCTAATTTAAGGTGTCAGAGCAAACCAAACTCCTTAGCCAAAAGTCCAACCCTGACATCTGACTTTCATAGCACAAAATAAAAACATTTCTTTCCCAACAAGAGATCCAATAAAATAATAAACCCATTAACCCTGGTTCTTCTTTCATGGCGCTCAATCTATTTCATTAGAACCCCTTTACTTCTGAATATTCTCTCTCATTATTTTGAATTTAACATTAAATGTTATTTTAATTTTTACTGTAATTCGGATGTTAATTGACCTAATATCTTTAAATCTGAATACTTCCTTATTTACAAATTGAAGGTATAATTTAAAAAATAACTATGCACACAGACTATTTCTCATGACTTCCGAAATTCAAATTGTTTTTATTTTACTCTTTTATCCTTTGCTGTATTTCTACAACTTGTATGATGTACTAATTTAATGTATGTACGTTTAATATTTTATTTCAGGCACGTTATCAAAACTTTCTCTTTTCATATTTTCCCATTTTTTTATCTGTAGTAAATTTTTGTTTCAACTATCTGCAGGTTTCGCAGGTTTTTCAAGCCTCCCTTACCGAGGGAGTTTCCCTTCAGGGATTTTACTATGTTCCTAAATGCTGACTCAGGTTTTTTGTAAACCCACAAAATATCTCTCTTTTTTCTTTTTATTACTTCGTGCACTAAGAACTCTTTATTGAAATAATTAATGAAGAAAGGTTAGAAGTAAGATGTAACTTTTAAGTCTCAATTTATACCCATTAAAATAGTCATTATTATTATCAAAATCAAATGCTAAATAAGTTAAAGCTGTTTCCTGCTATCTGGACGACATAAGTGCCATATGGTTTAAGCGAAAAAAATGACGTTCATGTCTTGTATCTCTTGCGCAGTGGGCGGGTGCCTGTTCTCAAGTCCCAACAACTGTGACGGAAATTTCTTAGTCCGAAAACTTTCACGGAAAAACGATGCGGGCGAAGGGTTAAATTTTCCAATTTCAAATTAACTCGCCACAGGAGAGCGGAGAACCGCATCGTGTTGAGGCCTACTTACGCCCACTTCAATTGAGATCTGGTAAAAGTCGGGAAAGAATGCATTTCTGGATGCAAAACGTAGCAGAGAGCCGAAATAATTGATTTTAAAAAAGTGTTACAAAGAACCATAATAGAGTAAAACGAGAATCAGTACGACATGAGTGGCTTACTTTCTAGCTAATTTTATGTTACCTATTCACGTAATTCTAGCAGTGTATTTTTTATATTTAAATAACACAAAATAATTAATTCAATGAAATACTTTCAAAATTAGTCATACCATTGCGAAATTTCACAGCATTAATGTTTCCGGAAAATATTTTATATCGCTACCAACTTATCAACAACAAAGTTATCGTCAAGTCAATAAATATTAAAAGCACGACCTACATACATTCGGAAGCTAGGAGGACGGCGGCTATGAATCAATTCGTCGTTGATTAAAAAGGATTTAAAAGATAAATTTGAATATAGAGAAACAAATAATATCATCAAATCCGACTGCTTAAATGTGGGAGTAGCAAAATCAAACTATTCTTCCGAGAAAAAATGGATGAACCATTAAGAAACCGATATCACATCTAATTATCTAATCTCCAACACTGACTTAGATAACTTGTTCAATTGACTTGGTTTTATTTTTATTTCACGTAAATGCAATATATGTTGCTATTTGAATTTAAATACATCTGTATTGTCTGTCAATATTTGTGAAATGTATTTTAGAATCTAATGTAGCGTCGGTTGAGGTATCAATAAGTTTTGCAGCGATGAACCTACGCTTGAGAGAAAACTTGGCTTTTCAAACTAAAAGTTTCTACTTAAAAATGTATGCAAAAATATGTTTTAAATCCTCAAAAATGGTTGCCGAATTGTACGAGGAGAAAATGTCACAAAAAATGAAGATCTCTTATTGTAATAGTTCCAGCAACCGTAGTTAGATGATTGTAATATATTTCAATTGCCTTCTGGTAAAGGATAGAGAAAATTCCTTTTTTCATGGCTGTGGTAATACGAATTCTACTGTGTTATGAATGAATAATGGCACCTATAATGGTCTCCCTTCATGGAATGCTATGAAAAATGCCATTCACACGGTCATTGTGCAGCGCAAACGTGAACGGTTTACCCTCACAGCATCCTGGCTATGCCAGTGATGATAGCAAGGCAAACTACCTTACTCCTCAACTACTCAGCACCACTCCAGAGCTATTGGCAGCTAATAGTGGAGAGGATGAGCCTGAAACCGGCTTTCTGCCCGAGTAATTTACAAACAGTTATTCCCAAGATGAAAAGCGCATAATTGATCGTCATTTGCTTCGAGGAGTCCCCGATACGAAAATAAAACGACGCGGAGCGCAACTAACCATTTTTTCCACGAGCGACGCGTGGACGTATTGGAATGCGTCCAGTTACTTCACCTGCTAAAAATACTTATGATGTATAATCTCCATCCTCAAATATTACGTCACTTTAGAAGGGAAACCCTCCGAACGGAAAAATAAATGAAAGGATATCTGCGAAGCTCGGGTAAGGAGCTTTTCCGCAATTTTGCCTCCTCACATCTGTAACACGCAATCTCATGAACGGAAATGACAGAATATGAGAAGTAAGGAGTAGAAAATTTAATTAGAAAGAATGTTGGGGAAGTCAAGACAAACGAATCGAATTTAAAAAAAATAATAATTTTGAGGGAGTGCAACCAAAAAACAAATGACGGCAAGACCAATAAGGTATAATGAATAAAGTAAGCTGATGGTAAGTCGATGCCTTGCCTCATAGGGCAATGACCAATTCAGAGAGGACTTAAAATGAACGCCACATGGTCAAGGCACCGACTTCCAATCCGCTTTAGCGACTTCAGCTAAGAATAGCCACATACTTGATTAACTGGACATTGACATTGTCCTAAAGATGCCATATATGCATATATACGCACTAACACAGCACATAAGCTACGAACATAAAAATTTAAAAATATCGATAAATTAAGATTTAAATTAATCGAAATCAGGAGTAAACACCTAGTAGTCACAATTTTAATTTTAGTAGACAGGATCGACATCTTATTATTCAATGTTTTTCGGATAATCAATAAAAACACTTCCGTAAATTCAATATTAATTATGCTTTCAATCATCAGCATCTTGTTTAAATTGATGGCTCTTCGTATCAAATACACGGCGAATTTGGCAGAATTGATTGGATGTGTTAATACGGTCAGAAAACTTGAAATTCGTGATATGAACTAGCTCAACTCCTATTAAGCGAAGTTTCATATGCTAAAAAATTAATCCAAGTCAAAGCCAAGCAAATAAAGTAAACATTAAATAAAAATAATTAACTATATTTCGTATGCAGGTATAGCTTTTATTTATTTTAAGGCAACTTAACACTAGTAGATTATATACCCGTTTGAAGTCAATCTTGCGTTTAGCTTAATATAATCTGACGTAGGTAGATACAAATCGGTTTGGGTCCGATGAAGCAAAGGCTGACGGGAGGAGATCCGCTATGGAATGCGCGAAATTCTGCGATGGCCACGAGAAACTGAAATTCAGCTAAAGCAGCATCGGCCACATACCAAGAAAGCGAAGCCAATTCACGCTTACATCTCACTATTTCTCAACCGGGGCAATTAATTCATTACGGAAGAGGTGCACGGAGACTTCCGCTAAACACAATAGGCCACTTATTCTTGGTCGGAATCGAATCTATCTAAAATGAGAGCGTTCACAAAGCGAGTGTAGCTAACTACACTTAGAAAGTTTTCCTATCGATCGACTGAATGCAGAACTGTATTTGAAAGTACGCAATTGAAGGTGGGAAAAGTTGAAAAGCATCTCTCAAATTCATATGACAGGTATGAGAATGTTATCGGGCATGTAGTGGAAATTGGTAATGAACACCTCAAGGTTAGTTTGTAAGAATTTCAGATAAAAATTTATCGAAATGATAATCTGAAGGTCGTCTTTTTAAACAGCGACCACGGACTTTCGACTTTGACAAAAACGTCAATCACTGCACCCATTGTGAAAGATAAAATGAATGAGAATGGCGAAATTCATCTATGCACAAAATCTATACATAAATAGATGAGATCTCAACCTTTCGGTGAGTTATTATGCCATAACATTCCCAAATCAATGCCATTTTATTTTCGTTTCCTAGTAACGTACCCCTATCATTATGTCATCTAACATCCTTTGGCTTATGTCTTCCCCTCTGTCTTTTCCCTTGTATTCTACCCACATTTACTTCATATACCAGTCATTCTCCTAGTCTACGCAGCAGTTCCACCCCCCCTCTTCTCTCTGTGTTTGCCCTATCAATTTTCTCTGCCGACTCTTAATTACTTCAATTAAAACTCTCTTCCCAAACCATTTCTAGCACCTCCGTTCTACGCCACATCCACATCACAAACGCCCCCAGTCATAAAACAATCTACACCAGTTGTTGATAAATTTGAGATATGATTGATAAAAATCAGATGTAACTTAAGATTCAAATAATTCAGACATCACTATTTTTGCTGTTTAAATGTTTTTCTCCTCGATCAAACGAACAATGCCAGGACGTATTGTTAACGAGAAGTGCACTTGAACACAGCCATGGACACCACTTATTGGAGAAAATGAGAGGGAATTCCAACCTAAATTTTATTGTGGGTGGGAGCTCCAGAAAGCAACGATTTGGGGCAAGCCAGTGTTCCCAACTAAAGTCGAAACTTTGAAATAAATTATAGCAAATACCAGCGGTGGGAAAGTTGGAGTCTTCGGGCCACGAAGCCTTCTCCGGCTTTCATTGCCGATTTTTATTTCTACGTTAAAAAAAGACAATCATCATCATAATTTTTATGTCATTATCACGCCGATTAAATAAAATTTAAAATTATTCCATTTACTTCCCACAGCAATTTCAAGTTTTTCTAACGCGTTGTCAATATTATATTTAATGAATTACTTATAAGAAAATAAAATAAGGAGCCACTAGAAATCCGGCATATGTAGGCGCTCCTAGAACTGGCTTTAATACGATGACTCTAAACCAAAGAATCTATTGAGAACCAATTCCTTCCAATATTATCTTTTATCGTCAATGTATCTGTTCTAAAATTGCCTTTATTTCACCAAGTAATTCCTCTTTAATGTTATATTTTAAAAGTTATCTCATTTGCACTTTATGACTGCTGTTTGGATTCTTGTTTTTCCTGCAACTTGCTCTAGCTATTTCTACAGAAAGAAATTTAAGTAATTATCTCCTATTTGATGTTCGTGTAGAAGATCAATTTTCCATCACTTCGTCGATATCATCAGTTTCTTCACCTACTTTTACGGACTCGTTAGCTTTCCCTTAGGTAATGGAACGCCACAAAGTCAACACTGATTGCATCAAGGATCTATCCGGGAAAGCGAATAGTAGTGGATAATTCCCACGGAAGGATGCGGTTCCTTTGATGGTTTATCTACCAACCATCCCGAGATAGTCGGCCAAGAGGAAATGGGACGATAGTGGATCGTTGCCCTCACTACACTGGTATTTTAGTCGCCCCCTCGCGGCCCAGCTGGCAATCACTACATTCGAGTGACGTAACACATTAAAGAAGCGTATCCTAGAAACATATCAACACAATTCGGATCCCAGACTTCAGTCGCATTGGCAGACCCGGGGATTTCCCAATGCGGACACTTGGGAATTAGATCATCAAAATCAATGTTGTTTTCTGCAATATTTTCCACTTAGCTCTCTGGGTCAAATGTGCGAAAATCTTCGCTCTAATCCGCAATATTAAAGATTAACGGAAGAAAACAGGAAATCCAGGAAACTGGAACCAGATTTATTCCTATTATAGCGTCATTATCACGGTTGATTAAGAGGTGAAACAGGTCATGATGCTATCTTCTATTTTCTTCGTAAATGCAAAGGTAAATACAATCTGTTTAAATAAATCTAATCTTCTCTGAGTTTATCGATGGCAAATAGAGTAAATGAGTTCACGCTGATTTCCCAGGGGGTTCGTTCGAAAATACTGAACGACAGTATAACCCGTGACTTAACATGACGAGGGATAATTACGAATAATAGTAATCTTTCATCAAAATTAAAAATAAAATAGAGATTTCTATCACTAAATTCTTTATTAATGACCGATTTAGACTAACGAAACGTGTAACGAAAGGGCCTAAGGACAACATAAAATGGTTAGAAAACAATAATTGTTCGACTACTAAATATAAAATACAATAAACAAAATAAAAGAAAGCAAGTGTTGAGCTAGAGTAAGGTCAATGCGGCAAAAATACGGGAATGCCGGAAAACTGTAATCTACAAGGTAAATAACTAATATTTCATAAATCAGTCCAAAAATATTTATAAAACAAACAAGTTTATATTATCTATCAGATTGAAAATGAGAAAATTCCGTCTAAACTGCGTTAATAATTGAGATGCACACATTTCACCGAAATAATATACGATATGTAATTAGGTATGTTCCATGTATCGAAAAGACAACAATAGTACAAACAAATAAAACGGTTAGTTGCTGTATTACGTAATTAAATCAATCTGTTTTCGCGAAAGATTTATTTCAAATTTGAATCAGGTAATGCACCACACTACACCATCTCACACTCTTTGTGATCGGGATATAAATGAATCGAATGAATAGGTTACGGAAGGGGAAATTTCAAAACTTTCAAAATCTGTGACGAAGTCGATGTGATCCTCAAAGAGTGTGAAATCAAATTAGGGCGGAATCACAGAGGTTCTCTTCTTTTTCACGGTCCAACTACGACTGTTCTTAAGTGATACAATGGAAACGAACACCCAAATCTAAGTTATCTCTGGAGATAAACTAGCAATCTCAGTCACAAGGTAAAGATAGAGCGAAATACAAAGGCTGAACTATAACCGAACAAAATTCAATTCCGATTAATTTTGTATTCCTTTAGTGAAACGTCATTTAGATGTCCAAATACTAAAGATGATATGAAAATTCAAGCTGACCAGAGTTGAATATTCAGCGCTGTGGATTAATATAGCTATCCATGGCAGGAAAAGTAGTGTAGAATTCGAAAACATCTCTTTAAAAAAACTCTCTATACATCGTGTGAAATTTTTCAACCAACTTGCACGAGTAAACAAATTAATCACAAATCAGGTTTGAACTAGAAAAAAATAATCTATTATGAAAAGGTTTACAGTCTCTATAAATTAAACAGACAAACAAACTTTTGATTTTTGACTTGGCTAAAGATCACAACTTTTTGATTTCACAGATGCGTTAGAAATTTCTTTTGAAAATCACGCCAAACAACTAATTTACCTATATTTACCGTCTGCTATAGCAACGGAAACTTCCGTATAGGATACATAAATGATTTACCTAATAAAAACAATCCGTCAGAAAATAAAGCTACTTACGTTTAATTAAAATCAATCGGAAAATATTAGCAAAGGATTCAACAACACAAACAACGAATACGTAAAAACGTTTAAAATAAGGGAAAACGCTTGATTATTTGCATGCTAAATGATCGTTCTTTGAAGAAGATAAGTATGCTATGCTTCAAGCCATAAAAAATCTATCAAGTTTAATGCTGGCAGAAGATAAATTATCATAAGAAAATTAAGATCATGAATATTTGAGCACCAAACTATTTCAAATGTGATTAAAACAGACCCTCTCAACCAACTTCAAGGTCCAGTAGCATAAAAATATAATGACGAAACATGATCGACAGTTAGAAACATTAATGGTAAAGGGAAGGTTCTTATGGATAATATGGAATGCGTTCAAAAACAATCCATGCGCCGGTAGTAAAAAAACTAAAAACGTCCCAAGGGCCATAACTCAGGAACTCTCTCACCACACCGGCAATAAAATAACGTAAATTCGTTAATAATAAGATAAAACCAGCACTTCTTTCTTGCTTACTCTGACAGCTAATCCCAGCCAAACCACAGGATCCTCAACTTTCGAACGACACAGCACTATCACACAGACACAGCCTATGGGCAAAAAGCGATCACTGAAGACGCACTACGAGCAGCAAATACTTCAACCCACCGCGCCTCCGATACGACTACGGGAAGCCAACAATCAGATCATAACAATAACGCTTCCCCAACAAAACTCTCGACGCAGACGCCGATTTACGCGAGCGCGGAGAAAAGAGCAACTATCACGCCCTTCGAAACATATAAGGCGGCGATCGCCTCACCTGAAAGTCTCGAAAATTCAATCCGCCCTCTGAGATCCCTTCTCTCCCCAAACTTCTTCATCTCTTCGCGCTCACTTGCACCTTAATAGCGCTGAGGGGAAGGGAGGAAGTTGGGAGAGATCGCCTTCTCTCATGCATACGTTGTCACGACAGCCGCACGTGACGTGTGCGTACACCCACGCTCGGACCTCCGAATACGCCCTCTGCATTCGGCGCGGCTTCACGGAGCAGAACGGACGAGTAAACACCCACCTCCCCATCAACGCCATCTCTACTCCATCTCGATAACTTAACCCTTCATTAAATAGCGTCACGTATTCCCAACCGTATAACCTAAGAGACAACCTGTCATCCACCAATCAAACGATTATGGTTGCTGGTGTCCCCAGCAGCAACGAGGCTCCGCGTATGGCCTTCGAGTACCTTGCATGACGATTCCATCAGTAGCATATGCAGAACGGTTTCTTTAATTGGCAGGGCGAGTTATTTCTAAAATTCCATCGAATTATCCATATTATTATAATAGAATATTATTAATCCATCGAAAATCAAATTATCGAAGCATAAGAAAAATGCGCTATAAGAATATTAAGGCAAACAATTGATCAATTTTTCTTTAAAAAAAAGCTTTATGCTGAATATAATTTGAACTCGAAGTGTTCTGGCCTAACTTTGTGGAACGCCATTTGAATTAACCGGTCGTTTCAATTGATTCAATTCTAGTTGAAAATACTAAGTTTAGTTGCTCTCAATCTGAATATAGTTGCTCATGGCTGGAAAAAGACTCCTTCTGGGATCACAGAGACGTTGAGGATTACAATTCCCATGAAGAGCTCGTCTCCCCCCCTGAGGCTAGAAATATTTTCATTACAAAACTTTTATTCCGAAAGTTAATCGGACAAATTTTATACACTACCTACAATAAAATTGACTTGATTTGCGGGTATCAAAATTCAGAACAATTCTACTGAAAACCACCACGAATACCATAAATACTTGAGTAATCGCGAAAGGCACTGCTCCATAAAATTCGTTCTTTCTTCCCATTAATTTTGCACACGATTTTCTGTAGAACAGCAAGCTCGCGAAAAACAATATTACCTGTAGATCGAAATCGAAAAAGACCAGAAAATACCCAACTCTTGTTTGACCAAGTTCAACAATGAAAATTAAATAGGTAAATATACACAAATTAATTAATAATAAAAGCAAATCAAATACAATCCTACCCGAAAATCAACTTCGACAATTACTCGCAGCTCTCTCCAGCAGTGACTCGCCTGTTTGTCTTATTAAATCGTTGCAAGTAACGACTCCTTCGGATAATTCCAACCGCCGACGGCACCTGCGGTGATTTCGCCTCAGATTCGAATGACGATGACGGAGCAATTCCCGAGGACATTTCGATTGAAACAGCAAATTTTTTCCGTCTGCCGCCGACGGCGTAAAAACACGAATACTTGCTCTGCGAAGCCTTAATTCCGAAGTTTTCCCTTGGCGAGCAGAAACGACAAAAAACGGAATCTCGATTACAGAATTTCGCGACGAAATTACAGTGGTCGAACGTAAGGGAGCAAAAAGTACGGATTCGCCACCGTGCATTCGCAGAATTGGAAAGGCGAACCTAGTATACACGTTTCCTTTCCGCCGGCGAATTATAGGTATATGACGAGGATACTCCGATTAAAACCAGGTTTGAGAGAAGATTCGCAGAAGAAAGCACATTCAAAAACTGAAAACACCTGCCCTTAATGGGAGAAAACATGGATACTGTTGCAAGGTTTTCAACGTCGTTAGACATTCGTTTTTTTAAGTTCTGCAGCTTTGAAATAATTTATTTTGATAAAAATTTCTTTTTAATTTTCCTATCAATGTAATGCTTCGGAACCAGTATAATGGGCATATGATCGCCAGTACCAAATCGTGCCAAGGTGACTAGAATTTAATTTTCTTATAGATAATATGAGAAATACTTCAAAATTCATTATTATCAGATGAACATTACATAATTTTCATTAAAAAATACACGGGTAATTGTGAAAGTACCACTAATACATAGACTGAAACCAATGCAAGAAAATTTAAGAGAAAACATAATAAATCAATAAACAAACCTCCAAATAAAATAATGAAAGAATATGTTATGCTTTGTATTACCCATGTCATTCAGATCTTTTTTTAAACATTTTTCTTGCACTAACTCAAAATCATTATTTTATATCTTCCATAAAATTTCCCAAGGCTGAGAAAATAAAAATCTAGCATTGAATATGATCAACTCACCTTTTGTTTCCCAGAAATCTCTTGGAGTAAGAAGATTGCCCTTTCCGTCCATGCCATCGGAGCTCATGAGTAGGGCCCTCAGGATTTTGATGTTCTCCTTGCAAGTTGCAGCTATCTCAGCCTAGAAAATAGAGCACACAAAATATGATATGATATTTAAGGAGCTAAATCACATTAACATATTTAAAATGATTATCAAATTCAGAATGAAATATAAAAATAGTTACTGTATATGCCGGCGTATAAGTCGACCTTGGAAACCTACAAAAAAAATCTCTCAAAAACTAGTAGTCGACTCATACGCTGAGCATAAAGTTTAACCCTTAACCACCGAGGGGTTAATAAGTGAAACTGCCTGCTTAACACTTGTTGTACACAAACTCTCGCAACTCAACACAATTATCTCTTACTAAAACTAATTTTTGGCAAGTCTAATTAACATAGATGTCATTAAAAACAAATTTCATAGAGAAATACAGTTGGGGTCGAAAGTAAAAATGTAAAGCCCTGCGAAATAATTATCAGCGAGTCAAATATATTTAGAAAATAAATTTGAGGCATATTTATTCATCGCAGATTATATTACAATTATTTTTAATTATATCACTATTATTTTTAATTTGCAAAAACTTAATATATATTTCAATGTTTACTTTTTACAAATGAAGCTCAATAAGCACATCATGGTTTGATTTTGTTTATATAATTGTTATGTTTCAACTAAGCGTTAGGAGTTAATGAAAGTTTTTTTAGTAGTGTTGGATTTGACATTACCACACTGTATTACCATTATTTCTATAATAGATTTTTAATACCATTGTTTGTTTCGTAACCCATTTTATTATTGTAACCTGAGTGATACCAAGGAAAGAAACAATTCTAGCGACTTAATCTTATGTGGTAAATATTCCTTAAGCTATCGTACATTTATGGATACCGTAGTTTTCCTTTCCATAAAATAGAGCTGGGGAAGTGTTGTTGCCTTATTTTTTGGGTCTACTTATATGCTGAACATAGGCTTAAACCTGAAATACACCTCAATATTTTAGGGGTCGACTTACAAGCTGGATCAACTTATACAGTATGTTTAATTATAAATAATTGATGTAATTTAGTCAGGGAGTACGTTGTTTATGGTATAAGTATTCTTGCCAACGTAAAAATCAAGAGTTTGATATCTTATTGCTTTTAAACCTAACACATCATTAAATTTTGCCGTACAACAGATACTAGGCTACCATATTAAATTGAAATCATCGCAGGCTCAACAGGAGAATATGTTTTTTATACACTGATGAATAAACTCAAATCTGACAATCATTTCAATAACTGCAATGGAATTTGGTGATTATGAAGACACTATACATACATCAGGTTACCAAAATTGCAATACAACAGCTATCTGAAACTCATCTTTGATAAAAGATTGTTCAAGATAATTTTTGAAGTGATAAGTGCTGTGCATACTAGAGTATGAGCCCCAAATATATGCTGAGGCACCTAATTTTATCCCAAAATAACTGGGAATACTAATTGACTTGAGTATGAGACTACATTGTAAGAAGATTCCCTGTCCGACTACACCCTAAATTGCCCTATCAGCACATTTGATTTAACAAGTTTATTTTCCAACAACTCCTGAAGGACAGCATACAATTGCAGAGAAAATAGACAAAGAATTATGAATTGAGAAAGTGAGGAATTTACAAGTTGATGCCCAGCTACAAAAGACTTTTTCAACGGAAGAACAGGTAAGTGGGATAATCAAGTTATAAGTGGTGGCTCTTTCAGCTTAAAAAATGTGCCAAAGAATTGGCTAATTATAGACTATTTACTGTTATTAGAAATTAATATCATTCTACATTACTTTTTTCAAGTCTGCATGTACCAAAATGAAAACATTGGCAAAAACCACTTAAATTGGCAAATGAATACTTATTTAGCAATGATAATTATGCAGAAGGAAAATGAAAAAAATACTTTTCAACTTAAGCTATAAAACTCTAAATATGGATTTAAAATTAATGGAGAGGGCAAAATAAAACCTTTAATTTAAAATATTAAGAATAATCTTAGGTCAAATTCTAGGGATAGGGTGAACTTTGTAGTTTAGATAACTCAAAAACATTGTACAATGAGATTCAAATCCCATATTTAGTTGGCAAATTATAAACATACAAGCCAAAATATCCAAAACATTGCTAGACTTATTGCCTCTATTTACCAGCAAATTCTATCAAAATATCACAAATTAGGCATATGTTACAACTTCTATAAACAGTAAATTTAACAGAAAGATCTAGTTCATGGAGTTTGTTATCTGAGATCTGATCAAAATAAAAGGCCTTAACATAAGTTGCTATCTCCCTTGTGCAAATTGAAATTTGAAAATGGTCGCATGGGCAAATCAATACAATTGAGCAATGCAAATAACTGACATCCCCGATGAATTAGTAAACATTCCATGTCTCTCAGTTAGGAAACAATTGGTTTAAAAAATAAAGGAAGAGTTGTTTAGGGTCTTAAATTCCCCAAAAATTAAAGAAAAAATTCTATATCACACTCAATCACTGAATTTAATTGCATCCTTTCAATAGATTGCAGCCAGACCTGATTTTTTTCTTCTTTAAAGGCGGTAAGAAATAACTATTGCATAATATAAACAATAAATATTAACTCTGATATCAATAAAAATTTTAAGTGTTAATAGTTAATATAAAATTTTAGTTGTTAATCTGTAATAAATGCATAGATAAATAGAAAAGAAAACAGCAACAAGACTCGCTATTTTTCTCTTCTGTTCATCCATTGGTTTAAGCCGCAACACTTCACGCAAAGTTATTACCTTTTCTTGCTCCCTGTGATAAATGGATGGAATAGATGCAATTTTTTTGTACTTGAAATTAAAATTTCCTACAACTTAATTTAAGGGAACAAGAATGATTTCCTAGCAGATAATAAAGAAAGATCACAAAATTTCCTCAACACCACTAAGTCAAATCATCATAACAATATACTATTTTCATTTTTCCCACAAACTTTCCTGATACATTAATATATTTTTGTGTACGAAAGAAGAAATTGATTCATTCTGTAGGGAAAGCATAGTAAAATTATTTTGTTACTTTTCTGCATCTGAAGAGTGAATAAATAGCTTACATAATCAGCATGAGGAGGATATTTTCCAGGAGTGTTGTTTGAAGAGAGGCCTCGTCCAAGAGCCTTCTCCATGCAGCTCTCCATCAGAAGAAACTGTTCCCTGGACTCCTTAAGCAGGTGGTTCACATCTTCCAAATCAGAGTCTGAATCAAGGACACTCATGGGGTTGCAGTTGCCCATTTCATCAATCAGATTCACCATTGGGCCCAAAGATGCGGGGCCATTTGAAATCAGAGGCACTTGAGGCATAAACTTCTGAGGCCCCACTTCTGGGAATGCCTGTCTCACACGGGTAAGGCTGTTGGTCAACGGCATCTATGAAAGGCACAAATGATGAATGAATTAGTAAGTTAAATAATTATAGAAGACTAATTACCAACTTAAGATAGCATATACATTTATAAGCAGATCTAAATAATCCTTAACAAGGTTAAGATTACAGGAAAATAATCCCAGACCAGTCATCCTCAAATTTACAGAAGAGCAAGGGAGGAAGTAAATATTTGATGATGATGATTGAATCAACCTGAGTATATGCTTAATTAAAGTTTGACCATCACCTATTATTTAGCAGAAATAAGAAGACATTAATCTTGGTCAGATCAGTATTTCATGATCGAAAATCCCAAATTTTTACCATCCTTGCAATTTTTCATTTGATGATGCTAACTTACCAATCACATTCAATGGAATGTCTATCATTAAGTTTTATTATTTTTCAAATGATGCTTAAATACAAAACTACTAACAATTGATCCAGAATCATTATGAGAAATCAAAATACTCTAATGCAGCTCATCTAATCTAAGATCTAAGACAAAATAAGGATGTATATTAAAAGAAGCAGCTATTGAAAACACCCAAGCACCCAAAATCATTTTTCTCTGGAATTGTTATAATCAAAAACTTCATCAGGAATGAAAAAAAAAATATTCTAAATAAATCATGAATTCGCTTTAAAATGATTACAAAGCTAATATTTATTTCAATGAATGTTAAAAAGTCATAGGGATAATATGACATCACATGTAAGTAATTTTAAAACCGAAAACATAATATTTCAGTTTTTTATAGCTAGAGTTACTGAACAGATGGTAAGTGCAGTTAATCAAAAAAATCAAATAAATTAAAACTGCTTCATTACACTGGCAAGAATTTTCAGTTTGTTAGGACACAGTGAAAGAATTTTCAATATGTCAAAGCTCTATAAGGAATATTAGATTTCTCCAATCCATCTTTAACATTTAGAAGGTATCACCTATATGTTAGATATAATTTGTGAGAAGAAACAAAATTATAATATAGGTTAATAATAGGTAATGTGTTTTGTTGAATACAAATATTTTTGTATTAATTCTTATAAAATATACTTGTTGGACATAAAATGCACAAATAAAATCAATCAGCACTTACAGTCGGTCTCTTTCTGCGTCCACTGCCAGTTCTAGATGCTGAGCCTGGAGAGGGAGGCGTGGGTGAGTGTGAGCGTGGGAGGGAGCGGACGCCATCTCCAGGGAATGAGTCCAAAGTGGAGCAAGGTGTTGGCTGCTGACGTGCCAAAGATGACCCTCCGTCTGATTGGCTGTCAAAGTGGTTCCTGTAATCATCTCCAAATTCCATCAGACGTTTCAGAATTTGTTCCTTTTCTTTTTTGTCCTCATCACTTGAGTAGTCACCACCCTCACTCAGGCAAACCTAGAACGGAAGAGTTTTAAGCTCATTAATTAAGAACAACAATATTTCAGGAATTAATGATAGCATCCAAAATGAGATAACGAAATGCCAAAAGACTTTTGAAAAATAATACACCAACAATTTGCTTCAGAAGCTACAGATTAAAGCCAATAAAATTAAGGTTTGCAGTTTACCTATATCAATTTCAACTTCATTTCTGATTAAATTTGAATCAGAATTAATTTAAATATACTGTAGGAAAGATTCTATCCTTTTACAGCAATAACAACAATGCACGGAATGGAAATTGAAAGAAGGTTACATTTTTCATTCATGATATTTTTAAAACTGCCATTACTCTCTTCAAATCCAATATATATTTCTATTTTATTAATCAGCCACTCTTTATATCATTAGGACAAATCTAAATTACATATGATTTACTTTAGATAAACCAAAACAAGGTAAGAAATTGTTTAAATAGAATGTAACACAGAGGAATTTGGTCATAGGGCACAATGTGTGTGTCACCTAAAACTTTTTTGCTGACCAAATTACTAAGAACTTGTTACAAATCAAATTCGGATAAATGAAAATTGAAATTTTCATACGCTGTTGGTTTCAAGATGGTATTTTGAAGAGAATTTTAGTTTTATTTTCTGGTATAAAGCTTTGTGCTTTACCTATAATAATGACTACAAATTTTGAATGCACTATCATCAGTTTCAAAATTCTCGTAAATAACATGTGACTGTGGTAAACTGTGACACATGATAAACTATAAAAATGCTCACCTTGGTCATGAGCCCATTCACTCATGCTCAAGAACAAATGAGTGTTGAATTCAATACAAAACCAAACTCACCTGGTAATTATCCCAAGCTTGCTCAGAGAATGAACTGGTCTCCTCCGTCTGCAGACTTCCGAGCTTCTCTCCTTCCTCAACATCCTCCTCCTCCTCTTCCTCCGTTACCATCTCCTCACCCTCAACTCCATTGCTGTTCCAAATCTCCCTGATCATGCCAACGCTTCCCATTTCGTCCATCTCATCCTTGGTTTCATCTCCCACCATGTTGGACGAAGAGTAGTCACTGCTGGTTGAATGGTTTCCCTTAAGGCTTCCTCCAGATGTCGTCACGCCCTTGCAGCTGTAAAGGCTGCCACGCCTAACTGCATCCATAGGAACCGAATCAGAGTTCCCAGATTCACTCCTCTGACCCTATCGACAAATAACACAAAGTACAAGCATTAGTTGTAGTTACTTAACAATGGACCACATAATTTGGAATTGTGACAATTGATGATTCTAACTTCCTTCAACCCAAATGACTGTAATGTAATCATTCCAATCTTTCATCATGTAATACTAAACATTACATTCAAGTGATGCAAAGAATGCATTAATGGCATTGTTTCTTTTATCAACACTATCTTCCTTACTGTCAAAAATTTCACTCCCTCTTTTGGTACAATGATACCTTAAGATTTGTAAATATTTAATCTAAAACTTGATTGACATAAAATCATTTTCTATTGATTATACATCAATGATGATAGATTCAAATCTGCAATTGCAATTTAAGAGTTAGAAGAATAGACAACCAACAAATTTTGAGCAGGAACTACCACAATCAAATTTAGACAAAATTTCTATTTTTCAAATTTCTAGTCAAGAAAATTTCAACCAAGATGTTTGAGTCGCATGATAGGAAAGAATAAATGAATGGATGAATTCATTTCTTTGCAATCTGTTTTAGTAATATATTTTCAGTTAGTTAAAAATCCAGAAAATAATATGCACAACACATGACCCAGATTATATTGCAGTATACTATCTAACATACTATCTTTCTACTGAACTTCTACATTTGATTCCCAGCTAATACAGTTTTTCTTAGATAGAGCATGGTTGTTTGAGTTAATTATTTGCATTATGTTCAAGTTTTAAAGAAGGAATTTAAATGGATATCTGTATCCTTAACCGAAACAATAAAATTTACAGATATTTGATTTCCACTAATAGAAAGGTGTTTTGAGCTATGTTGGTGCAAACAATAATAAGACCAGCTATTATGACAGCAATTAGCATACACCCTTACTAATCAAGGATATGCTGAGAATGAACATTACCAATTATTACTATAAATATACCATATTCACTCAAAAATAATGCAGCATCAAAGTAATAATAATAGAAAAATCATTTGCCCTCGATTTTAATGTGCATCTTATGTGTGCATATTTACCACTTTAAAATTGGTCATTTAAAAAGTTTGATGGGCAAGCCAATTCCCTTTTAACTAAAAACTATCAAACAAGGAAAGAGTTGAGGTGACTTTGCACATGAGGGAGTGCAACCAAAAAATTCCCAAGGAAAAACAGACATGAAAAAAGTCTGACGGGGTTGGGAATTGAACCCAGGATAAAAAATTTCAGCCTTAAGTTTATTCCATAGTGAATCTTACAATCAAAACATTGATAGTGCATTTTTGGAATGATTGATGAGTTCTATGGAACCAGAGTGGGCTGAGGATGTGGCCTTCCCTGCGCTACAGGACATGTAAATGAGTAGTATTGTACCTCCCTCGATTCTAATCAACACCCTGATTTTTAGCCAAAAAAAGACCCATAAGGGTGCATGTTGTTTTTGAGTAAATACAGTAATTAGCAAAGGAGAAAATTTCTATGATAGATATTTATGATTGATGTAAAGTAAAAGGCAGTTTGATTATATGCAATTCTGGAAGTCATAATGAAGTGACAAATAACTCACCAGAGCTCTCCTCCTGGTCCTGACTTTCCTTCTCCTCAGTGAGCCTGTTCCAGTAGATGAACCTCCTCCACTTCCCAACCCTTCTCCATCGACACTGCCTCTGGTTGGTGTCAACCCATCTGACCCAGTGCCTGCCCTTCCTGGTGCACTGCCCACATCATCTAAACCAGTAGAGCATGAGGATGAAGAGTAAGCGAGGCAGTGTATCGCAGACTCTGAAGTTGATCGAGCGCCGTGCATTTGAGCATGCTGAGGAGAAGTGGAGGATGGAGATGGAGAGAAGTTGGCGCCTTGCATGGGTGTTGGTGTGGCGCAAGTGCCATCAGAGGACATGGCTACCAGATGACTTGAACCAGAGACGCAAATGCTCCAAGGGCGTCTCTTCTGCTCTGATTTTGGGCTGCTCTGGTGGTGGGATGACAGCTTCATCTTGCGTCTCTTGCTCCTTAGGACCGGCTGCAAATACGTGCAATAACATTGCTTGTAATCTTTCTATGCATTTATTGTTTATTCCCAAGTTCAAAACAAATACTAAAACAGGTAAAGTTTGACGACTAGTTTCAGTACAACCTACAGGAAGACCAGTCATGTTGAATTTGGTCATTATTTAATAATTTTCGATATGTTACATTGTATACTTTAAAAATTATCATTACAAGTTGGAATACCAAAACAACTTCAGATGTTTTAGTTTCATCCTAAATTGTAAGAAACCAACAAATCTATACTACTCATAACCCCACTATATACTTATAAAAAGACAAGTTATATTTATAAATACTGAACTAAAATATTGAAGAAAGTTGCTAACAATATGAAAAAAATCTTCCATATGTATAGGTGAAAAATTGAAAAATTGAATGAAAAATTGAATGAAAAATTTCTTTAATTTGATACCACTACAGTATCATTTCAGCATAGATGAAATTTGATATTCTGAGAATAGTGGATTTGATGTAATTAATTTTTAGTTTATAATGAAACAAGGAGCCATGACAGGTAAATCCTAAAACTACTCAAATCTTTTAATTTCCCAAAAAGGTCATAAATTGGAAACCACAGTTAACTACTAAAGACTCTTTAAATAATCAAGGTTGATGAAAAATATGACAAATGATAAGAATAATGGATTAATAGCTTAGTTCACCAAATTCATACATTAAATTTTCAACATAAGTTCAAAATTGACTCTTGGGATATGACAATGTAATTCACTGACCTTCGCTGTTGGAGAGAGAGAAATACTTGAAGGCAATGCTCTGCTTTCAGCCACAGGGGTGACGTCCCCATCAGTTGGACTAAGGGACATGGTGGAAATGCCCAACTCTTGAGCAATTAAAGGAGAGATCTTTGAGTTCCATCCAGCTGTAGCCAATGCATTAGCTGCCACTGCTGATGATTTTCTGCAAGTGGCGATGCTTCCATCCATTTCTCCAGAGGATTGGGACTCAACGTCTGACGACTCTCCTGAGCTGGTGCACTCACCGCTAGCATCGCAGCTATCAATTGGCTGTTCACATGCAATCAAGACAAAATCCATTAAAACTCAAACACATGATGTAATAAATTAAGGAAAATGAAACAGTGTTAATTTGGCAAAGTTGTAGCACATATGCTGCTAAAATATTCATAATTGATATAATCCCATGTTGTGAGTGTAAAAAATCTTTTGCAATGGATAAATGGGCATCCACATTTACAGTACATCCTTGCAAGTCCAAGAAAAGCAAATGGGACATAAATAAAACCCAGTAAACATAGTTTTAAACTTACGTATCTATGCAATATATATTACATCACACCATAAAAGATTCTATCATTTCACATTCAATGAGTGTTAGCCCCTTCCATCCCAACATCCCTTGACACATACAGAATATGCTATCTAGCAAAATTCACAAATAAAACATTCAGTTCATTGTATGAGAATATAGACAAAAAATAAGGTAAAAAATGCAGTTGATGCAATTAACATAAAACATAGGATTCGTAGGCTTTTTACAATTAAAAACGATTCAGTTTCTTTGCAAATATTTCTTTTGCACATTCAAAAGAATGATTTGTATTTTCATAGCTGCCCTAAAATGATTACTCATCATGAATTTGGTGATATTTATAACCACAACATTAAGTTCATCATAAACCATTTTTTTTTTGTTTAGTGAAAGCCATGCCATGCTTGATTCCTGGTAGAGGCCTAGATTTTCGAATGATCATCTAATTGAGTTACGAACTTGAGCAGCTACCACAATTGTAGCAGTTGTAGATTTAGTTTTGGAAAGCCATCAATGCATAGCTATGAGTCAATGAGGCAACTACATCTCCAAATATCTATTCTGTTGTACCCAGACCTTCACCTTCATTACCTTTCATCAAAGGATTGTTTTATCAAGTAAAACAAATACATCCCCATAGAAATCGATGCTAATATTTCAAACCCTGCTGAACACACTCCATTCCACAAAGCTACAAAACAAGAGTCAATATGCGATACTTACGCAACCCTTTGCGGCCTGTTCTTCTTCAGCAGATTCATCAGCGACAACACCTCCTGTGCTCAGCCATTTCTTGATTCGAGCCGTCTTGTCCTTGTCAGATGAGTTCAGCTTCAACGCTTCGAACACCCTGGCACATGGCTTCGACTCCACCTTGCTAATCGAATCAATTAGATTTTCCTTTGAATCCGGCACTTCGTACTGCAGACTCTTCCTCGCCTTCGTGTCCTTTTCCTCCTTAGCGCACACTTTCGAGTACACCCACTCATCGTCCTCCTCCTCATCATCTTCTTCACTCTCGTACTTTGGAGTCACCTCCTCACTCACTTTGCTCTCTCCTCCATTGCTCAAATGATCAATCCTCTCCTCCTGTTTCACACCATTGTCCTTTGCTTCCGCTTCTGAGTCTGTGTCTATGCGGCGGATGACAAAATAAGCACAGTTTTGAGAAGAACCGAAAATCCTGCAAAGGAAAAGAGGAAGTAACATGAGAAGACTGAAAATATTAATGTAAATGGAGTCACATCAAAACAATCAGTCCGTAGATACGCCCTTTGCGCATTTCACTTTTAAAGATAACATCTTTAAGGTAAAAACATATAATTATTATAATAATTCTCATCACTATCCATAATAACTAGTCATTAAAATTCTACAAGGAAGTACAACTTCCCTGAATGTCTATAGCAAGAGGACCATAATGAAAACTATAACTTGTTAAATTAATTCAATGTAGCTAATGAATTTACATCAAAATAACCAACCATTTTCCTCTTCATATTAATCTTTTTGCACTTTCAGTTATAGAAAATTTCTTTAAACTTAAGCATGACCTGGAATACAAAATTGCACCTTTGAAAGGTTCAGTTGAATTTGAAAATTTTGATTTGGAGTAAAATAGTCATAATATTGCATTAGGTTTGATGCCTCAACCTCTTAAGGGAAAGATTTTTGGATGTACCTTTTAAAGATATATGATTATCGATGAAAAGCAAGAGAGGAATAAAAAATCCAAGATGCAGTAGAGAATACCCAATCTGGAAATTTAGGGACTGAGACTATCCCAGAATAAAGATATTTCCAGATTTCAAATAATATTCTCATAGGTGCACACTAAAGGAGGTAAAAATTATCTGCATGTAATATAAGCAACAGAAAAAAGGTTAAAAACGACGTTTTGTGCAGTAAAACATCTCTTCATGCTAATCTACAGCCCAGACAAAGTGAACCACATGGTTATAATGGTGGTGTTTACAACTACTGAAATTTGGTTTTCTATTTTTTAGCATCCATGAGTTTGAATGATTCTTAAAATATGGTCCATAGTTTGGATGCTTCTGTTATTTGGAATTCCGGATAAGCAAACCTCTACTGTATTTGACCAGGCTCTAAACTTGACCATACAACTACCTTCGAATTTTAAGTTTTCAAAGAGCAGCAGAGCAAGGCTCTGATTTTATTTTTGATTCCTGATAAGACTGAAGGAGGCTTACCTTTCGGACTGAGGGCAGCTCCGCATGTTGAATGAATTGAGAGCGTAGTCTGGGGAATCGCAATTGGTGGGGGCTGTGGCCATCACTTGGGAGGCCTCCTCTGCCCCCAGCCTGGGCTGCTTGGCCTGAGGACCTCCGTCTTCACCCTCCCCAACCCTCCTAACTCCCCCTCCTACACCCTTCTCACAGGCTGCTTCTTCTCCACTACATTTATCTGCCAATTCCTCCTCTTCTTCAAGTTCACTAGATAAGGATGAGTTGTCGGCTCCACTGTCCTGTAAAGCAATTGCAGCAAACATTATAGCACAACCACTAATCAAATAAGAAAATTCTGGAAATTGGTACCATTTAAAATCTCTAAAATCAATTAAGGAGCAAGAGAAATGAGTAAATATTAAAAGAACACTAAAAAATTGAAGTAAAGATCAAGAAGTTTCAAAATGTTGAACTGAAAAACATTTAACAAGAACAAACAGTTTTTTCATCAAGTACGTTCCAACAAAAAAAACACAAATGATGGTTATTTCAGTTTTGTGATATACTGCTAAAGATAGAAATACTAATATGACTTGAAATTATTGCCAATTTCTACACAGGATTTTCAAAATTAAAAAATAAAAGATATTTTACTATATTATTATTATTTAATTAGAAAAATTAAAACAAATTTAGCCAATTTCATGATTTTTTACCATCGTTAGAACAATCTCTAAGTCAATTTATTCTAGTTTTTTAATCATATCAATATCTGGATCTTCAAAAATGTACTTGATGAGAGTCAATCATTCAAAATAAGAGATGAAAAAGTTAAAAGACATGACACCTCCAAACTGGAACAATAAGTCACAATGTTATGTAGTGTTTGGAAGAAGACTAACGAAGATGCAAACAAAACAACAATTTTAACAAAACAAAATTTCTCTATTTATTTAATATGATTCTCAGGTTATATTTTAATGCAGAATAATTACGTTTATTAAAACAGCTGAAAAAAGGTTGTTTATCTATTAAAACGTCAAAGTAGGCTTAAAGCAATCACTTTGAAGCTTTAACTTGGGGACAGTGCACAGTACGCCCTCTTAAAACCCAGCTGCATTCAGCAGCTCCTACAGGGGCTTTTCGAAAGGTGGAACGCATTCGGTGACAACAATCTCGATAGAATTGTCTGATGGAGGCCATTTTCTGACTAAATAACCGAAGCAGATGCAGGAAATTCAAATTCCTCCGACCACCGACATCTCAACAACGAAGATCCGAGAAGGAATGCATCTGAATACAGTCGTAACGTCTCTTATTTGAACAGCAGAAATGGATGAAAAAGTTCCCTTTCAATCCGTGTTCCGCGCCATGGGAAGACAAAAACAAATGTAAGAAGGGTCGACCGCCGGAATACGTGAGAGGGAATGGACGAAGAAAGGAGCGACTGCGTGGAGGAGGCCGGAACGAATGGGGAGAGCACAAAAACATCCGAAAGAAGAATACGAAGATGAAGAGCGTCTTTCAGATCAACACAAACTGCGATAACGCAACTCCCGGACTTAGCCAATGGACAACGAATACGAAGGGGCCCCCACGCAGAGGCAATTTCTAAGGTATGAATACAGCTCAAAACCAGATCGAACGAAAAGATTAATATGAAGTATACCGATAGCGCTCTTAGGGCCGGACAAACAGGATATCGGGACCGCGACTCTACATTTGAGGGAGCTCTGTAACCATAAGAAATAAAATTTTGTGACGTAAATATAACGTTACTTGAGCCTCACTATCTCTAGGCGTACATTACTTCCATTTATTATTCTCCAACACAAATCTACGTATTTATTGATAGATATGTTGATGCAGTTACATTTATTGAGCGTAAAATAAGAAAAACGCCATGGAATGGAGTAAAATACTGCTGCATGCGCAAAGATTGCTAAACCTTCTTTTAATCTATATTCAGCGGTAATTACGATTCAGCGTAGTTCTTAAAATACTTCGTAACTACTTATTTAGTTCGTTTTCTTCTCGTTCCCAAGCTAATTTAATTCCTAATCCCACCATGTAATTTTTTGTATCTCGATTTGTATGAAATCGAATAATCGCATCGTTAATTCGTGATTGTTTTTTTCTTGCACACGAGTTCTTCCTAACTATGACACATTCGTATTCGAGGGCCGAATCGGGGAAATAAGGCAAAATTCCACGAGTCGTAAATTCGTTAGCAGTTAAGTTATCCGAAGTACCAATGAAAAGCCCAGAATATACCAGAAATAAACTTTGAATTCCCTAAAATCAGCAACCACACAAGAAGTGGACTCGCGTGGACTCTTTCATATTAACAACATGCATCGTGGCGTCTTTGGAAAAGACTTTCCGAATGGCGTCGCCAAAGAATACGTTCTTTTCGTCGAGACAAAAAAGGAAAAATCCAGGTCGAAAATTACGATTTATACGGTTGCTCATCGGGGAAAATGACAATTGAACTCGATCGCATACCAAAATGAAAAAAAGTTTCTGGAACACAAGCTCTGCAACTGCTTTCCCCAGCAACTTCAATCTGCAGCGCGCACATCCGAGGAATGACAATGAACATCTGCCGATTCAATTCTCACCATTAACACTTTTACCGAGTTCATGATAAACTCACGAATATCTTCCGCAGACTTCATTAAAAGGTGACAATTCGAATACCATCCAAGATTTACGCTTTGAATTAGCTTTAGTTTCTTCCTTGGCACTTTCTTTTCTGTATTCGAGCACTTTCGGTCAATATTACAAAGCAAAGTAGGCGTTTGAAACTGGTGTTTGATGAACATGTATTCTAAGGAACTACTTTACTGTAAGATTAGAGGTTTGTGGAGTCGATATGAGGAAAGGTGAGGGCGTGACCGAAAAGTGACGAAACTCATACGACACATTGAAACCCTTAGGGGAAGGTTAACGACCAAAAAGTAAAGAACAACAGGATAAAACAAACAAAAGGAGACCCAAAGATTTATCATGAAAAAGGGAGATACAGGACGAAAATTAACACTGTTCCCTCTTCTTTACGTTAGAGGGCAGATAAAACCTCTGTAAAGTTAACGGTGAAGGAGTTTGACTAGGCCCATTTAATCAATAAATATGATATCTTGCGATAACAAATGGTTTTATTTAAGAGAACTTACAAACGGAGAAAATCTTACTTCTAGTGAAATTAAAAATAGCACACTATTAGCAGTTGACGTTTACAATTAAAAGTATATTTCGGTACAGAAAAAGATCGCATGACTTACTGAAAACAAGTCTTTCAATGAATATTAGCTACATTTCTCATTAAATAATTTACGGAAAACACCATACACAATACGGAATACAAGAAGACATTTACTAGGACAATAATCTGAAAGAATGGACAGTATTACATTAGTAATGGAGAATTAGAGAACAGTTAACAAACAGGAAACCTCTAATTGAGGAAATTAGAGAAACAAGATCGGGATGGATCGGGCACATGAAGAGAATGAATCTGAACAGGACTGCGAGAATATGTTCGTCGAGGGAATAACATGGAATAGGAAAGACTGAGAAATGAATTGAGAAAGTGCAACGCGATTACAAGATGAAGGAGAGCATGGAACAGAGAAAAATTACCTTCCTCACGGGGTATTAGAGGATCTTGCAAGAATACACGCAGAAAGCAAAAACAGATTAAAATCACGCGGAAGTGTTAAGGATAACTTTGATAAATTAACAACATGGATTTTGACCATACATTCCACACTACGGTTCTCTCTCTACTTGCGTATATCTCTTTACCAATGCAATGATACTAAGTCAGCGCATTCGCTTTGCAACGTCAAATCCTGCGGTCAACCGCCATGTCCTTGGCGTAGGACATTAAATATTTTATGGAATGGGAAATGTTTTACACAAAAATCCTCTCCGCGGTGGTTTCTTAACACCTTCAAATTTTAAAGACACTGACGAAAAAGTCTGGAGAAATCTTAATTTTTCCATTTTAGATCAGGGTAAGCAAGAAGCCGAGCGTAATATGTTTGATGTTTAAGATAAATCGTTAGACGTTACATTGCTGCTTTAGGGTGTAGAATAGGAACTGTTAGAAGTAGAAAAAGTATAGCAACATCTTAAATAGAACCAGCGTGATTCATTTTTTGACAATAGCCCGGAAAAAGTGGAAATTGAGAGTTACTTTCAACATTGATAAACTAGATAAGGCAAGGGAAATATGATAAAAATTCTGGGAATAGTAGATTCGTCTATTTTCCCAAGAAAGATTCGACAAAACAGGGGATTAATTTGAAGGCTTCATTCATTCCGCCAAAGGACGAAGGCTATCACGGTGTTTTCGTATGTTTACCTAGATAACACGAGATAATACCTAAACGAAATTTTTCTCCGTATTCGCGGGCTATATAAAACCCCGAGTTGACATCTGCGCATTGTTTCGCATTTCACAGTGCTGATTCATTGAGAAAGAAGACAGTTTCTCCAACATTCTAGACGCTGTATTTAAGTTGAAGTTTGGTTGAGAGTCCCTCCTACACATACTTCACGTTTTCATTGAATGAATTCCAGGTACAGTAGACATAACCGAAGCATTCATTAACTTGACGAACTAATTCCATATACTGCTCCATTACGTTAGCTTTGACTAACAATAAGATATTGACGACAATGTAAATCAATACCCCATGATATACGTAACAATGAGATTGAGTAGTGGATCTAGAATATATAAAAACTTTTTGCGTGCATTGGTGTGCCATATTTTTCTCATTAGATTACTTTGAGCATAAATGAAACTATTAGGCGAGATAATTTCCGTTTGAAATTCTTATTTAAATTTTGTGTAGTAAATCTTTGTATTTATTTCCAACCTGGTAATGAACTGTGAAATTATATTCCGGATAAGAATAATTTTTCACAAAAAAATTAGGTTAAAAAGCAGTGTGTACCTTATGGGATGATTTATATTCTCCATGGTGTTGAATGTATATATTGTATTGCAATTGAATAACACCTCCCAAAATTCTTTCTGCATCTTATACGGTAATATACTTGATTTTAATAGATTTACTATCTATCTGTATATACATCAAAAAGTTAAATATATAAATTCTTAAGGCTTCGTGAGTTCATAAATTATATTTATAACAATAAGTAATTATTTAAATTCTATTTCCTTCAGGATAAAGAAGTAAGGATGTCGTCTCAGATTTGAATCTCTCTAAGAATAGTACACATACTGAACATCTTTAAATTTTGAAAGAAAAAATACAGAAAGAATTAGATCGGTCTCTTACAATTTATCCACATATCCAGACCGGCCAGACAAATGCGGAGGATAAAACCAACGGGAAACGAAACGCCGGCACGGGAAGGAAGAAAAAAAACTGGAAATTGCAGAAGGCGGAATAATCGAACAGCTTAATCTGAGCGATGCAGAGAGCCATCGAAATGAATGTCACGATCTCCGAGAACCGCTCATTAGGCAGATGGCAGGTGATGTAACGCTCTCAAGTTAATGCGCTTGCACTCTGATACAAGTCCTTTAATTCTTTCCAGAGGTGAAATCTTTTCATCGTTTACGGAGAAAAGAAAGTCATTGTTCCGAAGCGCCGAGTAGAAAAATCCAGTCCGCACCACGCACTTTTTCTCCGGAGACTTTCCAGAAAAAAAGAGAGACGAATCCATCTGAGCTGTTTCGATTCGCTTTGATGGCCAATGCACGCGGAAGAAGACAAGACTAAAAAAGCGGTCCACCAAACGTCCATCCACTCTTTAAAGCACATCCCGTTAGCGCTAGGGGAATAAATAATTGATATAAACCTAATCGCTTGAAAAAGTTCGCCGTGAAAGGAAACGGGTCTAAATAGCCTCGTTTAGTTTCGATTCAGTTTTTTTGGGGCGATTTGTTTCGACTCCCGGAATCGTCCTCAGCCGATGAACTTGGGTGAACCGATATGAAAGGGAAAAAGAATCAACGAGGAATACATGGAGTGGCTTACGAATCCTGATTATGAAGTATGGAGTGGCATACGAAATTTAATGCAAATTATAATTAATGGCTCAGGCACCTTCCTTGCACTGCTTGCATAAACCTTGAACAATTTAAAAATATGATTTTCATACCTCAAATGAGAAAAATCGAGAAGGATGGGCACTAAAATATGCATTACCATTTTATCTCCAATACGTGAGTAAATATATCATTAATAAACTTTCAAGATGCAGAAAATTTTATGGATTTTTTGGCGAGGAAGCCTTGGTTGACGTCTGAAATAAAATCGCATCTTGGAGAACCGTTTCGGCTCTTATTTAGCTCAAGGATACCTCCTCATCCCAAATTGGATTCGAGAGCATTACACGAACTAAGAGTGGCCGGTGAAGGAAAAGCAGTCACGAACCCCGAAAGAGACATTTTTAAAAAAGCATAGCATACTTAAACACCAACTTATTGCGATCAAGTACGGTTTTTAAATGGAGATCTTCGTTAACTGGGGAAAATAACAAAAATCGTCAAAAACCACGTCAAAGATAACCGATCGGATTCAAAACAAGTTCAATTCGAGAAATCTTCACAAATATCCTTTAACAAACAAAGTAATGTTTTGAGAGAAACTGAGATTAAGTGGTCCTTCAATCACCTTGTGCGTACTTAAAAAAAGTGATGGAAAAGAAAATAAACCCAACAGTTAACTAGTGGAGCAAAATGTAGCTAAGAATGAAACGGAAGGTCCATTCAGATCGGTGTAAAATATTCCCTTAACAAGAAACCACGATATGAAAAAGGGACGAGAAAAAGGAGCAAAATGTATAGGAAGAAAGAGCTGGAAAATATATTTGCAACAAAAAAACTAAAAATACCAAAAGGTAAGCCAAAAAATTATTACACTATACCAAAAGAATTAGGAAAATGATCAATCAATCGTGGGGATAGATAATTACTAACGTACGAGAATGACAGACAACGTGCTTATAGACGCAATAGAAAGACCAACACATTCAGAGTAGAAATATCATCATAGGTACAGTCCAGGCCAAAATTAACGCAGCACCTCCCTAGCGATTTTAACGACCGGTGGTGCGTTAATTTTGGCCAGGTGTGTGCGTACGTTACCAAGATGCTTCCTAACATGGAATGGGAATCGCTTGAAGAAATAAAATCAAAACTAGAGTTAAACTTCCTCAAAATCTGAGTTCATTTATTGAAGGACAACATGCGTCCCCTATGCTATTTACACCGATTAAATATCGCGGGACAACTCGCGGCAAAGAAATGCTAGGAATTATCCCAAAAAAATTAATTTCTACGCGAACTACACGCGAAAATATCCGAATTCTAATGTAGACGATGTGTTCACTCCCGCAAGCGAGTTTCAAATTTAAAGTAAAATCGCCAATCTGATATTAATTAAGACGTTAAAAGATTATTTTAAACGCCCATTCACTCATATGCGGGTAGAACATATGGTCAGTAAATCGTAGAAGTGGGTAACGCAAGGCGATGAAATGAGGGCTGAAAAGCAGTTGCGAGCGTAGGCGAAGAGAAAGTGCGAGGAAGGATCGGATTGATCCATCTGGTGGATTATCTCCAAATTAAACCGTTGAGGAAACGATGAAAAGTTATTTGGCAACGAGCCACGGCCTTCTTATTACTATCGAAAAACTAATTTCTGCGAAGACGGACTTAATTCCTTCCTCACGAAATAATCGACGGGAAGAATAGAGGGAATTTCTGAGAGGATTTGAAGAGTCTAACTTCCATTAGAGACAATGATATTTGCAACGCTACGAAATTTGCATCAAATGGACAGCATGAAAAAGACAATGCTCGGTTGATTAAACTTTGATGAATTGAAAACAGATCATACAGTTTCATATTATCGGTAAGCAAGTTGGCAATATTAAATGATAAGATTCCATTAAGCTGAAAATAAGGAAGTTCCTAGTTAAACAATCCTTACCCTTACGAGAAAATGGTACGAGATTTTATTATTGATCCTAGTGATGGTATTTAATCTATAGTATTTAAGACGCTTATCATTCTTTAAGATCAAACGAAGTCTCATCTTTAATATTGCGAGAAAATCACGAATTTCGGCGTGAAAGTTTAATGAGAAATCTTAATCAAAAGGAGAGATTAAAAGCCAGGAATGTCTATACCAATCTTACGATTTCACGAAGCAATTTACTTCATATTCGACGAGAATATAACGACCGCTGATATAGACGAATCTCGTTGAGCCAACTTCCCTTCCTTTTTTTGAATCTTCCCTAGGAGAAACCACGCATTCAATCCTTCCCATGACATTTTCCGAACAAAAAGTTCACTCACTCGTCGTGAGTATAGCTTACCATAAACTACGGGGAAATGGGAAATTCAGCGTCAGGTTCTAGTTTTTCCGAATACTCTCGGATACTAATCCGACGAAAAAACCGCCTAGAGATGCCTTTCCTCGATGAAGACAATAAAAGGTTACAGTGCCCTATTTACTTATGGCATCGATTAGTATTATACATTATATGAGCAATTATTGATGAAGTAATTCCAGTAATGAAAGATCGTTACACGTTTCATGATTCCCCATGCTGTAGCTTACGTAAGTCTGGCATAATACTATTTCTAATACTTATCTCGCCATATTTCATAGCTTTGATAACATTTACTGATTTAATCCACTACGAATACAATGACAAGAAGTAATTTCGCTTTTATTTGAGTATTACACTATTTCTATTGGGTAAATAGTTAAAGCATTGCTCTCTTACAGTGTATCCTATTTCTTGCCACAGTTCACCAACATTATTTCTTCCATATATTTAACAAGCATTTATTAAATCATTATTCCATATTTTTAACTATGCTGTAGAGCTCTGATTCCCAAATCCTGCCCTGATAATCTAAGGGGACGAATTTAGAGAGCAACTTATCCAAGGTTATACTGTTTTCTATCCCCTTTCAACATAAATGAAATACTCACTCCTCAGTTTCAGGTAGCAAGGAAGCATCGGTTTATCACATCGTGGAGAGCATTGGTATTTACATGCACAATCTCTTTCCTCATATTTATAATTACGGATAAAAACTTCAATACACTGTGAATGGTGGTAAGGAGACAAGAGGCCATAAACGAAATATTTGAGAACTGCTAAGTATAAACCTATTTACAACGTTTTCCAGCTTATGGTAGGTAGCGCACACCATGAATGTGTCACACTCAACCTCTGAAGCTGACTGCCCAATCGTCCACTCGAGAAAGCTACAAATCGATTTGTTAACATACGACTCTTCATTCGGATGATATAAGGCCCACACAAGAGCAACAGTGTGCTTCGATTTCCTGCCCAGATCAGTATCTTTTCCTCTTAATCAGTGGTCCCCAAACTATAGCCCGCAGGCTAGATCCGACCCCAAAAAGTTTTTATGCGACCCACGAGAAAATTGAATATCATACTAATGGCATCCTCATAATGATACCCTTTACATTCCCATTGAGTTATTAACGAATACCTTTGTTACATTTAATTTTACATAATCTTGCATATGAAACCTATAAGTTCCCTTCAGGATATAAATAACTCAAAATAAAATAACTAAATGCTGCTTTAGATCTGACCTGCCTAGCGCTTCCCATTCTCGTACGTGGCCCGCCTCACAAAATTCGGGGGACCCCTGCTCTAAATGCAGGCATTTCGGAGCCTCCCACAGCTTCATCCCAAAACCGTAAGATTGACAAGAGATTCTAGGCCACAGTGGACCACGAAATAGCACACGCTTTTTTAAAGTGGCACAAGAGAGGACCAGGGAGATTTTCCTAGAGAATGAGGTTCTATTTCTTAGTTGGATGAGCTCCTGATATAGAAATCAGCAAAATACGGTATAAATACCTCTTGGAAAAATTATTTCGAGTTTGAAATACATGTGACTTAAAGAAAAAATGAGCATAAAACGTCGTTATAACAACTCTTTCAAAACAAAGTTTTTACTTAACTCTATGAGATCTCTATTACGAATACACTTAATAAGACAATAACGATCCGTTTTAGTAGCAATGTTGAATTACACAGAATTAGATTAAATCCTCAGTTAATAACACCAAAATCTCCTGAGTCTTAGAAATTCAGATTTTGCAATTACTCCTGGCAATACAACAATGTTGCAGCACCTGGATCCTTGTCGCATGGAAACCTTCAGCAAAAGTGGCTGTGAAATTCTGCGTCCCGCACAAGCACAAAGTTTAAACTGAAGTTTCCGTACGTTCCTTTCTCTGGCACGTCTGGAGACTGAATTTCGAACGAATTTGGAAACTTGCATTCAAACAAGAAAGATAAGTTCCCCTCCCAACGCTGACCGCAATGGAAATTCAGACCTGATACTCGCTCGTTCATCTCTCCATTCAAAGCATTAATTTCCGTCGGGTAATCCATTTTCCTCGGAAATAAGACAATCGCGTGACGAGCCTCCTTAAAATTCTTGAAATACCCCAGCCATTTTCCCATTTCATGAATTCAATGCAAATAGCATGGTAAGTTAACCTTCTTAGACAAAACGTGAGCCGAGTTAGACAGGTAAATGGTGAAAGACAGAATTAATGGAAGGGAATTACCATAATTAATGCCTGAAACTTCACCAATGGAGCAGCTACGAAGATAGTAATGCATAAATTAATTGTAAAATGTGATCGATATCGAGGTAAGTATAACCGTATCAGATAAATGTGTTTAATTTCTTTTGACTTGTTATCGGAAGTTACCGGATTACAGTTTTTACTCCAATTCACAGTTTCTCCATTATAATTTTTGGATACATTATTGATACAATATATTTTCCTGCAAAATCTACAGATCGCTTCACTACACAAACATATCGGAGTAAATCTCCGCTAAAATGAAAGGAAAGGGCACCAAATTCATTTCACTCGTTTAATTTCCCTAAGATATCTACAACATGTATAGCAGTCATAGAGTTTCGAAACAAACCTTCATGCCTTTTCACTAAATCGATAGGGTTCCATTAAGTAAACGAGGTAAGATCCCATTTAACAGCAATGGCGTCCTTAAAAACAGCTTTTCCTACTTTATTTCTAGACAATTACGACACCAACTTTCTAGATCGAATAAATGAGTACGAGATGGATGCTACTAAAAAATCGATTTAAAACCCCTTCACTTACGCTGAAAATACTCTAAAATTACTATTTCATCGCTAGGAGTTGCCACTCGTTGCCACTCCTCGATGGGCGACTTACAGAGCGCCAATGCATACTCTCGAAGCAGACCTTCCGAGGATCTGACAATTCGAGATAAAAGTTTTTACAGAACGCCACGTGCAGCGAAGGGAGAACGCATCCACTGTCTCCGGACCGTAAGATCCCGAAGGACGATATCCTCACACAGACTCCCATAACACTAATCTCTGAGTTTTGACTTCACACACGCACGCACTGGAAGAGATTAATTGGCATTGACACGATGATGCTGGTGGATCGGTTGACAGGGAGACCGGTTAAGGAAGAAAGACACTTCTCGATTACGCTTTTAGTACTGCAGAGTTAGAGAGAAACAATTACAGTCATATTAACTACCTGTTGTACGTATCGCAAACTAAATACAATAGTGGCGACTTTTCTGCGGTGGATAAAGAAACTTCAAATCATACTCGGAGAAATATAATTTGCGCTTGTATAGACCTATACTCTGTCAGAAAAGAAACGAATAAAAGTTACTGAAAGAAGAGCTACCGAAAAAATCAACAAATAGAAATGAAGGTAAAGCAGAAAAGAAAAGAAATAAATAAAAGCAACTAGAAAGAGTACAACTAATAAGAGCAATTTTTCCCATGGCTTTCCGTAATGGGCGATAGCACTCTCTTGAATCCACCGTAATCTCAAACAAAACAGATATTCGAAAAGATTAAATTAATCAGCAAATGAAATATAAGGAAGACTATCGTTACTTTGAATATCGAAATCATTTGGCTAATCCATCAACTTCCAGAAATTAGTTTATAATCTTCTGCAACAAAGTATTCATTACACAATAATTCTTGCAACTTCCGTTACTAAACGGTTTGTTGATACAGAAATTCAAAATAATGACTGGTATAACGACATCGTATAATCGCCTGTTTTATTTTCTCCCTGTTGATGAAACAAATCTTTATCGATAAAACAGTACTCTGAACCCCAAACTAAAGCGCACAATCGGCTGATAACGTATCGCTCTGTCACTAAAATTATCGTTCATTCGTAATCTCTCTTTTTGTTAAAAAAAAAGTCTAAAACGTCAACAAAGTCACGTACTCCATTTTGGGGGGCATTCCGTACCTTGAACGAGTACAGACGACAACTGAAAAAAAAAACATTAAGGAGACAATGTTTAAAAATTTGACTTCCCATACCTATCATATTATATCAGAGTCCGTGAAATTATTTCTCGATATATTGGTAATCGAGAGCATAAGTAAATTGGCGTTCGAGTCTGATTTAAATACATAAAAGAAAAAACGTCGATTCCGGTACACTTTAAAATTTTCAAATCTTTCTTCGTAATTCACGCCAGCGGCGAAATACCACGATATGAACGAAGAATTTAACTTGATACGAGATTCATTTCAGCGCGACGTATACCAGACTTGAATAACTTCACCATAGAATAAATCAAGCGGCATATGGTTTAAAATTCAACAGCAAGCCTACGCGATGAAACGAAAGCAGGAGATGAGAAACGGAAATATTGGAGATGAAGGCGCTGATATATTAAGGAAAAATAAATCATAAGAATACTATCCAAACCCAATTGCCCTACCCATATGAATGGACCATAATCTTCGAGCAGACCAATCCACTTCTACCGACACAGCACTTATTTATGACCGCAGAGTCCGACAGAAAAGGTCGATGAACTTGAACCAGTGACACACTAGGCAAAAAGAGCCTCGGTCAGGGAGGGTACCAATTAAAGTTGTTTGGGTCGAAATTTCTGGTCCAGGCCGTTTATAAGCGATTTCGAGCTTAGGTCTGTCCGAGCATAGCGAATTCTGCAGCAGAAGGTTGAGAACGCAGTTTTTCTAACAGGACCATATTTTACCTAACCTACGGATATTCTCAAATGTACTCTAAATACACGTTATCTTCATTAATTTATTCTGAGATACAATAAACCAATCTTGTAATTTGTAAAAATGTTTTTCTGAAAACTTTCCTTAATTAGGAACATTAGAAATGCCCTACATGAATATAATCGATATATGTTAGCGTAATTTTGGTGGTATAACATCTGAAACATGACAAGTGAACTATAACGTTACTGAAATAAGAACTAAGAATAGGACAGGCAGGAATAAATTATCAAAGGTTTGAATTAGTACCATAACGACCTGTCCAAAATAGGAAAAGATTATCAGATAATGCAACCGATAAGAAAAAAATCAATCAATACGGGTCGAAATGAAGATGCATCGGCTGTTGAACACCAAAAGATTTGGAAGCAGGAAGTAAGTTACGCACAGTTGAGAGTTTGAATAGATAGACAAAGCCCGAATTCCTCTCTCAATGAAACAAGCACATAGTAAATAAATAAATCATCCAAAGTCCTCCGTTTTTTCTACAAATTTAAATTAATATTTAAAAATATAGATAAATTTAGTTATTAATAAAAATATAGATAAATATGTGGAGACCTACGAAGGACTTGGAATATGGATGGATTTAAGGATGATTTATTTATTTAGATTTCGTTCCACAATGTTGAGCAAGAAAACCTTGAGTTTTTAATCACATAGTATCTAAAAGCTCATGAAAATGAATAGAATTTCACTGACATCACGCCGCTGACATCATACTCATTTTTACCTTTCTAGACAAATATTAAAGTTGAAAGTACCGTGAGAGCAGAAAACGGATATATTTTACTGGAAATGAAATATGAGATCCTTTATTGAAGAAGGCCTTCCGTATTAAAGTTTGAACTGCTTTTCCTGTACCTTGGCCCAAAATTCGACGACTTTTAAACACTCAAAAAAATCATTACAGGCACATTTAACGACCTACCTGCTTAAGGACCATTTAGACCGGCGTGGGAAATTCCCCTTTCTAACTTGGTCTCGTTTCCGTTTAGTCAATACAATACTCACACAATCTGCGCGTTGAATAGCTACAGATTAATATCAAAATAAAACCAACAATTAGGAACTTATTGTGGATTGGGCCTAATTTAAATGCATGAACCGAGTACGCTCCTCATAAACCATCTAGATTGACCTTACTGTAGTAATAAAACTAAGTCATGAAATGTGGAGAGCCATTATATAACTTCATAAATAGTACTAGAATATAATTTCGACGTTAAAATGCGAAAGGGAAAACGACAAAACTTATTTAAATATCCAATTAAACTGAATCAGAGGGAAGAATCTTGGGAAATTGTAATTTTTCCACAAGATTTAATTAAGTACAATTTCCTAAGATTCTTTCCATAATGGATTTTCACAATGTCTCGCCAGATTCCGCGAAGATTATGCGCGTGAGGATAAAAGTATATCAAGAGTTAAAATTCAATTCTGACTTGCACGAGAGGTTAACATATGGAATCTGAGACTAACAATAACTTAATAAGAGCAATTTTAGATAGAAACTGAAACCGAATCTGATTGTAATGTATATAGACAAATTGTTTATCAACGAAAATGCATAATTGTAGTAATACAATTTAACTAACACGAGCGGTTGGCAGCAAAATATTGCAGTTATAATTCAAATATTATTTGCAACCGATTTGTATTTTAAATTTACACTCATTCTTATAAAGCAAGGCAGAAATAATTCTTATCTTCGACCTTCTCAATCCTGCAGTGAGATATGTCAAGTACAATCAGGCTCGTGTAATAAAAATATCGCCTTCTGAATAATAACTTTAATCGCACGTACTTGATATCTTTCGTGCAGGTTCGTGTCTGACACCCCCGCCGCCCCAACAAATCGCTGGAACCAAGGCCGAAGAAGGGTCAAAAACGACCCTCCAGAGGCCAGAACAGGTACCAGGGGGTCCCATAACGCAGAATTCACCCCCACAGATGCTATCGAAACCATGCTGACATCTATCAACTTAATTCCCATTAACCTATTTTCAATATTAACCGACCAAGACATGGATATTCCTCCAGAGGGTGCATTCTACAAAAATCTCAAGGCCCTGAGGCTCAGGGCCACTCCACCTTGAGACCCAGAGGAACGCCTGCAGCGTTTAATTTTTGCTACAAAGCACAACCTCATCCTCCGTCACTTACCAAAGATGAGATTCAAATTCTTCGACGAAGGGGATATCAGGTGTTCTTCGGAATCTGTACAAAAGCCTCGCCATCTTAACAGCATTTTCCGACTCACGGTGACTATAACTTCGGAGTGCCACACGCGAGTAAATTCTAAAGGCAGTTCAATAGATGAATAACAATAAAGCAATTCCCTCTCAGGGCGAGCATGCTAATAGCTTCATCTATTCACTCCATTCTTTCCTATCATCGCATATCTCTTTCTCTACAGCAACATTCATACGCTTTACATACAGGTTTATTCCCTTTCATCCCACACCACATACGTTCCTTCTCTTCAGGATTTCATTCACCATAGGTTTTTGTAGGTCTTTTTCCCCCCTTAAGTACTTCTCGAATTCTCTCCGTACGCCACCCAAGGCAATTCGATGAAGTGATGTAAATGAGGTTAACCACACAAGTCACGTCATGAAAGAGGTAAATGCAAAAAGGTCATGATATGCTCAAATAGGCTAAAATGGGTCGACTTAGAAATTGGAAAACCACTTTGCAATAGGATGACAGCTCAGACACTGCTATAAGCGGATATTCTGAAAATTTCTATGAACAGATTTCAATGAAAATTTATTGTAATTAAAATAAAATGCAATATTTTTTTTAATTTGCTAATTCTATAGCAATATATTATTTTGTTTGTTTATTTAATTATGGGAAGATTGGTAGATCGTTATAAAACTAAAATTAAAACTAAAGCTAAAAGTTTGAGAAGACTGATTCAAAATACCAAGCAGACTATAATATTAAACAAGATTAATGAGAAAGGCAACATCTTTCCGATCATAATTGATTTAAGTAGGAACTGATTTTCAAAATATATTTATATACAAGGAATATTCATTTTCTACCCTTAAAATTGCCCTTATTTACCAGCTTTGTCAAAAATCACGACGAAGCACTTTCCGTGAACAATACTGGCGTTAGAAGAACCAGACAGACACGAGGACACTGACATGAAATTGTTATGCGGAAAATACAGCATATTTTTGCTGACTTCTTGCTAGGATTTTAGCCGATTCAGAAGTGGGGTAGTGGACATCGATGGTGAGAACCAGGTCTCGCGGAAACCTTACCACGAACTATTTTCTTTCTGCAGAGACATCTAAGACGCTCCTATTTCAATAGATTGACGTACGAATGACCTCGAATAAACAATCGTATTAAGAAGTCTTTCACCACTCTGTAACAATTAAGACTTCTGTGTTGACTTGGTTCGATGTGTGATCAATGCTTCGGAGTTGCCGGTTTCATCGCCTTCTTTAACACAATACCATGCTTACTTCTATCTAACTTGAGGTTATTTTAGTTCTTTTTCAATATTACACCGCGTATGTGCACCAGTCATTATTTAGCTGTATTATTTAATTTTTATTTCTTTAATTAAAAGTCAATTACTAGAAAAAAATCCAATATTCCGGCCTTAACTTGGAGGTACCATTCCATAAAAGAGGATTAAAACGTAAACTTTTCAATTTTCTATTATTTCTAATACTAAATGAATTAGAATTTTATGGCATGTCTTTATGTTTATATTTTTTTATATTTTGTTGCGCTGAGCATCGAAACTTGGTTCGTGTGTGATTGAAATGAGGTAACGAGTAAGAACGGATTATTCCTTTATACTTAAAGATAAGAACTTAATTCCTTTATAGGTACATGCTAAACTTTTTATTATCAAAGCGCAATTTGTAAATTTTAAATATTTCACCTTTCCGATTAAATAAGTAAAATTTTCCCATTTATTACAGCAGGAGCACTATTAGCAAATATACGATAAATTTCCAAAGAGATTTTTTATCCTCCTGGTATGCCATTTCAAATATACAAGACAAAAAGCTAAACGCTGACCAAAACATCGTTCTACGGAAGAGCGATAGCCAGGCCATCCTCGAGCTTTTCGCGAACTTTTTCTAATTCGCGATCTACTTGGCAGTTTTCCCGGAAGAGGAATCGCACATCTAAGCGGAGAATTCACGCCTATTCCCTAATTCACGCATAATAAAAACGCTATATCACGAATATTCACACATTTTCGACGAATTCAAAAAAGCTTTCGGCTGGATTTGAAACATCCATTTCAGAAAATGGCATTGCCTTGAGCGCAAACTCTTTCTAAACCTACGAACATACGCCGAATTCCGTGTTCGTAGATAGCATTAAAAAACGGATAAGTATTTCCTCCAGGCTCTTGTATCTTTTAACTAAATTATAATAGCTATATTCCATAAAAGGTAAAATTGGTAGAATTCATCCTCATGTAATCATTGTATCTGCGCAAACAGTAACTATCTCCACCTTGTAAATGTGAGGGTAACTTGGTCAGAAAAACGACAAATACTGGAGGATAACTTTTATTAGAACTTTTATCTAGAACAAATGACATAGCAATGGTACTTATCGAGTATACTTAACAAGGGTGCTTTTATCATTTGGCACTTCTAGAAATAAGAAAGATGCAGAATTCACTTTATATCCGACTTCAAAAATCTGTCTGTAATGCAATATTTGTTTCAAACTCGTGTTATTTTTTTATTCTCTTCAAAACTCAAATAATTTCCCTTGGCCTCTATATTAGTTAATTAAAGCATTATTACCTTCAAAAGTTCGAAGAAATTTGTTCCTTCAACTAAAATGACTCAACAAAAGCATTCATATATATATAAATTTTCAATAATGCAACTTTCTATCCCAAAACTATTATGTAGAAAAACAGTTCCACAAGTTTAATTGCTTAGCTAGCGATATTATTTGAGAAATAAATATTTAAGACGACACTATTGGCTGCTAACGTTAGTTTACGAGGTATAGAAATGAAAAAATACTCCCTAACAAGCGGTTAGGGAGTATTATTTTTTCATTGCCATAGTAAAGGCTAGCTTTAGTAGCAGCCTGCTGCTTGAAATCCGCATATAGTAAACATTAACAGAAAATTTTATCTTTGGAGGTTAATGGACCAAACATTCGGCCTTTGAAAGTAACAAAGTGGACTTTGGCTTAGAAAATAAATAACCCTGACGCAGGACTTACTTCCGAGGGAAAGAGTTGACTAAGGAAAAGCAAACAGACCACGACTAACACATTGGAGGGGATCCTCTAAAACACTCGTCCCCTCAAGTTTTCCCCGAGGAAAATCTAAAGCCATAAATTCGAAAAAGCCTATTTCAACGCCTCTGATAGTGGAAGAGATCATTGGGAGGTCGGAATTTCTGAGTCTATCGATCAAATGAGATTATCGCCGGAAGTGGAAAGATGTAAAGGAAGTGCGCTATGAGTGAGTCGAGAGACAGATGTCAAAGAAAGATCCAGAAAGGAGGCTGAGGAGGAGGGGAATGAATGGAGGCAAAGGGCTTAAACGACCGTTCCGTATAAACTCCGAGAAAAGCAGGAAGGCGCCAAATTGTTATAAGGACATTCATTGTCCAGACTGTAAACAGAGGAAGGCGGGGTTTTAATGAGCCTGAATACGCTTCACATTTGAGGAGGAAGCTTATAAATGAAGTAAAAAAAACCCCCATTTTAATATGTAGCATTATTTTTCCTTGCGTGAAACTTTAGAACTAGAGGTCGCAAGAGTTTAAGATAGTACATTTTATCTTTCGCGATGTTCCACAATTAATATGGTACTTTTAATCAGCCTAAACCAGCTTCATATTTGAAGAGGAAGCTTTTGAATTAGTAAAAATCCTTCATCTTGATACACCGTACTGTTTACCACGTATAAAACTTGATATTTGAGATCGCATAGGTTTCAACTTTCCCATATTATTGTATATCCTAATTCTGAAGATTAAATTTTTAATCTCTGGTATTGTTCTATATTTAACTTAGGATTTTAATCAACCTAAACTAGCTTCATATTCGATGAAAAATCTTTTAAAATAAATAGCAAATTTGGAAATATCGCACAATTTTTCATCCTAGGTATTTTTCAATTAGGTTTAAAAATTCGTTCAATATTACATATCCAAATCCCGAAGATTACAAATTTAATCTTTCGAATTGCCCTAGATTTTACGTCCGGTTGTTAAGGATGCCTTTTATAAAATAATCATGTGTGATCTGTTTATACCGCCTGAAATTTATTTACATTCTAATGACTGATTAGAAGTACCAATAACAATTAGAAATAATAATAACAGTAACGACCGAAGAATTTTTGAGGAGTAGATATCCGAAAGGAATATCTCAGATTTAGGGACAAAACTTGCGAATTCGAGGCCAGTCCTGTATAACGCTGTATTGATCAGACACGGTAGAGACTGACGCTGAAATTGGTGTAAACCTAGGGGAGATTGAGAGGCATTGTGGGTAGAATGACGCAACTTACATAACTATGATTGGGCATAGTCTGATACATAAGCAATCTCCTGATATCCGTAGAACCCATCAAAACGGTTGGAGATGAAAGATACAAAATAAAAAATTTCGGTTTATTTGAGAATAGAAAGGCTGGTTTTGAAAAGCCAATCTTCGGCAGCGTGACCGAGCCATCGATATAAGAATGCCGCGAGGAAAAACGTTTAATCAGCGTTTGAAAAAAATCCTCCAGTATCTAGCAGGGGTCAGCAACCTGCGGCGCTAGAGACGCCATCACTCATCGTAGAAACCACGGAAGCCCTTCGAGGAATAAAACGAAAGAAGCCCATTTTCGGAACTGAGTGCGATAGAGTTCCATTTGTGAGCTGCTTCTCCAAGCGTGAAAGATTCATTGCGTTTGTGTCCACTTTCACGCAGGCAGCGACGGTAGTGAACGAAGATAAATTACGACGTCAGTGACTTCAATGAAGTCCTCCTAAACCGTGGGCTGAATTAATCATCTTAATTCCACCAGGGGACGGATGCAGTCAGTGAGAAATTGAGGCAAACGCCCAGGGGTGCGACAATCAATGGGGCGTCGATACAGCAGTAGTTCCTTGATTCGGAGCAAAAATGAGCCGTGGCCTCAATGTTTAGGGTCATTTCCCTCGAAAACATTCGTAAACATGTACGCAAATAGTCCAAAAAGTAACGATGAAAATCTTTATTGCTCGAAGTCTTCATCACTCGTTAATAGAGATATCATTGCATTTGAATATGGCGGAACGGTAAGAATGTCTAAAGCAAAAAGATCGATACATAAGAAGTATCGATCATTGGGAGGTAGGAATTTCTATCAATGAAATGAGATTATCGAAAGTCGAAAGATATAAAAATGTTGGCAAACGCAATACCTTCACAACCCCCGGTTCTAACGGACAATAATAGTTTTACAGAATCGATTTTAACCTAAATCTTACTAAAAATAAAAAAATAACATTTTAATTCTTACTTTAGCAACTCCAAATTGATAAATAAAGTAAAAATTAATGCAACGTATTAGAGATATATATAGGTTATTATTTCACTTAAGATATACAATAGAGTAAGGATATCCTTACTCTATGGATATACCACAAAAAATAGGGAAATAAATTCGTCCATAGAAAAGTCGATCAAAAAGCAACAATGCGGAGAGCAATTTTATTTAGAAAAAGGTACTACCATATAAAACGTGAAAACTGTGTTGCTTTACCACATAACTGCTTCACAAAATGGGGACCCATTCATGAATTTAGTCTCGTAGCCCAAATAAACCGAAAAGGAAACTCACTTAAGATAACAGTTCCAAAACCATATGCCATTAAATTAATGGGCACCGTCCAGAAAAAAAAACCTGAATGAAAACCTGCACTGCTCCGTTCGCGGTTATGCGAAATGACTGCGGTTCTTTCCATCTCAATGCTTCAATTAGTTTTCCGACACATTCAAATCCATCTCAGAGTTCCCTCTTACTTGGAACTAAATTCGCTCCTCGATCTAATCCTTAATTATACGGAACTTATATCCACCATCAGAAGGAATAACTTATATGTTGATGCTTCGATACAAGACTTAAAACAATACCAGTATCATATACTCAACATCGAGGATACATTATTCAAGTCGCAACAAAACTAGCATACATTAAACTAACCCGAGCTTTAAAACGACTGAAAGAGTACACAGGAGATTATTTTACAACAAAAAAGAAACTGAAAAGCAGATGGCGTTTGAGCAGTGCACTTTTCATTGTGTATGCAGTTCGAACTGAGACCATCCGATCTGAATTCGTATTGAATTCATCGCGAATTCCACGTTCAGTGGCGCCCACGGAGTAGTTAGAAGTTCGATGCACCGATTCCATGCGCGGCATCTAAATTGACCGTTCATCGAAGTCCACACAGTTGTGCAGTCGCGTCGCCCGCAGTCTCCCCCAATCGCAGAAAATGCAGACGACGGACTCCCACCAGCGAGTCTATCGAGTGACGTCACCGCCGCTTCTCGCAGACCAATGGGCGCACGGCATCTTCTGGACCACGGCCTTTACGCACGCTCTCCCATGCGGACTCGTAAAAAAAGATTACTCAACCGCCCCCTCGAACCAACCCACCGATTTATTAACTTAATCGAGCACGCCTTCATCGCTTAAGACTCTTTCAGCAGCCTGGGTTCAAAAACCATCTTTGTCAACAACCTTCATACTGGTTAACACCCATGATTTCCCTTCTAATTCTTCCGTCATTTGCTATTCTCTTCATTTCGCCGCTGCTTTCCACAACCTCCATAATGTTTCAAGCCTTCCGACACATGCTTTTACCATCCGTCCCTTTCCTTCATCCTCCCAATGAGCATCTCTAACAATGCGTCCAATTCAGCTTCCTCTTCTTTGTTCTACCGAAACTAACTTCTTCCTTAATTCTGCTTGGGACCTCCTCACTCATTCTGTCTAATATATCACCATATCTAAATGACTGTATTTTCCCCTCTACTCGACAGACCACGTTTACGATCCGTACAATACCACGCTAAAGATAAATGAAACTGCTCCAATGTTTGTATAAATACATGTAGAATAACTATAATTGTATAAAATGTTTCACACTTCAGCCAGTTGTCGGTGGAGCTATTCTAATGAAAGGAATATGCAGGCTGCAATTACGTATGAGATCCATTTTGTATTTACTCTATTTATATCTTCATAGATCGATTCACAAAAAAATCCAATCTTTCCATCCCTTACTTCTGTCGATCGTTAAGTCAAGAGAGGAAAATTTATCAGAAACCAAGCTAGAAAAATGTCTACTTCTAGTGCATCCCATAAAAAAATTCCCCTTTCTCATTATCACAGTTCGCATTCATTTTATCAAATCAATCAAAATAATTACTAAAAGGTCAATCTTAATTGTGCGATTACATAAGACTTTTAAACAAATTAATTAGAGGATTTCTAAGTCTCTTAGCAACCAATAAACAAGGCTCATTTTAGGAGTGCTTAAGTCAAAAGGCGGGTTAGCAAGATACTTCATTAAAGGTTTTAGCAAGTAATTTCGTCCTTCATGATGGACAATAGAAAATGTTCGACAAATTTTTCACTTTCGCGTGCGAGTGGAACACATTGGCGCCCTGAATGAGCCAACACCGTCTCAAGACTCCGCATGCATCCATAAATAGCTGAAACTGTATATTAACATTGAACCACAGAGATCAACGATAACTAAAAGTGTGTACTTGCGAAGCATACGCGAAACCATCGAGACAAGTCACGTGCACACGGGCCAGACGATTCTTCCAGTCCCTGCCTCTCATGAATGCAAAGGAAAGCAGATCCATGTATGTAGGTCTTTCTCTCAGTCAGAGGGAATACCGGATTAGCCGACCTCCGAAGGACGAGAGGAAACAGGCGGAACGAGTTGGTACGGAAACGGTCGATAAACTATCTGCGCTAATACAATAATCCCAGAGGTTTCCTCAACCACGGTTTTGAATGACCGCGGTTGACGAATTGTACACCGTTTTGCAAAACCGCCGTATCCTGTCTCCAATGCTCGCTTTTCTCCCGCCTATGCCTATGCGACTATCGTTCATTCCCACTTTATAGATACACGTTAATGGAGAATAGAGATGGAGATATTGCGGGAGTACACAGTAGATACATTTTACTCTGCAAAACAACACACTACTTATAGTCGATCTGACTTGGTCTTCCTATCTTTTTCGATGTTCAAAATGTTAATATTATTATTATACTCTTAAACGCAAAACGCTAGCTAGGATAACTTTACGTAAGCGAGATCATGGGAAAAAGAAGAATCAAATATCAATAGAAGTATTGCTAAAGAACGTAATTGAAGATGGAATGAAAGGGAAAAGACAAAGGGAAATACCAAGTCAAGAATTGTTAGAAGATATAAAGGGAAGATAAGATATCAAGAAACAAAAAAGGGGTAGCTGTATATTATGGAATGTTTGGGAATATGAATATACTGAACGCTAGAACATTAAGGTACTTAACATATCAATATACATAACATACATATTGCTTTTTGTATTCCTTAATCTCTATAATATTACTTTTGTTTTTCTGTTAGTAATAGAATTAGTCTTTTAATTTATCTCTACATTCCTTACTACTGGTAACGGGTTCAATTATCCATGAGAATCTTTAAGTCTTAATTTCTTCTTAGGTCCTTAGTAAATTGTATTTGAGAGAAAATAGATATGATTAATCACTGTGGCTCACTGATTATTGGAATACTTTTCATTAATAATTGTTTCTTTGTATTTCCTTGTCTTTGTTCCTTGCAACATGTGAAGTGGAATTAATAACTGATAACGACATTATTCCTTATCTTTAGCTTTTACACCGCTGAATTAAAATGAAAATACAGACTCATGTATCGAAACAACGGTATGAAAACAAGAAATGCACATATCATTGTTTTTGAAAGATAATGACAAATATCAGGTCAAGAACACCGAATCCGCCAATGTAAAAGATTAGAGCAGCAGAAAAGATAGCATGCCCAGCCGATAAGTATAAAAATAAAAAAAATACTTCAAAATACGTACATTGAGGCCTTATAAAAATCACGAGCTTTATTGCGCAAGTTAATGGAAAAACACCGCGCCGAATGAATTGATGAGTGAAAAGGGCAAATGGGCAACGTTATTTTTACCTCTTCATCGATCGCAAAGAGTGCTTAAGGTCAATTCGAGGCTTCCAACTTTATGGAGATTAGAACAACGCAATTTCAATAAAATTCTCATCTGCAGCAGTTTCATTTAATCGGGAACGTGTATTAAACGAATTAGTATGAAGGCCACAGTCTTTTCTACACGCCCTTTAGCATTCTTTTCAAGCTTTTTTTCTGAATATAAACGTTTATATATAGGAAAGAAGATATGGGATAAAAAATATAGTATATTAGATACATCATCAATTTAATAGGTTATAAACGTTTATACCCGCATAAGGAATAACAACATTAATTCGTACGTTTTCATGTTTTTGGTTAAACCCCTTAATTCACTTTGAATGAATCATTCCTAAATTCAAAATCCAATCAGCCGACCTATATTAAGTAAAATAGAACGTATATTATGAACATTCGTGATTATCAAGGGGCGTTTCAAATATTTTCAATATTAATAAAATTATACGACAATTGCTACCTGAGCAGACGATTGTTTAATACAATTAGATAAAATTCCAACTAATATTTTCAACAGGTAATAATGCTAAAACTATGATTTACACAAATTATTTGCTATATTACGTGTTGAAGATTTCTCTTCCATATGATTAATCAATCAACCAGAATGACATTGCCTACAATACAACGTGCTAGGAGAAACATTAGAATTTATGAAACTTATTAATATTGATTAACGAAAAACTGTGCAAAAAGGTAGTAAACATTACAAATTCTATGTTACATATAACACAAATACTAATTACTTAAGAGGAATTTCCCATTCAATTTTGTAATCACGGACACAAACCTTTTACATCGGTCCGATCTCTAACGCAATAGACATAAAAGAAAGCAGAAGTTGACTGTGGGATCATTGTTCTCAGGAAAGGAAAAAGAAAGAACTGCTGAGGTAAATGTCAAAGAGGAAGACCCTAACGCAAGATGGGGATGGAATCGCACGACGGGGGTCGTCCTTCGAAGCTTCAGATCGTTAAGAATAGAAATGCCAATTAAGAGCAATGAGGGAAGACCCCTTCCGCATGAACCATTAGAGGAAGGCTACACTGACTTCTCAGCATCCTTTAGAGTCTCTTCCATTGATCACTTCCTGGATTGACAAGATTTCAATTTAGAATACACGACACGAAAGACACAGCTATGCCATCACTCGAAGAGAATCCTGACACTAGATAAACCTACGCGCACATGCTGGTATACGTCATCTCAAGCGTAAAGTAAAAAACTTTGGATTAATCAATAAAGATAATTTTTTTCAACTTCGAGATAAAGTGTTAGAATTTATCGCTTGAGTACAAGTAAATCCCTTGCTGTAGAGGTTATTAATATTACTATTAAAAAAAAACAAGATAAAACTTTTTTATGGTCTAATCTTTTCGCAACGTATGCTTACAAATTAAAAAATTCCTTTTTGCACCGTCAGAAGTCATTATTTTCGACCAATATCCATATCGGGAAAATCTTGCTGCAATATAACTTCCAAGAAACATGACAATGCGACACACCGTATACTATACATACAGCATTCCCTGAGCTTTAGACTTGGATGTATACCCCGCGAGTAACCAGTAGCGTTCAGCAGGGATGTATTGACATCCGAATTCTTAGCTAATCTACCCCTGTTAGAATTTCTAAAGTACCGCGGAAAGAACGACCAGAAGAAATTATCCATTTAAGTGCCAAGTACTTCCTTGTTTTGTCGATGCCTCTCGAAGATCATGCTCATCGTATACTGGAACCACACTTTCTTCTACTTCGTCTAAAGCTGCAATGAAAGAAATTTTGGAACATGGCAGTTTACTAATTAGAGGTTTAAAATCTCCAATAGCCGCCTTTGTCGGCGTTCCTCGTCTTATTCACCGGTATTCGGAGAAAACGAGAAAGGGTCACTGCGCTTGTAAGAACCCTTAAAATCGAGATGATCCTTTCTAGTTTTCCCCGAATACCGGTGAATGAGCCGAGGAACGTCGACAAAGACAGCTAATGGAGATTTTAAACCTATAATTCGTCCAAAGCCTCTAGCGGATAAGCTCAACTCAGACTAATAACGACCACCTTTAAACACCGTCATTTCAATCAATGTCAATTCTTATCTAAATTACGGGAAATTCTTCAAGCGACGACGAATGCATCCTCGAAAACAGGACAAAACAACACTAGGGCCAATCCCGCATGATAGGGGACCTCTAAGGTCTACTGTAACACGTTCCAGTAGTTGAAGTAAGTAACGACGGCTTAAGAAGGGATAGAATCAAAAGAAGTATTCCCCTCCCTGCGAAAATAGCCTCATGCGAGGTCTCCCATATGCGGTAATTTACAATCGGAGGAATATAATTGCGAATCAACGTTTCAATTGGAAGATTACTACCTCACTTTCAGCTACCGTAACGACTACAAAACTGGAACGAAGCGTAGAAGGCAATTCCGTAAACACTCATGCTGAAATCATTACATTCAAAATTCCCCGGCGAAAGATGGCAGAAGTAAATCTATCTCGAGTGAGGAACCTTGCAAAAGCGTGAAAGGTTCCAAGGGGTCTCTTCCGACCATTAACAATGCGGCAGGGGAAGAAAGGGTAAAGGAAAAATAGGGGAGCGTATAAAAAAATCGGTGAGCGACCGAAAATAAACGCGGTACGGAATGGTACGCGATCAGCCAGGATATGAGTCGGAGCTTCGGTCGGTTAAAACGGCGATCTGAGTCACACTTGGAGCACGTTTCGCGGATTCACGCCCGCTGCGAAAGCACTCAATTACTTAAAAAGTAAACATTCGAGGAATGAAAGGGGTTAGAAAGAAGATAATGCAAGGCTGCAACATCCTTTTGCAAGGCCTACGACCCGAAAGACCCTCCTACTACGCTCAATTAAGTTAGATGAAACAACTGGATGAAATATGCCCTCAGAAAAAGTATTTTTAAGATCAATGGAAATCATGAAGAGCTGCTTGGAAAAAAGAAATTTCTCTCTAAGACTTCGCGTAGATACGGAATATTGTTAGAGCGCCTATTTTAGTTTCCAAAATTCATTTATTTTACTCGCATGCAACGCAAATAATCGTCTAAACATTAAACACCGTATATATTTGAGTTAAAGTAAACTTTAACAAACAAAATTTTGATGAAAATATATGGAGCCTCAGTGTAATCTAGGCAGGTATATAAAATTAGTAGAAAAAATCCGCAAAAATAATTTCATACTATACATCGAACATTATACTGAAATTATCTACATAAAGATTAAATACAGCTTGAAAAGAGTCGTAAATTTTAAATGCGAAACATTAACGTAAGAAATGGAAAATGGGTTAAAATTTGGCGACCGATCAAATCGCCTTTCACGGAACTTAATCCGATATATCTTTCTTGTATTTTTTTACACCTCAGATTACGTTCTTCCATCTCTTAAGGGCAACATCCCCAAGGATCTTGAAACTTTCAATCAGCCCTTATATCCCATTCAGGCAACCCTTAGAGACTCCTAACTATTTCGTACTATTTCGACCGAAGAAAATCAGATCTTGAAAGAATGGCTAGTCTAATTTTTACAATAATGTATAGATGATCAATAATACAGTAATTCTGCCCAATCCATTGAAGCAATCTGAAAACGAATTATCTTTGAAAATGAATTACTTCTATTCCTAGCAAGACTTTGAACACCCCTGATATATAGGCAACATTCAATGCTACTCCTACATATCTGAGGAAGCTCATCACGTGAGTAAATACATTAATAAAGGTCGAAATTCTTCAGACAATTATTTGGAGAATTTAGTCATTTTTGCAAGGCTTGCACGTATAAAAGAATTAAAAATAAAGTCCTACAATGAATAATTAGAGATACGACAGAATGGACGGTAATCTTTTGGAATACATCTAAAATATGTTAATAGTCTCACGTTCGCGACTTAAGGTAAGGTCATCATGATGAAAATTCATAGTCAAAGGAGTCTTTCGTGAGCCATCCCAAAAGCGATGGAGGCAATAACATCGGGAATAAACCAGGAATAGACGTCCTGCACATGAGTAACGCTCCGCAGAAATAAAACTCGTAAACTGCAGTGTGAGCCTGCGCTAAGCCTTCCGTTTTCACAGTTTCTTCTGTAAGGAAAATAACATGTATAGGTCTTATCCTAAAACCAAAATTTAAAGACTGTTAAACAAAAGTATAGGTAAAAATTTCGAGCACTATATTTGAGAATATTACAGAAAAGATTTTTTTACAATATCATTATACAAAAAATTCAGAATGGGTATTTTTCCTACAGTTGATTGTACAAGTAAATTCTCTGCAAGATAACTCAATCCGTTAGAGTAACAGTCTGGCAAATTTAAGTTCCGTGATTGAGTTTTGGTCTCGTAGGTCTTTTTACCTGTCTTTTCTTTGGTATTTAAGCTTCAAATTCTATTCATCGACCTAATAAAAAACTTTGCTAAACTGATTAATTATGAATGACAGCAATACGGCGGAAGAACAAAATGAGTTGGATTTTATTATGTTCTACTAAGGCAGCGCCTAAGTACTTCCGGAAATGATTACCAGGATATCAAAAAAAGATAAACCGCAGGAAAGGTTACTGAACTAACTTAATGACTGAGATGAGAAAAGTAGTTTACGAATTAATAAATTCATAATAATCACTTTGTAAGCTACTAGTTACCCCAGAACATTTTCCTTGTCTATTAGACAAGATGATAGATAGGTAGATGCGTATACAAAATAAACTAACCGAAAAATTACTAATCGACCTTTACGCGAGTCGAGATGGAGTCAATACAATCTTACTATAACCCATATTTTCCATTATAAAATTAATACTTAATTTTAGTTATTGATCACGCCTTTTAATGGAAGTAGTTAGGCCTTATCTTTTCCATTGCATTCTTCCCCAAATGATTTATGAATCCACGGTCCCTCATAATCCCCCTACTGATTTCCCATACCTGATACGGGCAGGTAAATCGAAATGATTAGATACGGGCAGCGCATTATATAAGGTAAAAGTTTCCTTCTTTGAAAACATTAGTGTCAGATTGATTTCTAAATTTATTCTATACTCAAATTACCAAATAAATACATCGCTGCAATTATCGATGTAACTTTTCATAGTCACTTAACTATGAAAGGGTTATTATAGAGATAATTTGAGCTTAATTTTAGTAATTAAGCGGTTAATTACGAAAGCATGAGTATATTTCGTACTGCGGCTCTCTTTAACCATCCCAAGCTGCTAATATGCTATAAACAGTTGGATGGACCTCTCCAGTTGCAAGATCTCTTATCCTCGGTAACGGGTCTTCATACACGAGCGTAATAAAAAGACGGTCACGGGAGATACCGCAAAATTAGTGCGTGTAATTCGGCCCGCACAACACCTGGGCGACGCTCCGGCGAGGCGCGAACATTAAAAAAGCATTAAACGGAAGTTGGGGAAGGGCGTGGGAGATGAGGAAGTGCTATGGGATTCGCGTCTCCAGATGTCTATCTCTTCGTACATCCTGCCGTAAAAGTTGACGGTGACTCATCTCTACATTTGCCGAATTCGTGATTCCGGTCACTGTGCTGGGACTTTTCATCAGAGATCAGCATTCGACAACTCTTTGATAATAAATAAACATGTTTGGCATCGAGCACATCAGAAAAATGTTAATTTTAAAACTGTAAATTAAACCTTTATAGAAAAGTTTGTAAAGGTTTATACTTTTAATTTCGGTTCGATTTCGATAGTGAAGTTCGTCCTGCATGAAGTTCTGTCATTATTATTATTCATTTCCGCCCCTGGAGATTAAGATCCAATTCCAATTATTCCTATCACAATTTAGTGCCATGATTTACTTAAATGGCTCATTTAAAGCTCTGCAGAATTCTTAAACATTTTCGGAAGTTCATTCATAATAATAAAAATAAATTACTTTATTGAGGGACGAGATTGGGATTTGCAAGTCTCGTCTTACATCTAACCATCCATCTAGGCACAATCGTTTGATCAGTTGAAAGAAAACTCAATCGGACTATGCCCACAGAATTTCAGATGTATATTTATTCAGATTGATTAATTATAATCATTTGATTAAACGGTAAAAACCAACAGTAAAACGATCTTCAAGTACATATATTTGGGTACATACGAATAGGTTGATTTCATGTAAATTTGTAGAAGGGGAAAGTATCAACGGGAGCAGAAAGAAAAAGATAAAGTAAAATTGGAATAAGAATTAAGGTAAAAGAAAGATACAGAAAATTAAAAAACATACAATTTGTATAAAATGAGGAGGATATCCCAACTAAAACTGCTTTTACCGTGAAGGGGAGACATTAATGAATTTCACCTTTCACCTGAAGTGAAAGGTTAGGCCAGAGGAAGAAAGTTAGGGTCAGGTAATTAGGTAAGGGAAGAAATATAAGATCAGTTAATTATAGAGGAATATTATTAACAGAACATACGTGTTTACCTCTGAGAGGAAAATAGCGATTTGTAAGAACGTATGTACTGATACTTGTTTTGGATGAAGAACCAAGAGTAATTTAATAAGTCAAGCGATATCTCTCACTCTCATCTCTTGACGATCAAACAAAAGCCATACACTATCTCTACATTTTTATCCTTGCTATAAACAAAAAAAAATGTTTACGCCAACCGTATCGCAGTATTGTGACCATGTGATCAAATAAATGTTAATACATCAACAATATCTCGTATTGCATCTAACTAAAGAACAGGATCACTATGAATAGGACTGTTCCGTTCGTCAAATATTTTCCAGCTCTTACACACGGTCAGATAAGATTTCCTTTCTCCTATCACTCATATCAGCTACTCTATAAAAAAGGCAAAAGCAAAGAGTAATATTTGTTGTCTATAGACAATAGGCTGTGTGAGTTCAACAGGAAATTCGTTTCCTGTGCCCTAGATCCAAAGTTATTCTTTTCTCGGTGTCGGAGTGACCCTATTCAAGAAGGAAAGTAATACTGAAGCTTCAACGTGATTGTATGCCCTCTCCTCACCATATGAAATACTGCACTGCCTTTTTTCCTTGACCCAAACCTAAGCGCCTATTTACTAAGACTTCCACTCACCTGCTGCTTAATTACGTGGATATCACCAATGTTATTATTAAGACCTGGTGTACATAGTGATACTTCGGAAAAAGAGCATCCTTGATAACGGTTAGTGATTTTTTTTATCTTTACGCGGACCATAACATCAACTGAAATATTTACGTGTATGAATCGTTCCGCATTCATAAAAATGCAATTAAAACAGTAGACTAAAATTTAAGTGAATGATAACATTTGCTGAATAAAGTTATAGAATAACTTTGAATTATGCAATGACTTTAAAATTTGAAATATATTTACAACTTTCATGCAGAAAATAGGATATTAATATCAATTAGGTTGTTAGGAGATATAATTAAATGAAATATAGATGATAAACGCATCACTATTTCCAGATTGAACAGGTTTGGTTTTTGGTGTATTTGAACACCCCAAATCATTTTTAAATCACATCCATTGAAATAAAATGAAAATTAACAGCGAGAGATAGAAGAATCGTATGATAAACCACACAAATATGAAGCATAAAATTTATTAGCCTAATTAATCAACTACGCTAACCTACGAAGGAATGACAAGACAGATTATAACAAAAACTAAAGAGAACCAGTCTAGTCTTTCTACCATGTAGCTAAGCGGGAACCCATGCATAGATTAAGGAGAAAAAAAATGAAAAAAGACTGGTTAAAAAGTGAACACTGGTCTACCCTTCATTCGCTTGGCAGACGCTTGGACACTCACGGAGAAGTAATTTAAGTAAACTTGTTTTCGGGGTGCTCAAAGTATTCCAATCTCCGTTAATTCCGATTGCAGGATCACGCCTTTCAAGCCAAGTCCATACTTCCTTCTGGATTACATCTCCACGCCTTCAACGCTCACAAACCGAAGCCATCAAACATAAATAAGGACCGTAACCCCGGACCGAAAAATGTGAAAATAATTGTTCGGCGGTTAACTGTACCTTGAAAACACAGACTAAAGGGCCAGGAAATCAAACGCGTGACCGCTCAAATGTAGGTTGATTCCATTTAAGTTGGGGGATAATTCTCTCAAAAGTACATCTCCACCGTTAACTAACATACATGCGTAGCAATCAAGCAATTTCCTTTAAGAAGTAAGAAAATTAAGGGGCCAATCTTTCATGAACATTCCTTCGTCCTTACCCATCCTCACATACTTCAGATATCCCTTCGACTCCAGGCTAATGCAGGATTTCATACACCAATTAAAGCGATGTGACCCATTTCAAACCATCATTTCCTGTCTTCCTCTCCATTAAATTCACTCGCATGCTAGTCATTTAGATATATACTTTATCCATTCACCACTAAGTTCCGTACTCAAGAATCGCACGCCTTCCGTGTCGGTAACACACACCACTAAATTCCAGTTCATTCATAACCCAATTAATACGAAGTATTTTGCCCGTTTATCTGCAAATTCTCGGTAATAAACGGTATTTGGTTTCCATATATGCTTTTCCCAGAAATGTTTGAATTAAAATGATGACAAGACCAAGTACGTTCAATCACGTAGGCTAACTCTTAAGTCCATTCCAGTAAATCAAGTTCCAAGATGCAATATTTATTATTTTTATTGGTATACATTATTTTAATCCTAATCCATACCGAATTCTCTAATATTTCTGATGTTCTAATCTTCAACCCTACAGCGGTATAATATCCGGGCAGCAGTATACTTTCCTTCACAGTTCATCTTTCCTTTTCTTACACTATGCTCTCCAAACTTCAACTTCTTCAGTAGCTTCTATAATCTCATAAGTTTCTACATACGTTTTTTGACAGCTACAATTAATGTACATTGATGCATCGGTGATTTTTTTAATTATCTAACATTAGGACCAGGTCCCTATACATTTCTTGGTTAGGTCAAAGAGAGTAGGAGGATATGACCAATAGAATGATTAGGGTAAATATTACATTCCCTTTTTCTGCCTTCTAAATTAACTCTCACTGTGCTAATTCCGAATGAATAGAAGAGGGAAAGGAGGAGAGACTTTGAACGTAAAGGAGTGCGCCTCATATAATAAACTGAAGGAGAAACAAGTGAACAACAGCGACATAACTGGGACTCGAACCCAGGTGTTCCGCTTTCTGGCCAGGTATTCTAGCCTCACTTTTATCCCTGGGTTCATTCCAAGTGCTCTCTTCTATCCGTACTGCGCATCGCAGTACCATAATCTTTACAGGAACCATACACTTATTCCTCAACATTTCCATATATGGCCATTTTCGCTACTGCGACACCCTACGAAAACACGGCACCATGTAATCAAACATGTATTCCCCGTTCCGACTCCCCCGTGATCAAATCCGACCGGAAGAAGTGCCTTCCGCTTCGCACACAATGAGCCACGCGTGGCAGAGTGTGAGGCAGGTGTGCATATCGACCCCTTTGGTCAATTGTTGTTCCCCACGGCCAATTACACGCTCACGTCATGAAAAGCGAGCAAACGCAACAAATTAGCTCTCCCCTTTTGCAGAGTAACCATTAGACGAACAAACGGGGTCAAAAAAGAGCATCAAGCGACCGGAAGTCTTCAAAATTCAACCGTCAAATCGCGAAACATTGTGTTTTTAAGTGCATCCATAAAAAAATACTTATAAGCAGAAGTAAAAAGATAAATTTAAGTGATTACATGGGTGATGTGACGTATTGTTTAAGTATCACTGAGGTAATATCCATCCGTTGCCTCAAATTGGCGAGTTAATGTAAAAAGCCAAATTCGGTTTGTAAAATTTTGAGAAATAGAATACTTTTGAGAACAGCCAAACAGTTTAGAAATTAAAAGTACTCGATAATATTTTAGGATAATACTCAACATATTTAATACAATGAATAAATATATTAGGTAAAGAAAATAGCAATAAAATAAAAATTGAATAAAAATTTCTATCGCTGATCATAGCAGGAGATTGAAATTGCCTACATTTCTACTGAATTTAGTATCGATGTTCTACAACTGTGCGTAAATTATCGTCTTAATTTCCATTCCTCGCAGCTAAATAGGATTAAAGTTAACTTTAAAACCATTTTCCCAAGTTAACCTCAATGATATGGTGCACATATATTTATTTTCAATATACTCCGAACAATAAATATTCCCTCTCATATTAGTAAATTAGGTTCTATTTACCTTTTCCATCTTACTTACTGCATAAGTGTATGTGCCCTAAAAGTGACACGTGACCACCGAGCAATTGATTCCGTAGGTAACCACGAGCCTACACAAGCTGTAGTGAAGAGCCATTTAAAATGCATTCGTCATAACGTGAACGTCCCCTTAACAGGAAGGAAACATAGATCAGTTTGACAATCGATGGCAAACACTGGGGAGATGGGAAGTGAACCGGAGAGTTCAGACCGTTACCTTTTTTTGCTTTCCGATCAGTTCCTGAAAGTACGAAACTATGTTGTCTGGTAAACTCATATAAATAATTCCATAACATTGCAGAACAAAGACAACGGTAAAATTCTATAATACGGAAACACAAAAGGTCGCTGACTAAATGAGAAGCTAACGGTTGAGATTCCTAATACGCATCCTCAGAAAATTTAAAATTTAGAAGCGTTCCACAATTTACACGGATCCATCCAAGGCTAAAGGACATCCCAAGCTAATCGTTTTCTTTTCTAAGCTTATTCATTATTTTTAACCATTGAAATTGTCTGTCACTTTCGTGTTATTGTTAATTTTGCATTAATTGCACATTGGCACATGAATTAATAGTCCGAGAAGAATACAAATCAGTGATTGAAGATCCACAGAGAAGTTGTTGAAGAGAGAATAGGCTATTCAGAAAACTAGAAACATACGATAAAATATCTCTCTCTAGGCCAGGAGCCGATACAATATCAATAAACCACATTATATAAAGGTTATCGCCTATAGCAGGGTTGTACAACCTTTTCACCAAGCTTCTCATAGAAAAATTACATCAAGCACCTGGACTAACTTGGAATCCTAACTAAGAAAAATACAATATTACGGGCATTCACATCAAGTATGACGCACTTTGTGGTATAAATTCTTCACATCATTTTGTACAGATACATAAACGCATGTTTTAATTATACATCAAATTATACATGGAAAAATCAGCAAGATCCTCTATTGGCAAATTTATACGAAGAAAGAATAACCAAGACCAATAAAATAAGGTTCTTGATAAGACACACACAGGTTATCTAAAGATACAAGCGAAATTTAATCACCAAATCTTAAAGAGAATAGTGGACAGGATAATAGCTATCAGCGAATCGCATTCTGCCTGTACATGGACAGCCCTAATATGACAAGATAGCGATTTTCAAGTACCATCCACACACGATATTAAGCACCTAACAAGCAATTACCCATAATTACATCTGGGTTGGGAAGAACATGACGCGGGAAATGAGTGTGCCCTTCAGGTTGAATCTGAAGCTCCTCATCCATCAATTTTTCACGCTTTAATCACAGAGATATACGAAACTCAAACAAGAACGGCTAAATACCATACCACAACGTGTGGAAAACAGAAACAAGCGACACATTGCATCGATTACGAGCCAACTGAGGTCTATTCGCTCGCTAAACACACACAAACTCGCTTTCAAATTTAAATTTCAAAGTTCCGTGATTCCAGGGAAAGACCTCATATAAATTCCGCTCTTTCCAGTGGGAAACCAGAGAGTGAATGGAAAAGGTAATCTCGTAGATTCACGTGACTTAGAGAATTGCAGCAACACATTTCCCATGAGAATTATTCCAACGGCAGTAAGCGAAAGGGAAAAGGTAAGCTCCCGATTAAATATTTACAGAATTTTTCGGATCAGTGGGAGAGAATCACCAGGGAGCAGGTGATGAGCATAGAAAGAATGGGAGGCATTAGAGATATATCCATAATGTCTCCCTTATATTTACCACCCCAACCGGAAAACGAATATAATTATACCTTTCGCTAAAATGACCGAACAGCGCAAGACAAAAAAGAAAAGGTAATTGAGAAACTTTACTTTTCATCGACAGAGATCGCATCTCTAGTATGAACTCTAAGCTACAGGTCGAAATAACTTTATTACGTGTCTGAAACAGATCATACGAATTTAAAGAAATATTTTGGTCAAGATAATCTTTAACATTTAACACTAGACCTACGTAGAAGGATCTCTTTACCAGCATGAAAGATATGCCCCGACATCTAGAAGAAGTTAATTCATTATAATCAAGTTATTATTATTACCATAAAAATCCGAAATTTAGAAGCTAGATTTATACCACTATAATTTGATTCATCTAGGAAATTAAGCGAGTACAATCGATGGCTGATAGCTCGACCATGGAAACAAAGTACACAATACTTATCAAAAGGTGTCTTTGCACGATAAGGCGCATGCGTAGGGGAAAACCCATAAGAAAACTGACAAGTAGATATCTTGCGATGCCGTGACTCGAACCAGGAGCTCCCACATGCGAAGAGAGAACCCGACACCACCGAATTTTCTTTCGGTATCTTTGCTTGGAGCTACTTGACAAAAATATCCTATGTAAACTCCTGGCCAAAATTAACGCAGCACCTCCTTAGCGATCCTTACGGCTGGTGCTGCGTTAATTTTGGCCAGGAGTGTACTATTTCGAAAGTAGCAGTGTTCACATCATACATTTATCGTTATAGTACGTAGGAGATGGGAATTTAACGAAAATTAAACGAATGTACTCAAGGTGTTCTGGGCTAATATTGTGGAACGCCATAAAAAATAATTCAAAACGTACTTTCCACAAGTTAGATGATTGTCATGGTCGAAACCGGTCGTTTCTAAAATAAACTTGTGGAAAATACGAAGTACGTTTTTGAATTATATTAAACGAATGTATTTTAATTCATAAAAAATTTTCAATTTTATTGATTAATTTAAAAAAATCCTTTACTGTGATAATATAAGGATTATCAGAAATAGTCGCAGTATATCAATTCAGTAGTAAACGTTTTGTGGAGATTATACAACACTCCAACAATGTTAAACGATTCGGGCGCTAGTTATGAGTTACTAAAAAAAAAAATCTTTCGTACTCTTTCGAAAGTTTTCTCACAGCTTAGTATTTTCGCGGAGATACGTAGGAGACAGGAGCACCTGAAAATTATAAAAAACTAACAAACTAACTTCTTTGAATCTGATAATAAATAAGCCACTACATTAAAAAAGTAAATATACAATTTTATACCGAGAAATAATAAAAATGTATTAATCGCCAAGAGGTTAGAAATTACGTAATTACAAGTGATGTAATAAAATAATTTTTAAATGAAAAACAGGAATTAATACAAGGAGAAAAATAAACAAGACACGAAAGAGATGAGAAACAATTTTAAGTCCTGCAGCCGCAGCGTATAAAGTCAATACCAGAAGTTTTCTTGTGCTTAAACAACCCACGAGACAAACTCACTGTTAAACAAACAATTCGGACTCCTAGCGAAGGGTCGTTGAAGAGGTCATCAACTTGGGCGTGAAAGAAGGATGAGGTCGGCGAAGAATGCAACACCACTGTCCAGCGCAGCGGATCCGAGGTATCCCCTTTCCTGCACCACATTTCTCTCCCTTTCACTCCCACGAGGCGTCTATTTCTCTTTCCGCTAGTATTTTTACATCCTGCAACTCCCTCGCACCCATTCCCACTAAATTGCACCACCGCAATGCATTTATCCCGTTTCCGATTTTAACTACTTCGTGCGAAACGTTGCATAATGAACAAATTCTATTAATCCACTGCGTGCGAAAAATTACATAATTAGAAAGCTTAATAGGTGCGCTACGTTTTGTTTCGAAATGAGATTAAAAAAACTGCGAGTGACGTGACGAAAACTAGTGAAAAAACCGTCAAATATTTATTTCATAAAATTAAATGCTTCGACAATTATATTCTGTTGAAACCATCCGACTATGAAGCTACAATTAGTCTTTAATCATACAATCAACTGAACTTAAATTCCACTTCCTAGAAATAAAACGCAAAATTAACAGAATTATCAAAGAAAGGAACTTATATTCTAAGTCAAACAGCTATTTTCGAAGGGGTTCGAGTCCTGTTTAGGGCATGGTTGTTTAGTGTTGAAAAATGAGTTAATTGTTAGAATGGTCATAATCATCATCAAGTAATGAACACGAATGACTATTATTATTTTCCATAATTAAATTTGGTTATTATTGATCACGCCATTGACGTAAAAAAAAACGGTCTTTAAATTCTGTCTAGAGCAGCAGGTTGTTAGAAAATGTATGCGAATATCACTAAAAAGAAAGAAGAAAAAATGCAAATGAAGTCATAAAGTAAAATGTAACTCCAAGCAGACTCCTACTTTTCAACATCATCGACAACCTTCACCTTCCTATCTTTGACACAATGCCTCCTGCAATTTTCTTTTTGAACCATTGAATATCATAAACGCTTAAAACTATTTTTAACTTTGTCTTCCCAATAAAATCACGCTGAAGGATAGCCCCGAGGATCGGTAAAGCGCTACTCGAATACAAGGGATCGAAAAATCGAGAAGCAGTTAGGGTTGGGAGTGCAAGGAAATTCCCACGCCTAAAATTACGAGGGATGTGAAAAGAGAGGAAGGGACGAATTGGGAAGGAAATACACGAAATCGAACGCCACCTTTGAATAGGAATCCCAAGCAGAATAAGCCACGAACAATGGCCATAAAAAGGCTCGGATATCTCCTCCCTCACACCGCCATTACGCGACAATCATTTGGAAAGTGCCGATGGAATTGACGGAGGAGGGCGATGTAAGAGGGTTGGAAGGACAGGGGTAGAAAGCGGAAGGCTCTTGGGCGTAGACGAATGGAAAGGATTAACACCGACCCTATCTCAAGAGACTTCCGTGGCACCGTATGGACAAAAATTCTATCGAGAAAGTTTCGTTCAGACTTTTCCATATCAACCTCATAAATTGATAATCCTTTCAAGGAACAGTTAAGTTTTATTCCAGCAAACACGTACATCAAAAAATACTCGCGAATCCTTGGTCTGTTTCTGCAAAATACAGCCATATAACATTACTGATGCCAGATACCATCTTACGCAATATTTGGAGGAGAAAGGTAAACAAAGTATTCAATCAAAGACAGATTGTCATTGTTCCGACGTTTGAAAATGACATTCTGTCAATTGTTTTAAATATAATTTGATAAGTTTCCGTGGTTTAAATAAGAAAATGATGTTTCAGAGCAGAGTACAAAGAAGGTAATTACACCGTTAACATTGTCAGACGAGCTCTTCCATCAAATCGAATGAAAATAATTGTTACGAGAAACCGAAAAGTTCCACTATAAACAGACTCGAATCATCGAGTATTTTTTTCGATTTCTGTATAAATATTTCCCGATACAATCGAAGTCAATATCGTATCAGTAGCTGAGCGTATACATTTTTGCCGCATTAGTAATAGTATAGTTCATATTAAGGAACCGATAAAAAAATAAAAATGAACTATCATCCCGCAAATGAGCTAAATGCAGTCTAAAGTGCAGCCGTCTCTTTTAACGGCAGCGGCAGATTGTAAAGAATAACCCACTAACCTGCCTCCTCCTCTTCAGGTGGCGAAAGAATCCCAAAATCCTCAGGATAGCTCGACAAAGAAAAGCTTTGAAATTGACGGACAACCGGCGAAGGAGGGCGAGGAATCCAACACCATCTCCTTCCAACATTCAGCCTTCGTTCACGGACTTATTTCAGAGAAATTCACATCGACAGCGCACTATTCTCAACGCATTTTGAGGGTCGCGAAAATTTCCCGAAGTTCGAGCTGTCGAGGACTCCACTATTGATGATACCGAATGCTTAACAACCGGTTTTACTCGGAAATATTGGCTTCAGACCTCAATTTCGCGATCAATCCGCTACGTAGTCACTGTGGATGATGTCACTATAACAGTTATTTTACCGCGAATATTTTCTGGAGGTTAAGCAAGGGGAAGTACGATACGATAAGTACAAGGGAATCGATCGAAAAATACATAACCCAACCGCAGTCTTTTTTGGTAAACTTTCCAAACAATAACAAGAGCGACCTGATTTAGATCGCGAAGTCAGCGCACCAACGAAGTACACTGATCGCCAAGCAGGCTGACGCACATACTGGAGAAATAAGAGGGGCAAGATAAGAGAGAGATCGATCGGAATAATGAAACGATAGTCATCGTACAGATAACGAAAGAGACCATAAGGTGTCCACGTCAGTTTGAAGATAAAAGCAATTGATGAGGGAGCCATGGAAACATCAAGTTGAATGCATGAGGCTCATCACCTACACTTCCCATTACATCATGATGATGATTCATAACGCAATTCTAAGCAGAAGCATAGCTAATATTCTGGAAGTTGAAATTGAACGAATGACTTTTCTTTTTCAGTCTAGAAATCAATAGAAGGACGAAAGATCAATCGAAGTAATAAAACCACCTTACTATTCAAAAGAGGACAAGAACAATTTATGACTGTAAGAAATTTTACGTAGCAATTCATCTAGAAACTCCATTCTTAACTATTAATTACAAATTTCCCGAAAATCATTTTATTTCGTAGAAAGAAAACCGTAAGGTAATCGCTAGTACCAAACAATACAATAGGACCTCGATAACGATATCCTTAGACTTCTTTTGACTTATAGAACATATGCATTCGTATTTCGCTGAACAACCCAAAAATATATTTATAAGAGAAATTAAGTTCAATGATCTTAAATGAAAATTGTATCCTCCTATAAAAGGCGGGATAAAAGTCTGCAATTTAAACCTGTAGCTAAAGGATCATGACGTCACTCAATGAATACCTTAATTAGGATCAATAACAACCAGACCACGTTTATGAAAAAATGTAATAACTTATTTGCTTCTATGTTATTACTTGTGTGTTTAAGATAGTAAATTGTAGCTCGGCTACATTTTATTCTTCTGCATATTGTTTACAGGTGCACTTACATCGACAAGTTCACTCTTGTAGTGTTTTCAGAAACAGTTTAAGGCAACACGCATGTTTTATCGAGTAGTAGGATGATTAATTCAAAGAAAAACTCCCACAATTTGTATGCACTGTCCATAATTATGTTCGCAGTTTGGTAGATATATCAGATTCTTGTGTTACAGTTTGCGAAATAATCGGCTCCCAGAAAAACACAGTATTGACCCATACATTCTAGTCACCGCGAAACGCCTAACGAACAGTAATTCGAGTACTCACCAAGGTGTTACCGTCGGAGTTGCAGCTTCTCTCGAACTTGGGGCCACCCTTTCCAGCAAGTAGCTGCTCGATGTGCAACTGCCACTCGAGGGCCCTCAGATACAAGTGGTGCCAACGACTCTCAAGATATTTAGCGGCCTTCAAGGACCCAAGAGCGCCTCCTTTAGATGTTTCGACTAATTGCTGTGCTCCAGAGGGTTCTGCTTCTTCAGCCACCTCTTCCTCCTCCTCTCCTTCCGACTGACTCTGCTGCTGGGGCAGATCCTGGCTCTCCGAAGCAGACACTAAATATTCACAATGGTTCTTGAGGGAGGCGACCGCCTTCCCGCGGGATTCGATTTCCGATAGCAAGCACTGCAATTGGAAAAGAAGCAGTTGTTAGAAAACATCGAATAAAAATAATCATAAATATAGAAGGGAACAATGGGTGTTAATAGCAAGGTTTCTCCAAATTGCACATCATACGTTGATCCTTTCTGGAGCTCAATCAATTCATGATGTCTACAAGAAGCTATAGTAAGAAATGAATCTGTTCTTCCATCTAACTTGTCAAGGATTTTAATTAAAAACATACATGATGTATAAGTTAATAGAAGGAGAGGAAAATTTTAGGAGTGGATGAAAATACCTATGGAAATTATCTTTGGGAAAAAGATCTAATGCAGGAAAACTAAGGAGGAGCTGTGAAAAACATGGGCAAATCTTCTGGTAGTACTATTTAAAAGGCTTATAGTACTGCCACGTACAATATAGAAATCACAAAAGCTGTTCTATAGCCTTACATTGTGATCGACTACTAGGTTTCCACTTCATGAAACCCTGATCAACAGTTAGATGGAATGACAACAATAATTAGGAAGTGCAGATTATGCGAGAGCGAGACTTGAGTTCGATAGCTTACGATAAAACCGCATGAAGAAAATTAGAGAGGAAGGCCAAAGCTTGGCGGAACTTCTACTAAACGATGATGACTACAGCAATTCCCAAAAGCTTGAAAGAATATCCCCAATGCTTTTAGCTGAGAACGAAAGAGAAACCCAACCATGGGGAAGAAGTGAACTATCTAGAATGTGATCGTGAAGAGGTCACGACCCGCATAAGGGGCAACAAGAGTTGAAAGAACGAGACAACCGTCCTTGGATTCGCGAACAGAATAAATTACGATGCGTCGCACGGACAAACGGCAAGGTTAATCGCGTTGCGCTTTCTGAGCAGCTCCTGTGAAGCTGATGATTACGCGACTGCGATTCAGATATTTGACACGCACAATGGTGCACATATTTAAATCAACCGAGTGCAGCGAGGTGTTTTTATTATGATGAGATTTAAATTCTGCCAAGAAATTTGTAAATACGGAGTGATTTTTTGCCTAATATTTACCCACCTTCATGATTTGGTCTCTACAATTCATTTGGATGCGGGGTGTAATCATTTACAATAGTCTGCATGTATTTATCACTGGAGATGGTAGAAATTTGAATCAAAGTGATTTATTGGCTATCAACTCGGGATATTCAGTTTCATTAAGAACTGGTTGACAACGCAGGTACGAATAGCTGACCAAGACGACTTTTGGGAGAGTAATTAAACATTATATCATTAACAGCCGCGTTGCAAATTTCTCCCTTACAAGCTCAGCCATAGTCTTTATTATGAAAATATTAACAAATAGTAATACCTCAATATTAATTAAGATTAATATAATATTTTAACAGTTTCAGATGCGACACTAAATAAAAAGAGTTTCAAAGATTTTGAGCGTAAGGAAAGAGTTTTTTGCGTGAGATTTTTCCGCGGTCATGATTTGGACAGCGCGCGCTCATTTGGAAGCGACACTTAGGAATAGTTTTCCCTTTCTAAAGAGGCTTCGGTCGCGGTTCGTGAGATTCTTGGTGGTCGGCACTGGCTACCGCTGCCTACGAGGAAGTCGCAAATGTAGAGAGAGAATTCGGCATCGAACACTCTGCGATATTTCGAACAAATCGAAATCCACACACCGGATGAATCCATCTTGTTAACTAATTGAACGTAATTGTGTTTCTGGTGCCTCATAGGTAAGAAATCCGAAAAACCTGAAAGAGCGATACAACACCTACCATACTCCAAAGAACTCAAGTACATACACAACAATCGCAGGACTACGTGTACATTTTCCTTAACATGCTTCATCTTTTCATCCTTAAATGTCTTACCAACTATTCGTTCGAAAAATTTCAGGCAGAAGATTTATCTACGGACTAACTACTGATATTTTAAAGGGCGTAACCCCGTTTAATTACTCGAAAATGAGAATGTAGGTATATTAACTCATTGAAATCATCGATTCATCGGTGCAAGCAGGCGATTCTCAATTTCTCAACAAAGGTGATTCATTTTTTTTTAATTTAATACTTATTTGAATACTAAAAGCATAACGTGGGGCATTATTTCCTTTATTAATGTACTTCTCACCTTTGCATAGTATTCACACAGTTTAAGTTACACTTCGAGCTAATACTTATCAGAAAATTTAATTCTGTCCACAATAGATTTTAAACAATGACTTGCACACAACTCCATCTCAACCAAGTATTCGCTTCATTGAATCTCGAAAATCCTTAGATTACTTGGGAATGTCCTTCGACTCACTTCAATGCACTTTGACAATTCCCGAAGGCATACATTTACCTCCAACTACCGCTAACTTCACAGCGAAATAATGGAAACCATTACAGTTGGATCACCGCTTAGTACCATTTCATTAGTAACGCAATGCTTTGTCCTTTCTATTGAAATAAATATTGAAATATTTTAATAGCTGTTGGTCGCATTACTTTGTATGAGGACTGACAAATACTGAAGCAAAATAAAATCCAAAACATCATTATTAAATAATAATCTCAAGAATTGAGATATCATTTCCTTTTCAGCTACTGTTGCAAACGTGAGAAGCCGTAGCGAGAACGTTGATTCTCTTGATACTCTAAGGACGCAAAACTGAGTCAGAGCTTCGAAAATAGAAATCCGCCGGAATAGCATGAGCATACTGCATCTCTATCTAGCATCTGCCGTTCTCTATCGAACATCTGCATTTCATCCAGCCCATGCCGTTCAGCACGGTTACCACGTCACAGATGAGCAAAGATTTTGGCTATGTTTTTTCTATATTTGAGGTTCCATCACAATGGAACCGTAAATATTACGAACTTAACCGTAAACAGTTTCCGAGAATTTCTCAGATCACAGCAGGGGACAGAAAAAGCAGCAACTACAGTCGAAAAGTTTTTTTTTAATCATCAATTGCTTATTTAATTAAGCAGAAAAATGTGAATATTATGAGCATCTGATTAAATGATCAATATTTTGCATTCCTTTAGTTCAAAGATCGATTTACTCGATTTTTTGGGTATTGGGGGAAGAAAAACCGAGTAAATTTTCGGAGAAATCCTTCCCGATTGAAAAACTTCCACTCTGAACATGGTCAAGCAAGAGAGGGAAATATTTTCATTGAAAAGTTATGTTAAATTATCAGTCTGCATGGAAAACCATAAAATCGTATATTCCAAGCCTTTTACCCACATCAACAGAAAGGAAACGAATTTGATCGAAATATTAGCTTAAGATGAATATTTTCAGTTCCTTATTCATTCTATAAATAAGATTGACAAAATACTTATATTTGACTTACTTTGGAGATGAGACCACGCTATTTCAGCAGAACTCTTAATTTTAACTCTTAAAACGAAAACTTTAATAATGAATTGCAATATTTTTCAGTATTCAGACTGAATCCTGGTTAAAACGTTGAAATCTCCACTACTGGTTATCAAGAGCCCTAGACATACAATGAGGCATCCTGTGCTCGATGATGAATAAGGTAAATTGGCCTTTCTTTCCTTACTTAGCCAGAACACAACAAGAGGAAAAAATGACAGTAATAGCTCCATATTAATCCTAAAGTAAATAACACTATTAATTATATTCGATTATTAGCGATCAAAATACATGCCATTAGATATAATTCACACCTCAGTATCTTCCCTATTATCACAAACTTGGAAAAGATGGACAAAAGTAAATGAAAAATATATTTCCCCTTCCTACACCAAAAGACGAATGAAAATAATTACATCCATCAAGATTGGGTAACAGGCAGATTACCTAAGCATGTAAGCCTGTCCAGCAGAATAGATATTAATCTTTCAGAAAACCCGACAAGGGCCAGAACACACAATGCCCTTTTTGGTCGGGAACGCTAATTTCCCCCTTTTTTTAAGAGTAAAAGTCAACTGAAGAAAGGGGTTAAGCTTTCTCTCATAGCGACTAAAGAGGCGGGCGTAAGACAAAACAGAGTAGAGAGGTTAATTTCAAAGCGAAAGGTCGGGTTTTCACTTTCCGGAAAATTAGAAATTCCCCCGAAAAAGATAGCGATGAAAGGGATGCCTCTCCGTCCAAAAATATCCCACGCGCGAAAAACGAAATAAGATTCCCGAAACCGTGAAAGTGGTTAGCTTTTTCAACTCCCGACAATATTTCGGGTGGTTTACTGGTTTGGGAAACTTTATTCCACCGCAAAGAAAGAAAGTTTGACCTAAGACGCCTTGAATTGAAACACACACAATCGATTCTTGGGTTTAGGGTTGGACGAATCCAACGAATGCTAGGACGAATCATTTTAAAAATCCATTCTTTCCGCGAATGATACGCGACAATAACCGAATAAGGAAGTAGTTTAGATTCCACTGGTGTTTACACCCCCTGCCACGCTCCGTAAGGCGGCTTGTAGGGTATTAATGTAGATGTAGATGTAAGGTTAATTGATATTTTTACAAGCAGAGGATGCATAAATCAAAAAATTTTTTACCATTCCATCAAAATCTTCATTCAAACGCAAGTGCTACATTATTCGGTGGTTCATTTACCTTAATATTCCCTATTCAATGTCTTTTCGTTTCTTGATAACTAAACCCAGCCTCTGTGTCATCTATCATATTTTGCCTTTCTTTTCCCCGTCTGTTCCCTTGGTTTCGAACCTCTGTCATTTCATCTGTTCCTCTCTTCTCAATATCTGATCCACCCATTTCCTCTGTCGACGTTTAATTGCTTCAATTTAAACTCTTTCCTCCCCAACCGTCACTAGCACAGTCTTAGTTTTCCTATGGACCCAAAAACACCACACCAAGGATTTCACCAATCATTTTCTGAATCCAATACCCTCAGTCTTTTTCCTTACATTTTAACCTCAATTACTTCCTTCAGCAGTCTCTCGTCCTTTGAAAAACATCATCGATCAAAATCATATCAAATCATAATTTAATAATTATTATTGGAAATAATTGCAAAAATTTTCATAGCGACAGTGTCGCTAAAATATTAAGTGCCACACTTAATGATTTTTCCATCTTATATTACGAAATCCGATTATTATCATGAAGTATTACGAGATAATTTCTCGACTATTACCTCAATTTGATATACAACTTTTACACTCATTCAGTTATGATTTAAGAAATGAAGAAAGAATACATAATAGGAAGCTGCGAGAAACAGTCTCTCAAAATATGCCCCAAGGGTAAAGTGGAGGAACTTGAGTCTGGTTGCTCATTGAGAGCCTTAAGGGGTGAATCACTTCCCAGGGGCTCCCACATACTTCCATTATCGGCCTCACTTAACAACCTCTTTCCCAGATGCACAACTCGTAAAAATCCACAGACGGAAAAACACGTTGGCAATAACGAGGCCAATGCACGTTTTCGACGATAGGGGGGATTTCAGAGGAATGCGCGACAGTTAGGCCGCAGCAATCTTCCGGAAAATTATGCGGAAGAGGTGGAAAGAATGGACCCAAACATGAGCCACAGGTGGATGAACTGTGGTGACTGCTCGAGAGAATAGGAGGTTGATAGGTTTTTAAAGAGGCACCCATAATCTTTATGATAATCTCTTAATTAACCAGCGAAAGGTTAAAAACCCCTGCCGTTAGTGGAAACCTTTTTTCTGCAGGAAATCTCTTTAACTACAAAAGATAACTTTATGGTAGCAGTAAGGAAACGAATTTCAATGAGGGAAAAATATGAGAGAATAGTTTAGAAATAGAATGGAAGTAAAATTATGTTTTTATAAACAACGAAACAACTTTAGTGTAGGAAAACATACGCAGTTTAAAGGCAATAAATAAAAGCCCTCTCAAATCAGTGTGAAATGATTCTGTTGCATTGATTTGGACACTCACGGAATGGATGCTAAAACTGACATATGATATTAGTGACCTCAAAGGTGGAGGAATACTGAAATATTCGTAAATGTTGAACCATATACTCTAAAGAGCGGTAAATGATTAGAGGAGGAGATGTATGAAAAGATTTTTGGAGCAAATCACAGGATGGTAAAAAAGCTTGCTTATACCGAAGAGGAATAATGATGTTAGTTATGAAATTACTTTAAGGAATCATTTGGTTGATGGGAATGAAATTTGAAAAATCGGTATTACTTGAAATGGGAAATTTGAGGCGAAATCAACGTTAAGATTACATTAAGTTAAGACCCTAATAAATTTAAAAAAACCTTTACGAAAAAATATGAAGTTTCAATAGCAATCTTCATTTCGCTAAGAATTTCGTACGGAAGAATAATGAATCCAAAAATGAATGGCTTAAGCATAATCTAGAGAGGAAGGAAGATCATCCACGTCGTTTCTGAAATTTCCGTAAAATTTCATTCGGAAGAAATTTTACGGTTAAGGTTATCTTGATTCAACATGACAAAAGCACTCAATGAGGTTAAATTGCTCATATCCATCTAGAAAGGACCACGATGTATTAAGAGAGATATTATAAGAGTCTTTACGGATACTTAAAAATTGAATAACTTAAGTCACGTGACATAGGAAGAAACAATCGCCAAATGGTAGATTGAATTCGCAAAAGAATTTCCGAAGGTGAAATTGAATTGAAGCCCTTGGGAGTATCTTACAAAAATCTTTCACTTCATTTCCTTCCCACCTATTCTCCTCATGGTAAAATTATTCTCGCAGACAATCATTTCCATTATTATATTTACTTCCGATTCTTATCAAACTCCTTCATAAAAATATGGCACAGAATTTTTTCCGAACACGAAAGGAAAAAACTTCACTGAAGAACCACTCTTTTTCCCCATAACACTTCCATTTCATAAACCTGTTCCCATAGCAGAATTTAAAAATCGATGATAAAGAAAATTTAATTTCGTATCTACTTTGCGAAACCAATTAACGAAAAGAAACCGAAAAACTGCATCAACTCAGGGAAATTCATTCTGTGTTTCACAATACCTGATCGCATTTCACTCATGTTTACTTGACATTCTCTGCATACCGAATAAGATAATTTATCTAGTAATCAACGAACAGGTATTTGAATTTAAAATAGAAACTATAAGGGCATAAATACCAACGAAATAAAAATATTTATAAAGATAATGAATTTCACGTGATGTGCAAGTTACATTTTCGACAAAACTGCAAAAAGAAAAAAATATAAGACCTCTACCCTAAAAATACGCAACTTACCGAAGACCACCATGAAATTACGGAATTAAATGAATATGATATGAAGTTTTATTTTCTCTATGGCGTTCCACCATGTCAAACTATATCATATTGATAATACAAATGTGCATATTGAATTTCGTCACAAACATTCTGGTAATTCCATTAAAATGTTCACGTAGATACATTTGAAAGCAGATTCTCGGCATCAAAAGCAACAATATAAATGCTTTATCATATAAGTGAAGGGAATTTCAGATTTTAAGTTTCCGCCTTTGTCTTTATACATAACAAAACTAAGGGAAATTTATCAAAGAAATACTTCGCTCCTTAAATTGAAAATATAAATGCGACAACGTGCAAAAGCAAAACCTACAACAAATTCATTTGAAAACTTGATTATGGATATTGCAGTCAATCAACAGTCGATAAACACAAGTGGAAGATCGCAAAAAAGTAATACCACAATCACAATCAATTACGTTGGCATGAAAAATATTACTACCCTGATAACAACCGAGCGGTAGACACAGTCATTGACTGGACAGACGTTAGCATCCCATACGATTTCCGAATACAAAATTCGCACAAATCCTCTCGTGATTGTATTCACAGCACGGCCAATCGTAAGGCACATTCACGGAGAAACATTTTCCACGGTGTGTCGAGAGTAGAGAACATTACTCTCCGTGACCGTGTGAGGAATAGACACTTTTCTCTCCTTGAGACCATCGGTAGCGACAATTTACACCTCTCCACTTGAGGCTGTCCCTCGCAAGCGCGCACAGTGGGCGGACCAGACGGGGGATAATTTCCATATTCCCCCGATATATTCCGGGTGAGCAACGGGGGATTTTCCTAGAATTACAGGCACAGAAATCATTCCTTACATCCCAAACCATTCGTTTCTTTACGGACCACGGTACATCACGCCTACCATATAAGAGAACAGCATTTCCCTAACACGCAATTCGTACTAGACGACCAAACAAATGCAGCGGTCTCCCTCGTGTGAGGTGATGCGGGCCTAGTCTAATTGAAACAATAATAATAAATATTATTATTATTATCAATGTGATTATGATCACACGAAGTTATTAAGGGCGAGATTGTGACTTGTTAGGCGATTATATCATCGAACCCTTTATCAGTGATTATGAGAAAGACTTATGTATCTAAACAAAATTAAAGTTACGGAAAGAGAGAAATCTTTTGTGGGTTAATGAATCTTACGTCCTCTTTTAAGAAAAATAAAGGTCAGTAGGAAAACGCCTGTGAGAAGAGGGGTAAGAAATCTGAGAAACATACAAGAAGTTGCGACTAAAATTTAAAAAAAGGAAAAAATAAGAAAAAAGGGGTGACAACAAAAAGCCTAACATAAGAAATAGACAGTACAGTTAATACAAAGGATGTAACGTCACAAAACAAAGAGACGTATTACTATACTATGCTATTACAGAAGATTTGCTGAAAAGTTAATGTTCATAACATTTTAAGAATATGGAGAATAAATATGTGAGATCGTACGATCAAACTGCAAGGTAAATCCACGGAATAAGCCCCGATTTCTAGAATATTACGAAACCTCGGCAAATCGGGACTCGGGTGAGATACTACAGAGCTTATTGAATAAGAATGACAAACTGTGTGATAAGATAGATCACGACTCTTAAGGTTCACAGAATTTTTTATCGATAAGCAGCAGGTTTCGACAAATTCATGTCACCTTCTGGTGTACATAAAAAGTGAAAGATGAACATGTTATTCATACGGTGGGGGGGTTAAGGTTGAGAAAGAAAAAACGTTAAGTATTACTCGTTAAATTCAGTGAGAAAGGTAATTGATGAGAACACAGAATTCGCAGAACGTCTCACTAAAAATTTCGAGAAAAATAAAATTGATGTAATGCGACGAAACCTTGCGTAAGGGGTAGAAATTAGAATAATAATTATTAAATAAGTATTTTCCACAGTAAATGTTTACTTAGACTTATTTAGTGAAAAATTCGACATCTTTAGGTGTACGAGTCTTTCTAATACCTAAATTCGTAATGTGCGGTCACTTCTTAACAAAAATTTTGCAGTATTCAGTAGTTATATATTCTTTCCCTGATCCTCCCACATCTTGGATTATCTGAATTAATTTCGGTTTTGATATTATACAGAACGTAAATAAAATTAATTGAAACTATTTATGAAATCATGTGAATGATTACAAAGATGAAATGGTTATGCAGGCGAAATGACAAGAAGAAAGTAAATACATTCACAAGTGGATCCTCAAAATTAGTGAAATGAAAGTCGTCAGTGATGAGATCGCTTCTTGGGAGAATTTGTAGGGCTATTATTTTCAAGTTAAATTTTTAAACGAAATAAACTATAAAGTATTCAAATGAACTTAACGTGCATTTCTTACGGCAGTATTTCTACTTCGACTCGAGTCGAACTCAGGATATGTAAAATTAAATTCTACTGTCGGCAACCGAAAGGGAACACACCACAGAGATACGTATCTACACTGCATCTGAGGCTAAGCCAATGCAGCAAACGAGAGAGCATCATAGCGGGATCTATCCGATCGGAATGTCGTTATCAGATGGATCTGGAACTGGTAGTAATGGAGAAAGGTGAGAGTTGCAGACGTAATGAGAATGAAACGCGATACCAGGGGAGGATACGAAGGGAAGAGAAGGAACGTCGAACGAAATCGAAACTCATAAAACCCTTGGTCGTAATAACAGTAAAGTTAGAGAGAAAGGGAGTGTCGAGAGGGAAAGCATGAATACAAATAAAAGCACCTTTCTTTGTCTTTCGGAGCGTCACCTCGTTTGTTCAATGCAGTGACTTAACGCCGACTGACTGCGCACACACCGAAATCTGTACCAGTTTTCTCTTTAATTCTGGCCTAACCACGTGTAAAGAAATTTCACTGACTGTATGATTCTGTATACAAATCGCAAGAAGGAAATAAAGTCACCGTGAATACGGATTAAGAGAAAGAGCGGTGTATTTAGGGAGGAAAGCAAAAGGATTCTGTGCTCTCTTTGAAAATGTCAAAGAAGTAGCATCTTTTCTCTTTTAAATCTCTAATCCTTAAAATATTTTAAATTTGTTCAAAATGAAAGCCGGTCCTTCTTTGAAGAAATACAGGAGCTTTATGTAAAGATTTATGTAGAAGCAATCATTAATTTATTTACATACGTTTATACCCTAGAAAAAACGAAGTCAAATTACAATAACATAAATTCATTTCTAAAAGGAAGGCAAAAGAAGTTATCGTTAATCAGTACCTTAATTAGAGAGATGTAGGCTACTTAATTTAGCGTTTTACATTTTACAACAAAGATGGTAAACCACTTTTTTATCTTCGATAATGATGTATGGGACAAGAAAATCTGACACCCCAATGCAGGAGAATCTTTGAGGAATTTTTTGCGCAAACAATAATCGTGAACAATTAGCTATGTATGTCAATGTCAGCAATTAACCCCATTTACACACCTAAAGATAGCAAGTTGGACATTGATTGGGAGAAGCAATTCGTCATCGCCCACGGCTGCAATGAAAAACAGGCAAGCGTTAGATAACGAGTGACCCTGGTAAAAAAATTCTGCAAAGGAAGACCTTTTTGCAGTTGCACGTACGTATTTGGTGAATTCGCGGGCAAAAGAAAATCAAAAAGAATAAACGGATAGATGAAAATAAAAATATGACGCAAACAAAACCGATTAAATCCGATTATTAGTTTGTAAGTCAATGGAGTTTATTTTGGTGTATTATAGTTTACAAAAATTACGTTACAAATTAAAATAAATAAAAGTATGTTATGCTAGAGTTGAATGAAAATTATTGCCTCCAGTTTCGTAGCTAATGATTGGTTGGAAGTATATTTAATTAACGAAATATAGAAATGATCCGTTGCGTCTGCCCTTTATTTTCTCATATTCACCATCCAATTGAATGACCCACGATAGACAAGTTACGTGCCTCGAGGTAATTCTTAGAAATAACAGACTGAAAAAAACAGTTCACTCACTTGAAGTTCGGTCACATTATTTTAGTTATTTCGTGGATGGTAAGCTCTACATGAAATATTGTGTACATTTCGCTTTAACTCAAATCATTGTATCTAAGTTTCCTAGCTCAATAAATACACGATGAAATATGACGGGAACAAAGACATTAGGGTCTAATTCTAATTTTCTAAGCCCACTCAAGCATGAGTACCGTGATATAATTATCCGCTGCAATTATCCCTCGCATTCAACGGACGACCGTGTGGGGAGGGAGCATTTCAAACATATCATCATAAGAGACGGTGGGAGTTCACCTGCGCTAAACCAGTATCTCTCAGCCCCTTCGGTCGTTCCATGCGGTGCCGCCCTCCAGACACGCATCTCACAGCGGAGACGATATCCGATTGGGACGAACAAAAAATAGATAATACAGGAGAAAAACATACGAACGCGAAAGCTCTGGAAATACCGTCTGCGCCAGGGCGAAATGCGGTGTCTCCTCTCATTCGAAAAGTTACTCTTCGTCAATGCTATCAGTTCTTCTCTATGTAAATTAGTTATTCATATGATATAAGATGTACAAGCCATCTGCGACTACTTATACGTGCCACAGAGCCGTTCCAATTAAAACGTTTTCGGTTTTTCCTAAATATAAATTAAGACTGCAAGTAACTAGCATCTGATGGAGAGCGAATCAAATTTTGAGAGCCTAAAGCAGGGTTTGCGAACCTTTTGCTGCAAGAGTGCCATATTTGATGAATACTAAGGGCTTGCGTGACAATATGGTGCCGAACCATACAGTGAGATTGTGATATTATAAATTTTTAACGTCAACGATGCGATTAAGATCTTGTATAAGACTTAAATGATCGTTAGTTGTCACTAGTAATGTCACAGAATCCACATTTATTTACAGTGGAACTTCATTTCTTAAGTGAATAATGCAAAAGAAGATAATGTCGTAGGAGTTTCACGTGCCGCAAAAATTCTCTCGCGTGCCACTTTGGGCACACGTGCCATTGGTTCGCCGCCATCGTCCTAAAGCATTGTTCCCCACCGCTCTTTTCGACATCCACCCCCCAAGCTCTTTGTTTTAATTCCAGTGCCCTCCATCTAACATACACATAATTTTTAATTATTATACTAATAAATTAAATTATTCAGAGCCTAAGCGACAACTCGTTCAGGACAAAGGCCTTCGATTTTATGAAAAAATCATAAGGAAATCATAATAAAAAATTAAATTTTCAAGACAAGACATTTTCAATCCCCCTCCCCCCCAGGGCGTGGGGCATACGTTGGAAAACACCGGCCCAAAGGGTAGAGGTTAGAAAGTTTGAAAAGTAAAACTTGGGTGTAATCGATGTAATGTTGACTGTCCAGTAGCTTAGATTATCGAAAAATACTCTCTTCCTGATTTTTAAGAATCCACCAAAAATTGAAACATGTTTTTCCAGTTAGACACTGATTGGCATAACGTATGATATCCTAAAAGCTTCCCAAGGATAAACTAAAGATATCATAGCCAATGATTTTTCCATAACACATCCCTTGCACAGCTATACCGTGCATACTCTAAATTCTTCTTTTGGATATAGTTGAAGTGAGTTCCTAGAAAAGTATCAGATCTACAGACATAAGTGGAGTGAATAAATATTATGAGGTCAGGTCCTAGAAAGAGTAAAGAGCAATTAACTTTAATTACGTAACAACAATAACGAAGCAAGAAAAACATTCTTTAACGAAATAGTAAAATATTATGGCTAACAGCAGATTCCGAGAAGAACAGACATTCCGGAAAGTCTCTCACATATGAGCTCACCTGCCCTTAAGGTCAACTTATGGAGTGGAGCTTGACAGCTGATAACACTTCGCTTATCTCGTCGGACCCTCAAAAAGAGTAGAAAATCTGAAAGCGTGTGACAGATTGCCGCTTGTGTTCATGCTTCTATCGAGGAAGAGAATGAATGAATGGAAAGAAGTATTCAAGAAGTGAAGATAAGTGAATACTCTGTCGTCCAAACCCCTCTCGCTACTAAAAGTATATTCATGATTAGGTTCACCGAATTTACAATATTAATCTATTAACACGAGGTGAAGCAATAGTCAGTTTCATCTTTTATTACTTTCAACGTAAATTAAATCCCTTTCCCAGAAATGGTTAACATAGAGAACGCTTAAAAATGTCGTGGACCGCAGGAAATATACTACCATAAAATTTTCCGAATAACAAGAAAAGGCATTAATGTTGGGATTTCAAACAGAAATATCATTCTGTATTAAAACAGTGTTTGAATTCAATCGTAAGCTTTACAATTATTGTGTAAGCAGCTGAGTTTATGTAAGTAAATGTTTTGAGTCAATTGGATTACATACTATTCATCTAATAAATTTAAAACAACGATGCATTTCAATAAAATAGAATATAAATATTAGTGTAGATGGAGTTCAAAGCGAAGACCCATTTTTGAAGCTCTTCAATTAACAAGATCTCCATTTGTTGGTCTCCTTAATTTCTTTCAACAGATTTTCACTGTATTATAAAATCAAAGAAGAGATTTTCATCTTCGAATATCATTGAATTACCCTTCAGAGTATGTTATGCTTAGTTTTTTGGCAAGAACTAACTAGCAATGATAGCAGCAGTTGACCAAGATTTCACTTGAAAGGCAATTGACTATTCTAATTTCAACAACGCCTGAGGTCTCAAATCAGGTAAACTTGATTGAATAAATATTTACATAACAGAGAATATTCCTTATTCTGTACAAATACGTCAATTTTAAACACCACCAATAGATGAAAAAAACCTTGAAATTTCCACAGTTAAAACCGAGTTAAAAGCTACTTTCTTTAATTAATAATACTCGAGATCATTATGTGATTGTATTTACTATGCACATCACAAGTCATTAATACTGAAACGTAGATGAAACTGCGATTTCAAATATCACTGAAAGACGAGTCAATTTCATGCATAAGAATTTATTATAGCCTTGCGAGGAACTCGTTCTGAATCCCGCTAATCCCTGACATACGATCGCCGGAGCGTAACCGAGAAAACTGAATACCGAAGGAAAACATAATGCATCACACATATTCAACAACTTTCCATTTACACGTGAGCAAACAGAATCGTAAAAAACGTTCAACGACTATTTGATATACTTTCTCCAAAATCGTTGTTTTAACGGCACGAAACATCTGATTCAACAACACTGAATGCAAACGGAGTTTATTATTTGATAACGATTTACATGGGCCGTAAAAAGTTCAATGATGAATGCAGAAGAAAGTAGAAAGCAGTTTAAGATGCTGCCCAGTCAAGAAGGATATATTAATACATTTATCATCATTTTCACCTTAGGAACTTTACTCGACGGCATCACGCGAATCTTTACTTGCGATCATGAAAGATGCTCCAGCAGTGGTAAATGAATACTATCTTCAAGTTAACTTCGAATTTAATGGGAGGAAATCAAATATATTACCTTTTTCTATGAAAAAACTTATAGAGTACAAAACATCCAGTAATTTTAGGGCAAATTATCGATGAGAGTAAGGCCACACCACGTGAGAGAGAAGTTCTAGGCATCGGATAAAGAAAATCTAAGAAAACCCGCCCAAATTTGTGGAATTCCGGAAGAATACAACCGCAATTTTATAATTAAAATGTGTTTTTCATAATCGAATAAGTTAAACCACAGATAAGAGTCGGAAATTAATTTTATTTTAGTTATGTTTGAAGCTGCTAGTTAAATAAAGAAGATAATTATGTACATAATAATTAATCAACAAGCTCATTGATATTCCATAATTACTTACATTGCTATTAATGGCGTTCATTAAGTGATACAACCAAATAAACCAACCCCTTGTTTTAATTTTGAGCTTAATTCGCGGATAATTTATTAGAGACAAAAATAGCTTATGAACAGCAATGAAAAAATTGTATGTAATATCCGAGTTTTTGTAAAGGAAGTTTTCTGATAAATCCAACAGTATCACGTAAAGAAATGCACAATATATTTAATTAAATATGTAGTAATAACGATCATGAGTTAAAACGAAATTATCTTCATTCCACGAAATTTAAAAAAACAAATACGACCGGATTCGACGTCACAACGTCTTCTTCAGGAATTAATAGTTTTTTTTTAATCTTATGTGCGTTAAGACGAAGTTCTACCAAGTGAAGGCCGAATTAATTGAATATAAGGAATACTTCGATATCTGTAAAGTATCTTCCGAGGTAGCGCAAATAATTTTAGCGGTCAAGAACGCAATATACGATAAGTCTTACCTCAATACGCGTAAATAGGTCACTGTGTACGAGGATAAGATGAGAATAGCCTACTTTTCTCTGAGAAAACGCTAATGAGATTAACTTGTCATGTCTGGGGACATCGCAGTAACTGGCGCTTTTGAGCAAAGATATGGAAACTCGTACTACATAAGCTTTCCGGTTAGTCACTATCGATAATGCGTTGCCAGATTAAGTGGATGTAAATTTTCAGTCTCTCTTGATTTCGGAAGGCCATCAGTTAAGTCCTTTACGATGAAAGTGCGCGTTAACTGATTAACTAAACCAAAAATACCTGTAGTAAAAGCGATGATGCTATCTAAAAACATCCGTGTTCCACTTACTGGAAGATCCTTACTACCATACACAATCTTCGAATTTGAGCGACATAGAAAACCACTACTTATCACCACCACAGAGAGGAAAAGAAAATACCTTTCTCTGGAAATCTGACACCTGAACGATGATTCTTTAGCTGAGACCATGAATGGCCTTCTCTCTTCAAATAATTTCACTTTTGGGGCCATTCCTTAAGAAGTTTTTTCTCTAATTACAAAGATGCCTTCACATCCGCAAACTCTAAACAAACTACTCACGAGATAAACAAATATGGTAAAAAAAAGAAGTTTCAAAAAAACTGAAATGGCACGAATGATAACACTGTGGGAATGTGTACCCGCTTCAAAAGAATTCACATTTTAAAATTTATTTGATTTTTTTATAAAAATCCGAGCGATCTTCCAGCAATCAGGATCATTTCAAACAAACAAATAACATTTTTACAACTTGAATTTTTTTACCTCCGAAATTCATTAATGCCTTGGTAAATTATTTTTGGGGATAATTTTGTCTTCTTAAAAAAGCTTTATTTTATTCTTTTGATTGTTAAAGGTTTTATTTGTAAATATTTTAGTTTGAAAGGATCAACTTATCAAAGAAAAAAGACTCGATAACATTCCAATAACCGGGATTCGAACCCGGATAATCTACTTGCTTTTAAGTCGTTTAACCTTATTTATTCCTTGTGCTGATTTGCAAGGATATTTATACCTAACATATAACGAAGCATTGAAGACATTTTTTCCGAAAAATAACTCCGCATATTTAAAATAAATTTACTCAGAACCCAGATAAGGTGACGCTAAATAGAATTTCATTTACATTTCGGTTGCACTATTAAAATATTTTCAAACAACCACTATTTAACGATCGGAGGTGAATGATACTTCATCAATCTCTTTGACATTCCTAGCACAGGGCGCTTAACTGTCGAAAAAAGGGATTTTTGAGGAAAGTAATACTTTCTCCGTAAATGTAAGGGAAAGTAGGAAGAGAGAAGGGGAGAAATGCTTCGAGGGAAGCGAACCGAAACCGCGGGAGCAAGGGAAGGGTTTCCAAAGACATTTACGACGACATGTGACAAAGCGAAGGACAGCTTCATTACGTGGACGCACGAAAGTTAACGGCGATTTCCGCTAACTAAAAAACACGCGTAATGATTCTTGGGAAAAAAGGTACTTCAGGACAAAATTAAGCGCGTAATGGGCCCTACGACTTCGAAAATGTTCGCCCACTTCGCTCATTTTCGATGCTGGGCTAGTTTAAGACATACGCTCCTTAGGAGGACTGATTGTTTCGCATTTAATTTGATTATACATACGGCCTTCCAATGGAGAAAGAGTCTACGCTAACTCCATGCGTTGAATAAGTGTCTATAGCAATGAACTGAAATATTCCTGCAGGCAAATACTGCAGCAAAAAAAATCGGGAGTCTTATCCGAACTTAAATATAATGTCATTAAGCTTCCCTTGTATTCTCCATCAAACAAAATTCCTCATTCAGGACTTCAAATACTCCCACTCTACGTATTAGAAAAGACGACGTAACCACAAACCTAATGATTTCAAGTGACAGGTGAGATTTTCTCGTGATAAATACTTAAACTCATCACGAAAAGTCCGCAACAAACTAACAGAAGAAATTACAATTTATTTTTTGAGCTTTATTAGTTAAACTTCACATGATTCTGAGCTAGCTTATAATCCTAACGGTTTCGCATGATCATGAAAATAATAATCAATCTGAAAATGAACGACAAATATATAAACAAAACATTAAGGGGTTAGAGAAGCAAAGAATAGCTGTATATTGTTACTATTACATACAAAGTTACAAGTAGGTCACAACCAGGTGGTAACTTGTCATATCACTTCCAACACAATACATACATTTCTACACTAAAAGTTTCAACCTATAGAATAACAACCTCGCATGTAAAGAACATCTCAATATAAATATACATTATATCACTTTCGTAACAAATCCACTCAAAACCTGATCCATATACACATTTTCAAGGTATTATTTAAGGCAATCTTTTTTTTTAAATAGATTTGTTTTCAAAGGAATTGAACAAAGATATCGATCAAGTACTTCGACAATATTTTTAAGGGCTACAAGCAGGCAGAGTTAAAGCACAAGATACAACAAAGAAATGATTATCTAAGAACTTTGGCCTAAGAAAAAACGAATAGCTCTAAGTTTCACTACATTCACCTAAATACTCTAACATGCATGCTTTCTTCGACATCGATATAAGTCAATGTAAAGTAACTCACGTATATTGATAAAATTTGTTAAATGTTAAAATTGAGACTTTTAGGATTCGAAAGGTTATCTTATTCAATACTATAAAACATAGAACATTTTGGCGCGTTTTTTTTAATTGGTAAATATTTGGTTTCTCCAGTCTCGCAAGAATTGATGCTGAATCTTAGCTTTTGTTCGGCGTTTCAAAACAATTTTCCAGCGCCGAATAGTAACAAGTATGCTCGAACCATCTATAGAAATGAGGAATTACCCAGCCTTGTACAGGACGACAGCGAGCGTTTGTCTCCATCCCTATCGGCTAATTTGCATTTTCATACATTGCACATTCGCTTTCTAGACAGCGATGGAGTGCCATACTTCACCAATGTCACGTGCGATGGTTGGGAACATTACTGAAGCACGCTACCTTAAACCTTACGTCAGGTACCGTTAACTGAAGGTCATGAAGTTAGATACGTTCTCTTCCCAGAAAGGCATACCCCTATTCGCGTAAGCATGGCCGATAAATTACAACCACCCTGACTTATGCGCTTTAACTTCATTTAAATGAAATTGTCTGCTTTCGTAGGTTCATATCAGGCGCGTGGTTAACCTCTTCGGCAACAGGAATTCGATTAGTAGCAGAGTTCTCTGTCCCCTTGGCTCATGCGCCTTAAAGTTCTCAATCGATGCCTATTTCTTTGCTTTATGATGGTAAAACTCAGTATTTTTATACATAAGAAATAGGCAAACTCATCTAATTTGCATTTCACCTTATTACTTCCAGAAGAAAATACATTTCTATCAATACCTGACATGCTTCATCTACATTTAATTTTAACTCCAATATTTTTTCCATACGATCAGCAGAATTTCTTAATTAGCTTTTAAAATGCGCTCTGGTAAACTATGCTATATGTAATTGTTACAAAGCATGGATAAGCAATCCTAGCAAAATATCAAACAAGGTATAGTAGTACGGCAACAAATATAATAATTTCATTTTTCTTTTAATGTGGATAAGCGATTTGAACCTTGGTTAAACTGAAATTCGTGCTCGAAGTAAATGCTGTAATGAGTCGCTAAATAAATTAAATTTCCAATTTTTTCGCGAACGATAAACGAAAGTAATTGATTGGGGAAGTTGAATCATGTTGCAAGCAGCACCTGCCGAGATGCGGTTAGTTGAGTACGTATGTAAATGTAGACGAAATAGCCTATACAAAATTAAAACGATACAAATCATGATTCGACGATTAGTGTTAGAGTCGTAAAGAATCCAAGTTGCAATTCCTTTACATACGTTTGAAGGAATTGCAACTCCTTTCCTCCATTCCGTAATTACGGAACATAACCTGAAGTACAAGATGGACTTTCAACTTCCACAAAGAGTGACGAGTGGAAGGGGCAGAGAAGAATGACAAGCAGTTTCCTCCTCGAACAAAGGCAAAACAAGGGTTCGCAATATAAAAAAGGAGTCGATAACCCGAAGCCTTAGCGATGGCAAAAGAGGCGAATTTTTGTCACGCAAATTTTGCAAAGGTTTCGTCGAACCGAAGACGCCCAAGAGGACCGCAGCTGAGCACGTGACTTGCACGACGCAACCCGAAAAACTGTAATGAAGGCAAAAAAACGAGTCGTTGCCATGCGGATTCCGGTAGCACTCACACAACTCAGCCGAATATCGACTAGGAATTCCAGAAGACGCAGACGAAAATATCGCAAACATAAGTAACCGTCATATTATATTGTCATTACGTAATTATATGGTATTTTGAGGGAATACTGCCTTTATTCGGAATAATTCAGTTCTTTCAGTTCCCAGTCAACGCGTACTGCGCTTTCGCTACTAAAATGCATCCACTTTCTTGGATTCTAATAATGTTCCTTAACTTTCAATTCCTAGGAACAATATGCCCGGAGCAATACTTAATTGAAATTCAACATTTTAAACGACTATTGGAGTAGCATACGCGAGAAGAAAGTGTTTCTGACAGTTCTGCATGCTATCAGTCAATTTTATACCAAAGTAAAACAGTCATGAATTGATGACGGGAAGGAATTCAACCAGGCAGGAATAAAAGGATTTTGTAAGCGTTGGTTTGATTTATGGAGATGATAACGAGTGATAAAAGTGAGACAGGCCCAAATGGAACAATTGAAGAAAAAATAATTTGATGAGACGATGATGATATACACGAACTTAACCAGAGCAATAAAAAACATTACGAATAAAGGTACGAGTGTCCATAAAAAGAAAGAATTATAAGTCAGTAACATTATGGCGGAGTAGCGTGAATGAATGAAAAATCTGCAAGATTATCCCGAAACCTAAATTCTATATTTATTTATTTATTTATATTTAAAACATGTATACATGCGAAACGAAGGATATAAAATCAGAATGAAATCACACGAGGAATAATATACTACCTCAGTCGCATTCTATTCAAAGAAGCTCATTTGCAGTTACGAAGCAAATTCTTGCGAGGCAAATGATTCAAGTAGCAAACCGCTGTCTACGCAAAGCAAAAAAAGCCAATAGAGAAAGCAGACATTATTTATGAGATTCGACGCAAAAGGAAAGAAGATGAGAAAATCAGTTCATCTGTCGACTCATAATTACGGCGACGACTTATCAGTAAAAATAGAAATCATTGCGCAACAATGGCAGTAAAAACAAAACGAAGGTGACGTGGATTACGGGACACGCGGCGAGAAATAAAACACTAACGCCCGAGAGCGACCTTGAGAGATTGGAAAGCACAGGAGAAAGGACGACCGCCAACTGGAGATCGCTCCACTACAAGTGATAAACTGCAAAATAATAACAAACACATCTTATACTGGCAACACATTGATTCACTAGGTCAGCATTTTTCCACTCTTTTAGACAATGCATTCCTCTCTACCTTATCACATAATAATCATACCTCGTTATATAATGATGCTTTTTTCGTTTGCGCTTCATACGACCCTACAAATTCAAGTTTTCCAATAATTTCGATGATCTCACGTTGTATAGTGTATTACTTCAGAAAAAACGTCAAACTTATCTTAAAATAGGAACATCGAATGTGTATTCGTAGCCTGAATTGACTGGCAACAACGGATTATTTACAGAGTCTATGACTTCGTTGGTTGACTTAGTAAAAAGTAAAAGAAAAACATTGTACTTCATATGGAACCAATATTTTACTGAAATTTTAAGCTTAACTTTTTACATATCGATAGGAGCGAATAATAACAGAAATAGCAGCTTAATTCACTTTCTGTTCATACGCATTTAGAAACAGAGTACAAAATATTAAAACATAAAAAATATACAAACATTGATAATTACATGCATAAAGATTGAGCATCATCGTAAGTTTACGAATAAGGCTAAACGAAATATTTATTTTAATCGTTAACTAAAACTTCCGTTAGTAGTCCCGATTAACGATTCAAAGCTTTACTGAACGTTAGTCAAGAATAGAAGCTGGAGACTTTAGTAGCAGTTAATCAACTTAATTCTAAACTTGTCCACAAGAGATTTAATTCCATTGTTCTAGTATGTATCAGGACTCGACATAATAAAAGAGATACGTCAAACTTCAATGTTAGTTTTACGTACGTATTTTTCGTACAAAGGAATTCCGCGACAGAAGCTTAGAAATATCCCATTCCACACTCGCTACTAACAATTTTTCAATTTCAATTTAGGATTTACCTAATAATTATGGAATTTAATGTGTTGAGAAACTTAAGTCGTAAAAAACAAAAGTTTGGGATGTACTGTTGTACTCGTGTAGTATGACAACCGGGGTCTTACAGAGTTATTTTGTAATATTTCGAAAATTTCCCTTCTCTTTTGTAATAGTTCGTAATTTTTTTAATAGTTTTAGCTTTATAGCTCGTGAGATCATACCGAATTCTTCCATTGAGATTCCAATACTGCAAATAAATTAAGTTTGCAACCGTATTTATTTGCAGCAATTTTGAGAGGAGGAACAGAAAATATCGAGAGAAATATAATAAGAGATGGACAAAGGAAAACATCTTTGAGCGAGTCTTGAGGTCAACTGCTTCAAACTGCGTCCATTACGTTAGGGATAATCCCATCAAAAAGTTCGGAATTGCAAAAAAAAACCTGTAGTTCCGAGAAGGATAGGGGCCAACTTCGTCGAAACATTTTACGTAATCATCAATCGAATCTGTGACAAATGAGGTCGAAAATTGCGTTCACGAATCGGATGAAGGGGAGCGGAAAATGAATCTTTGGAGCGAAAGGCGATCTTTCATCCAAATGGAGAGCATCATTTGGAGAATGAGAGAAACCTCCACTGGCCGTTACGGCAATGAGTGGGAGAAGCAAGGGAACCGGTCGACCAGCTTTCCTACGCACAAGTGGACAAAAGCGAGATTTAATAATCACGTCGACAGGGGAAAATTATACAAGTTAATTCTGAGGATCCTAAAATTCCTACTCCAGAAAATTCTTAGCAATTGAGAATAAGCGAATAAAAACTTCAAATCAAAACCATGGTTTAAACCCGGGACCGCAGGGTTCCTAGATGTGGGCGTTAATTCCTAAATGGAGAATTGTTTCTAACCAGTATGCTGCAAAACTCAGGCGAGTCGTAAGTACGCAAACTGTATGCCGAAAATATGCTTATGCTTCCCATTTAATAAAATATATTCCCTAACTTTTCCTAGGTAATATTATATAGGATTTCCTTATGCAAACAAACTTTCCATTCTACGCGAATTATGAGACGGAATTTTGAAAAAAAGAATAAACAAACAAGTTCACTCCGTACCGAGCCACGGTCTAAACACGGTAGAGGGTATACGAACCAACAGGAAAAATCTAGAAACTGCTCTATACTACTATAGGAGATAGAATATGAATAAAATCCAAAAATAAGAAGTGTAAGGTGTTGGAACATTAGTATAAGATATGGAAGAATGCACGGCAGCATAATTAACGTAAAAAAAAAACTGAGGTGAGCGTTCAAGAAAGTATAATAATAAAAAATGTAAACAGTGACTTCGAGCAAACATCACCGACATCAACTTCAATATCGGAGATGAATAAAAGAAGCGAGAATAATAGTAACAGAATATTGAGACAATAATAGAGTACGAAAATAGAAGCATATGGAATCCTTTGAAACTATGCATATAGAAGGCCATAAATGGCGTTCGATAATGCTTTCATATGCTAATATAGGAATGCAAGAAGATGGGGGAACGGAAGGGTGGAGAAAGAGGTGAAGATAGATGAGGATACCGAAATAGGAAAAGAAAAAGGAATAGACGAAAGTGGAATGGGGAAGAGGAAATGAAGATGGATATCATCAGAAGATGAGTGGAGCCGCGATAAGAGAGCCGTCAATCCGAGTTGTTTGCAGAATGCGTGACAAAGCACAACGTTTACTCTTTCCAGGGAAGAAGAAATAAATAACGCGGAAGCTTTTCTTCTCAAGTAGTAAAATTTCATAAAATACCACCCATCACACGATACAAGGAAGTAACACAGGTTAATATATACTCAGGAGTTTACACAAAACTGACCTTAGGCTGTTGATTTCGAACTACTATACCATTCTCTATAAAATTTCGATTAAATAGCCTTCAATACTTATATAATAAGCATAAAAATTCTCTATGAATACCCTTGAACTGTTCCCCTCCTCAATTAGCGACTTCTGATATTCCATGAATGGATCTTAGAACGCCTTTTTAAAAGCATAATAAATCAATCCTAAGAATACGATACTTATTACTCATTTTTAAAAATTAAGTGCTTCTAATGGAGAGAAATAATATTTAAAATATATATTATAATAAAAACATTGAGGAACCGAGGGAATTTTATAAAGTGCAAGCCGTATCCATGTGGAAGCAGGATTCCAAATATGGCAGAATAAAGTGACGTAAACAGAAACGAAAGTTACTTTACAATCACTTTAACAAATAATACTACACTAGGTTATTTTGTGGCCTTTAAAACTAGCATGGTCACCTTGATGATTTTCTCCTATTCATCTGATCGAAACAGCCTAATACCACCAAGGAGCGAAACATTTATTTTTGCAATTGTTGTAATTTAATTTCCACAAACATTTAAATAGCTGATGAATGGCAGTGAAATACTCAGTAGAGTTGTTAGTAAGGATGAAAAATATTTGAAAATATGTACGGCTAAAAACGAGTAAAATAAAACTATTTCATCCTGCTCGAGTCACACCTAATAGACTATAAAGTCCCAGTAGTGATACTCGGTCCACCAGTTGGGAAACGATAATTTAGAAAAGGCGTTATATAAGGATTTAGAAATATCATTATCTCTTGCATCGAAATCTAATAATCTTCGTTCGGACCAATGTATTCAACGAAAGTCCTGAACCATTAATTTTCCCTCAGGTAACCTTCAAAAGCAATTTCCATGACTTCCAATAATGACTCAATGAAAAGAGCAAAACCTCGATGTAAGGCTAGAAAAAACCAGGCTCTCTTATCTCCAACGCTAAGACTGTCCAAATCAACTCCCACCCGAGAACAAAAACCTCGTGTGCTTAAGATAACGCAAAAAAGGGGCGCGAGCTAAGAATCACTATGGTGACGCAGTGTTAAAGCGATAAATCTCCTTGGCAACTGATTGCGGGTGGAGATGAGCCGATCAAGGACAAGGTAAACTTCTATTGAGAGGAAATGGACAACGAACCTTCCATCTCGAGCGAGGGAGGAAGACTTCATCACGACCCTTTTTCATTCCGTGCATGTCCGGGAGTATTCCTTACATCTACATTTAGTCAGCATATGTCCTGGGTGCGCTCTCTGGCATGTGGCAGAGGTACATGCACAGGAAGAACACCGTTCCATAAATGATTTTTTTCGATCCAAATTTCCCCGAATATTTCTCGAAAACTGATGCCAAGTAGCCCTTCTACCTTTTTCAAATACATCTTTATGCGAATCATAATACAATAATTACTTCCAACGTAAATAATCCAAATCTATTCGTGTGACTAAGAGGTCCTCTTGAAATCAAAAAAATCGATCCATTCGGAATCTATCGAAAACAACTTTATATAGAATTGCTATAGTTTACAATTAGGTATGATGTAAAACATGTAAAATGTTAAAGTTTTACTGCTGTCAAGAATAAATACAAAAATTTATTCCTGTAATAGGAATTCTCCGCTACGATGACTGTATCACAACACATGTATAACGATATCCTAATGATAGTCCTATTGATAAATAGCTTATTTAGTTTGCTTGCTTTAAGATTCATTCAACTGCTTTCACAACAGACCGCCTGATGAGAAACTGGATTCAGGAGCATGTTTTAGAAGAATTTGCCTGGATTCCAAGCAGCATTATATCTAGCCCAAACTGTTGAGGGTTGGAGAAATGTGTTTTTATGAATTACATCAGGAATCGTTTTCCTAATCACGGTAATTCGAAGTTATCCCTCTAAATTCACTGATAAGGTTTAAATCAATTTTCATTTGTTCCTTCTGACGATACCTATTCAATTCCACGAATAATATTGACTTTATTAGAAAAAAATAAACTTGATCGACTGGTTGTAAGCTTCTTGCCATCTATAACAACAGATAATCCTGTGCTAAATATTATCGCCAGAAAGAAACAAGTTTCGAAAGACCTCGATTACTCTAAAATACGCAATGTAAAAGAACAAAGCTGTCCTTCAAACGAGTGGTGAGTTCACCATATCTCCCTTAAGGAGTCACCAAACAATCAGATGATGGTAGTAAAATGTAAGTTATACTACGCTAATAAGGAATACATTTCGTATTTTAAAGAGAGGATGAGAAGAAACAACGTAAAAATACCTAAAGAACTTCCGACTTTCACGCCGTGATATAGTAGGGCTGTAGGAGAACACTATTCCTGCTACGGATTCCAATAATAGCGTTCAGAAATCTCCCTCCCAGCTGTAATAAGTTAATCCATGCTTCATGGAACAGGTTTCCTAAAATACCGGCGCAGCCAATACATGACCAGCGAAGCGAATCACTAAATCACGTGGCTGCAATGCCGCATTTATATGAATAGAACCTAGACCTAATGGAACCACTACCTCTTCGGTAAACCTCATTTTTAACGTTCTTAATACTACACGTAAAAGATAATTTAAAAACTTTGGGTCAACCACCACAGAAATTTAATCATTCTAAACCTAAATCATGACAACATACCACCACATTCGTGGTATGCTAACGCAGAAATATGATGCTACTACCGATTAGGCATCTGATTCGTTCAGGAAATACATTCACATAGACTGTAAAACGGCTCTTGCAATCGTATATTGACGAGTGGAAAATTTTTCAATTATCCTTTGGATCCGGATGCAGCGAAATTCATCCTCCGTTTACTTAAGTCTTCTTCATGGCTGTGATGATATGAAAGCTAGTAAGATATGGATGACTGTGAATAATTAGACGGTGGTCACGCCTTATTGAAGGCTGTGAAAAGGATTGTTCAAGGGGTCACTGCGCTTCGCAAACGGAAGTTTTCCATTCACAGCATCCTGCGTTAAAGAGGAAAGCTATGGAAAATAGTCTCACTCCTCATCTTGCCTATGAAGCCACATTGCCTCTCCTAGGATGTCGGTACTTATACTCAGTCCACTGTCGTGAAGACATTATTGAAAATGCTTAGATGAGACTCTCTCGTACGTAATTATACTTACACTTACGTATTTTATATCCATAATCATTGGCAAAATTAGCCTTAGCCTAACAAGATACATAAGCTATAGACCAAAAACAATAAAAAAATCTTCCTTAGCGGAAAGAATTCCCAGACTAGCCAGATTCTTCAATTAAATCTTAAACTATGCAGATGTTTTTGTAGACGGTCAACGTAAAATTAGAAAGAAAGCTTACAAAATTGTTAATAATTTAAATTTTCACATTTTAAAACTATTATGTGCCTGTAAAGTATATCTACTCGTTTATATTTTACCAATGTATTTCAGTCATTTTTATATTTGTATTTTATCATAATGGGTGCAAATGGGGATAACTTTAATCCATCAGAGATTTAATAATAATAATATTGTATCCGAGTTGCTCATTAGTCCCTTCAACCCTTCACTTATATACATAGTTGAATAAAAGACCTTGATTCTATACCAAGACATTCTATACAGCACATGCTAAAAACATCTAGAAATTCTAAAGTTTTCTTATTAAGATTTGACTAGTAGGGAAATTCTCCAGTTCCTCCTCCAGCTCAATATGCAAGGGGAAATTGAGCAGCCTCTTCATAACAATTTTTATTCCTTCCGAAACGAGAATCGTGATTGCTAGAAGCAAGATTTACTCTTGAAACGGGACTCGAAGGGAACGGAAACATGTATTACATCACCCCATGTCGTCATCACGTTAAATAGTTTGGAAGGTTTTCTAATAGGATGCACGTTTCCGTGAGAGAAAACAGAACCTGCGCGCCTCACAACCCTCCCGCAGGCCTCTTGGAAGGTTTTCGCGTTACCTATATCGAACCATGAAAAAGGTAATTTCCGACTTATAAATTATGCCAAAGAAATCTCTTCGAGGAATGACCTTGTTCCCCGAAGGCCTTATTAAAATCCATTGATGAGAAACTACTTTTATCCCTCCTAAAACAAAGGATTCGAACAAACAGGCTCCATCCAATATTGATGTATATATGAATCAATATAGTAAGAGACATGAATTTTGTAGTTTAAAATAAAGCGAAATTCAGATTGACAAGTTACATATCGATATTCGAATTTTAACATTTTTGTTATTAAAGGGAAAAAAATTAACGAGATACAGTATGTTATTCTTCTAAATTAGAAGAAAAAAAAACTATAAGAAATAACCTGTAAGTTTCCTTTCTTAAAAGTAATTTTAACGATCGAATATTGATTGCACAGGCTAAATAAATCCATTAATCGTATACATAGCACTGGGGGTTTTAATGTGTGTAATATAATATCAAATGATAATTTTTTTAACAGTACATTACCACAATCCAATTGGAAAGTCCATTTCAGGAATCAAGATTCCAGAACAGCTTACCTGCAAAGAATAAAACAAACATGAATATAATGGTTCACAAAAAAATGCTTGGGAATAATTAAACTTTAATATGAACGATAACAATATAAGAAAACACTTTGCAATTTCCACAAAAATTAATTACGAAATACCAGTGTGATTATATAAACTAAAACCTCTCTAAAATATCAGTCTATAACTATTCTAATAAAAGGAAAAATCATTATGTCCGTCACTCTACTCCATTAATGCTAAACTAAACAGCAATTATTAATAAATACATCAATTTTAACCGCTAATTAATTTTCTAAGTTAATATTGATTGAGCAACGAGAAAAATTTCCCCTCAGCTTAATTCTAAACACTAGAATCATCAAGTCGTAAGACTTGAAGATTCGAGTCAACTTAATAAGCTCACATAAAAGTGAAACCGCCATTTCAAGTACAGTATCTGATGAAACATTTTTAATAAATATCTGAAAAACGTAAAAATTAGCAATTTGGGACTAAACTTTTCCAATTTCAAACTAACAACTCAATACGTTACTCTAAATAAGGATCGTTGAAACCAGGATCTCACCCCATACATACATTCAATTCGAGGAAACTATTTTTTAGCTTTAAATACCTGCCCTCGTTTGACACTGTGACCTGATCAATGCCCTTTACCTAGATTCTGCAGACTGAACGAATGGACGAAGGGGTCACCTACTAATAAGACAGTTCGTCGGAAATGAAAATGTGGAGAAACATCTCCATCGTGAGCTTCCTAATGCGAACATGACATTATATGAATCCGGAAATGAGCGACGATGTAAAAGCGTACCATAAACGGAGATAAATGGAGCTGCTCTGATAGGTCCGTTATCGCTTAGCCTGTTGGATGCTTGGGCTGAAGTAGATTTTTCCGCAGAATTTCGGAATAGTCTAACATCAAACGAACATATACTTCGCTAGCATTCATGTTGTTGGATGATGATTTACACTAAAAATTCAAAGACGAATTAAGGAAAATGGATCTTAACGATTACAGCTGACAATTGCGGTAGTTTTTTAATGTTACTGTTATTTATAATTTGGAAACTCGTTAGAAATAGCACTCTGCAAACTGCTGAGATCCCAAATTGTTTTCTTCGTCCTTAACTGAAGTATTTTAGCAAAAAATCGCGAATACAATAATGTGAACAGCTATGATAGTGGACCCCAATGTAATTTTTCCAATTGGCCGCAGAATTATCTGGCAAGACTTCTGGTACTGCAAGCAATCTATGTTAAAGCTACCAAGCTAACATTGAACAACAAATATTTCTTTCTTTATCCAAGACATCTCAATAATATGTATGATTTATACTAATTCTCACCTTCTTGAGCTTAGTTTTATCAAAATGAGCTCCTAAGCAATCCCAGTTAGAAAACTAAACAGAGAGGCCGTGAATGAAATTTATTGGTAAGGTTTAAGATCGTCAACCATATGAATATTATTTAATAGGTTTAATATGGCCTTTGAGGGGCCGCTTGAGACCTCGTGTTGGAATACCTTGCTCTATGAAGTTGAAAAAGACGAGCTTAATTCCACATACCGACAAATGGTAATACCTGAGCAAGAAGTTGCATCCTGCTCCGAGAGGAAAAAACTAGCGAGAACTTTTTTGCGACGAGGAAGGAGGCAATGCCTTAATTCAAGCAGAGGTTTCCGACCCTTCGATGAAGTGCTGAGAGAGCAAATTTCTCTTAAACAATACACATTAGAGGAGGAATTCCAAGGGAAGAGAGTATGTCGCGAGCAACAGGTGGTCTCAAGGATTCCGTAATGCCACGGATTTCATCATTAAATGGGACGACCATTAGGATTTATTTTGGCATCTAACCGTTCGCTATCATAGTGGAAAATGAAATAATTAGTAAACTAAAAGAAAGGAGGATATTCCACTTTGCACTAACAGGTGCGAGAATGTACCTGTAAGATGTCTTTATGTAATTTATATGGACGTAAAGAAATTGTAGAAAACAATGGTACGGTGCTATTTAGCACGTTAAAATTTAGTTGAAGAAATACCATTGCGAGGGCATTGCTTTACTTGCTTACTTAATCCAAATTACTTACCGAGTAAACTTTAAGGTTATTACTACGCGTAATAAGGTTAGGAGGTAAGACAATAAAATGATTCTCCCAAAATATAATTGAGTATCTTTCAATAGCTCTGAAAATAAAAAACGGATTCAATTAAAAAGATGGAACTAGATTTGGATTTAGTTTCCTAAACCACAAGAATACCTATCGTTTAGCAACCTCTTTCAGATTTAGGAAATTTTCTTCCAAGGAGATATTTTGTTAACAATTTCCAGAAAGTTTGAACTGATTCTCTATCGTTATTGGAATTACATATAAGCCCATGTAATACGATAACGGGTTACAATGGTCTGAAACTCCAATATATGAACACTATTGCAGCTCTGTGAATATTGTAGCATATTTCGTTAATTTAGCTGATAATTTTCCGGCCAACCACAGGCCGTTCAGGAGTGTCGCGAGAATATAAACAAATGAAAGAAAAATAATTAATTCACCAAACAAAGCCGACATTTTTCTTAAACAGATAAACTTCTGTGTCAGTCGGACTTGACCTTCTCCGAGCTAACCCTGAAAAAAAAAGTCATTTGGGCATTTAAAAAGCAGCTCAAGGACTTGGTGCAATCTATGGAATATATTTCATCGGTCGATGGGTCCGTCTCGATAGTACAGAGGAGCGTGGGGAAATTCCTAATGAAATGATCACTCGCCGGCTGCAGATGATACGGGAGCAACAGGCGCGACGGATGTTGAGGGGCAAAAAGACGGATCAACGCTCCGCCGCTTTTTTTTCTTTGGCTCCAACAAAGAACGGAAACCGTACGGAGTCGCATCTCCGTCGGCGGGAATGTGTCCAATAACAGCGGCTGCATTCACTAAGGCCTTGAAATGGGAGACCGGCGGTTTACGAATAGACCGAAACCTACGCGAATGGAGTCTCGCTCTGTTCTAAAAGCATGAATGTAGACCTTGGAAGCGAGCAAACTTCGAGAATTCTTCCAACGCTGCTCCATTAATGCAAGCATAAGACTTCAAATTTTTTCCATGTGTGAATAATACCCTGTTATAACCCACTACCATGTTTTGTTTAGATCTGCCTCGTAGTGTGATTATCAAATTTGACGTACAGTTGACATGATACTGTTTCTTGGTATTTATGATTTTTATTTAGATCTTAACAAGTCTTTTGTAACCTAAAGAAATCTGGAATACTAATGTGGAAGATGCCGCAGTAAATTTAATTTTATGAATAGATGTGACTGATATTTTGTTGTAACAGCCAACAAAAGGTTATTGAAATAGGCTTCTTAGGGTGATTTGTTACAGTTGGCATATAGTTAATACGCCTCAACTTCTATCTCAATTATGATATTATATTTATTTCAATTTAATATATTCTGAAATAAAATTAACCTATTTTTTAATAATAAGAGTAAATCCGCTGATGGTTATAAGTGATAAATAATTACCCGAATTCCAAAAACCACCAAAAGTAAATACTTACTTTTGGTGGTTTTTGGAATTTGGGTAATTATTTATCTCTATTTTTTAATGTTATTACGGAAGTAATTGCAATTTATTTACGTTCTGAACGACATCCTTCCGTAAAGCCGAAAATAATTCTATAATAAAAGAAAAATTCAACGGCTGTAGTTAGTGGAACACCATAATAGAGAGGAATAAGAAACATGCACCGAGTAAGTCCCGCAGGAGAATTTGAATAATTTCTTACTTTGTGAACTTACTAAGTTTTTATTTCTTAACCATGTCAATTATTTACTGATTTACTGAATCTAGCAGGCATTGAAAATTGTACATCATTCCTAAATTCAAATGTACAACCACTGAATCATGAGAGATGAATTCACTACTTTCAAAAATATTCAAAAATTGAAACTAATTCAAATCGTTAAACAACGTTAAACAATTAACTCATTCCAAGGAATTAAACTTCCATTCAGGAGATTCAAGATGAAAAACATTGCGATATTTAGTACGCATACGTACACTGTAGCACCCAAGTAAGTTATTTTCAAAGAAAGGAAAATAACCTCGGGAAATATGATTTTATAGAAGGTCAGATTATGGATAGAAAAGGTCACAAATGAAGAGCGGCTGAATCGAGCCGAAGAACAGAAATCCTTCTGGAAACATCTGGCTAAAGTAGAAGATAGGCTGATAGGACATCTGGATGGATTCAGAAATGGTGGATTTAAAGGCTGAAGAGATTTTAAGAAAATTCAAAACTTGGGTGATACCACAAAATGAATATTTCCCGAAATTATTTATAAAACTTATTAGTCAAATTAAAATTTCTGAATGAAAAAAAAAACAAGAACAATAGCTTCAGAAGATTATATATTTAACAGTCTGATAACAGTCATAGCTTTTATATATTTAACAGAGATGAAGTCAGAGCATTATAATCTAAAGTTAACTCATGCAGAACTCAAAGGAAATAGCTTCCCAGACAGATATTTTAACAATTTTTCCATTTCCTTTTGACTTTGATGCTGGGAAATTCCCTCACTTGGATATTTCCGACGATTACTGAGAAAAGCAGAGTAAATTTAGAGCAACTGTTCATAAAACTTTCAACGCTGACTGCGTTTAACTTCCTACTGACTCTAAATTCTAAATCCAGATCTAAGAAAACCTTTCGAATGTGCGATAAAACTTAAAAAATCTCCGCGATCATAAGGAAAGGATTTCGACGATGAAAATTGAGCACTGCCGATGAACTCAGTAGTATATTTAGGGAAAGATCACTAGGAGAAAATGTTCCTCTTCAAAACAACATCGAAAAGGGGTTTTATTCATCTCTTGCACTTTGAAATATAATGTATACACAGAAATGGCTAATCAGGTAAGCAATTAAAATGTGCATTTCCTAGTTTTTAGCTCGATTTCTTAATTTTCATTCAAGAAAACACTACCAAACATTATTATCGTACGTGTAAGTCTTCCTAAAGATAAAATGATTTCACAAAGGATACGCTTCCCTGTGCGGTACAAAAAATACGCAAATAGAAGTGCATATTTCATAATCCTCTGCTGTCCAAATATAGCCAGCGACGAATACTACGTATGGGTCTTATAAACGACTTGGAATTCTTTCACAGTCGATAGACAGATGTGGGTCGTTCACACAACGCAAAGCAGGAGAGCAGAGAGCAAAAATAACACTTTCGAAGGACTCTCACAGATCGGAAGAATCGAATTTCGATGCCAAACCTCAACTCCAATGATGCCTCACTAAAAATAACACTTCTGAAGCTGTATTTTTGAGATAAGGAGGAGGAGCATTCGCTTAAATATTCACACCAGCCGTAGTTTGTTAGGAAAGTAATTTCAAGGGAAATATTTCAGAAATAAATAGAGAAATAGATAAGAAATCACACGCTAATTTCACCAATGTAGTCGATATGCGAAGAGGATTTCCAATAGTGTAGAATATATTATTACAAATAAGCGCTTCGGAAGATTCTTTTAAAATAAAAGACTTTCTTTAGTTGCCCTCTTGCACATTTGCAATCAGTAAATCGTTTGGGATTAATAGGCGAGAAAAAACTAAACGTACTGAAATCCAAGTCATCATCACCTCAAATATCAGTTGATATCACACTTTTAATGAAAGAAGTAAAGTCTGGGGCATAGAGACGTATAAATAGCTGAAATTGAACGGTTCTCAATTAACAATTTCTATCGAAAACTAAGGAATTAACTTGGTATTTCCTCCTCAGATTTTATTTAAGCAATTGTGACTACCAATGTAGCATCAACGTTAAGTTTATATCAATGAAACTACTTATGACACCAACTAGAATGCTTAGCACTAAATAAGTCCTACGAAAGTAATTAAGAATTCCCTCCATTCTTGTCAAAGATCTTCCAAAAACCCACTGAACATATAGGCCTGATTCCTGAAAATGCTGCAACAATTGGTATGAATGAAGCCCTCATACACCCAAGGAAAGAAGTCTGACTGGGCCGGGAATCGAACCCGGGATCTTCCTCTATCCGGGAGGCTGCCTTAACCACCAAGCTACCGAGACAAAAAATTTCAACAGGCCGTTTTTGGTTTGGGTTTTTTTCCTTGGGATTTTTCCTGGGTGCACACCATTATGTGCAATTTACCCTTTCCTTTCCCTCATAAGCCTATAAAAATATAAGTTATCCACGAATACAATACTATACAATAAGCCGGAATAGAATTGAAAAAAGGTTAAAAATTTCAATAACAACATCATGAACCGTGAGCTGTTTTAGATCATAACTGAATGGCACGTAGGAGCAACTATAATCTTACACAACGTTGAAATTGGAATATATCTCCCCATTTCCGGCGAACTTCACGTTGCGTGGTTTGATAATTCACGATTACCACGCCAAAGAATCGAGAGAGCTGATTTCTAGGTCTCAGCCAATTTAAGTGATCCTTGGAGATGCTTGCACCGACTGTCCTATATTCCAACAGAAAGCCGTCTTATTATCACCAAGTCGTTAAAGTAACCTTTAGATTTTTCTCTTCCCCATTCATTCATACGAAAAAAGGTGATGAGTCTCACCTTCTAAAGTCGCTAATTCACGTGCCTTCAAGGATCTGTATTTGGAACAAAAATATTGCGATTTCTCGGTAAATACAGCAATGTTAAAATAGCACTGTATCCAGTGGCATAAAGATTTTCTGCAAAAAATATTCAAGTTCAAGAGGCATTGCTGTAAATAATTATTGAAAAACACATATCTTATTTGGATAATGACTTATATTGATAATAATTAGGATTTAAGAGGGCAAACTTATTTATGATAACATTTTAGATTATTTAATTTTCATCGAAATTACGGTTATCTCAGATCACTTTATGTTACATACATGTTTTCTTTGCTCTTTTTGCCCGGACGGACTGACATAAATACCTGTTCTTCGTAGATTATCCTCTGCGAGTAGATTCATCAATCTACTGGAAAAATTTATTGTTAGAGGCAAAAATCTTTCCAAGTAGTTTTCAGATACCTCCTATAAAACTGAAATTGTAAATCCAAATTCGCTCTGCTACTTGAGACAAATATTAGGAGCAAAATTCTTTTTATTATTAATCTGAAAGTAGACATCGAGGATTTTTTACACGAAATAAATGTTCAACGCTAAAATCGACATCTTCTGGCTGAACTCAAGCATTATTTCGCACTGTTACTTATTCACCAACACCTATGATTTTAGTGCAAATGCTTTTGTATTCTTGAATATTTCCAAGAGTATCCGAAAAAAAACATTATTAAACCCAATAAAAATAATAAGACTTTTGATGGCTGAAAAAGTATATCTATGATCATCCTCAATCGTCTGAACATCCCATGGCGATTGACATGTAAGTCAAAACTGCCGTGAATCAGGAGTAATTGCATGAAAAGAGGCTATAAGTAAAAATGGTTCTCGGAGATCTGATAATTCACCATTCATACAGCTACAATAGATTCATATGAGAGATAAAGAGCCAAGTCGTTCCCTATATATTAAGGTGCATTTTAATGTGAGAAACTTTCCACCGCACAGAAAAACTCAGCGCCTTCACAGAATGGAAGGACAATGCACTACGTGCTCTCTGAAAAAAGCAAATCCTTCATCCGCATGAAAATCGAAAGATAATCCACCTCGAAATACGAGCTTAGGAGGCCTTCCGCCGAATAACCATAAATCACATTCCTCCAAATCGATAAATAAGGACAAAAGAGGGAAATTTCGAAAGCCGAGAGCTTGGAGACGTGCATTGGTAATCCGTGGTCTTGGATACCATAAATAACTTGAGCGACGAGAGTTTTTGGTGCAGAATGGCGCGAGTATGGAAAGCGGGACATAAAAGATGGCAATTGAGGATTTTTCGAATCGAAATCTTCGAGTTAAATCGTTCCACATGATAATTGGAGAGTGGAAACACGCACTGCGCTTCGTACTAAACGGCTCTAAGACACGAACTGAGAAAAACTAAGCTTTCACGAAAATTGAGGCTCGAGCGAAGGCCGGGAACTGAATTCACACATACTTGCGTTCCTTCTTCCGGAGACTTCACGAACAGTCGTGAGGACGTGGAATTGGGGATGGAGGAGTGGGTGGAGGAGGAAGGGAAAGAGCTACAAATACCAGAGGCACCGCAGAACTTGCAAGCAAGCACGTTTTCCTTGCTCCGACGCTTCAAATGATTCTCTATGTTTAGTTTTCCAAGCCGCAAGACAACGATGGAACAAAAGTTGCAATCCTCGGGGAAAAAATCAAAGGATAGTCAACACTATGTAGTCAATACCGTAGCTTCGTAGTCGGAGGGTCACAGAATTCCTTATTTGCGAAACATTCTAAACTCAAACAAAATTGCGCTTATAATAAAATATTTCAAATTTCAAGTAAAAAGTAACGCTTTTAATTTCATTTACACGAAATTTCCGTTGAAATAAATTATGTTGTAATATAGAATTCCATCATCGACTCAGTTTAATTACGTACGTAACTCGCTAAAGAAATATTACGCCAACCTCTAATGCACAAAACATACCTAAGGATCAGCGAATAACACCCAAAACCTAAGATTCTGTAAAAATGAAAGGAAAAAAACTTCCCAAGGATCAAAATGGATTAATCGCAAATGTTCTCAACCTGTATTCAAACATATCTTACTTATGTTAGTTTTATGTGCTTTCATTTACTACAGATATCCTTTATATTTTTTCTAAAATTTTTCAATAAAATTCCTATACATTGAATATTGAGTCACCTTACTTGCTTTTGGTGTTAAATTCATCGATTAAATAGTGCAAAATACTTAAAAACCTCTCTCCAAAAGTACTTATACTGTATAGCAATCAAAGAAAAAAGTATTTATTAATTTAATCAAGAGTTAACTACGTCATTAAATCCTCTTTAAAGGAAGTAAGGAAGCTGAGAGGACGATAATAATTATGACGAAAATGGATGATCATTTGAAAACTTGAAGAAATGAAACGATGAAAAAATAAAGAATAAAGCGGAGAACGTAAGTCTTACAAAATTAAGAGCAGATAATGAAGAAAGGGTCCATTAAAAAGTATAAGTTATGTATTTATAAGCAGGTGTGAAATTTAATAAAAAGGAAAGGGTTAAAGGCACTTTGCACATAAGGGCACCCAGGATAAGTCCAGGATAGAGGAAGATCCAGGGTTCGATTCCCGGCCCAGATAGACTTTTTTCAAGTCCGTTTTTCCTTTAATAAAAAGGCACGGGAAGAGGCAAGTATAACATTAAGTTCAAAACCAATTTTGAAAGTAAACAAAACAGATATAAAAGGCTCTGAAGGAAAAATTTTGGATTATGTAACACTGTTCTATTTACGCCACCCCTCATATTATAGCTGTCGCCCCGCGTCTTTGAACATGAAATGAGACAAATATTATAAGTTGAGTGAGTGCCACAGGGCAAAGACCCCCTTTTAAAGAACAGGAGGCAACCGTAAACAAGAAACGAAAGAAATAAATGGGGGAGTTTTTGAGTGTGCGCCCCAAATGTTTGTCACCCCAGCATCGCCCATCACAGCCTCGTCACTGAATCTGTTTACGCAGCAACGGCTCCTTGCTGTCTCTGTTTACTGCTTTCTCCCTAAGGTCATTCCCAACCCTTCCGAACGGAGAGTGCGTACGACCGACTTCCGAGCACTGCGGCCATTTATCTTCTTCCATAGACAGACTACTGCTTTTCCCCGAAGACATAACCCGTTCTCTCCATTTTCTCCCTGAATTCCACGCGTATCTTTCCGCGATCAGTAAACGCCCAAATGGGACGTTTGAGGAGAAATGAAGCACGTAACTGCTATGCTTCCGAACGCCGCAAGATTTTAAATTAATTTCACTATTGCCCAGGAGGAATTCCTTAAATCATGAGAAAATGGAGTAAACATTTTGAGGACAAACTCGTACTAAGGCTTCTCTCAATGAGTTTACTTCTTGGAACTAAGTTGAGCTGAGCACAATACCTAATAAAATATATATACAGGCAACTTTAACACAAGTACATTAACGTACTGCATGATCTGTGCAAAAGCGTGTGGCTAGTCAACAGCAGCAAGGTACCTAGCTCATATATATAACACTAAACAGAGTACTTGTGAATGCAAGATATTAATTGATCTTGGTGCAATCCTCCTTTACCGAATTTAACTTCCAATTAGAGATGTCAAATAATTTATTATGAAATTTAGCTTTATGCACCGTAAAAGGTGGCTAAAAGGACTCTAAAATCAGAAAGAAATACGCTTAAAAGAAGACCAAAATAGCTCAAATTTACCTCAATTAATAGAACATTACTCCATAAATGACAAAAATTAAATGTTTGATGTGAATAATTCTTTCATATACTTAATATAAAGTTATTTAAATTTTAAATAAGTCAAACCTCTCATGTTCAGAGTTCGTAGAGAAGATAAGACGTCTATTAACACAAACTATAGAGCCCGAGAAGTTGTTAAAATAGAAAAGAGGTCGTCAGATGAGGGAAAAGTCGCTAGATCTAGCAACACAATCACTAAATTGGCACCTACGCTTCGAGTCAAACTTTTACGAAAAGTATAGTCTAACGTCTTGTTAACTGAGCGAGAAAATATAACATCCCGATAAAAGGCAGAGAAAGAATTAAATTGTAATAAAGCATTCAAAGACAACATCGCTGGGCAAGGAATAAGCACACAGAATAAGATGACAACCCCAATTAAATTAAATCAAAATAAAAATAATTAGAATTATAAAGAAACGCGAATTTAAACTCATTTTAATTGTCATCGAGCTCTTTTATCTGCTCTCTTCGGCAGACCACTGAAAAGCCATTGAACCTCGGCTGATCGAAAAGCCAATAAAAGTAAAAGAAAAGAATGCCGAAAATAATCTCGTGTGAGGGTCGCTCGAGTCGTTCTATGGTTTCTTCGCCCAATTTGGACGCCTCGCCGCTTTCGTTTGTCATCCCAAGATCGCTCTACGCACCGCCAAGAGGCCTCGAGAGCCGTCAACCTGTAACAGACACCAACAAATTGGATAGGCTCAGGGGAAAATAGGCGCCAGATCAAAGGCCATTCGCTTTCAATAGGGGATCGCAATCAGTCGAATCGTGGGATACATTTGCATGCGTACCTTGAAATCATTCACTATATTGGGACAAATACCGCGGAGGGGGGGAAATAGGAGGCAAATTAATGATATTCGTTTTCCTAATCATGATTATTAAAATATTAGTATACGTACGTAATGCCAGAAAAAAATGATTTAATTTTAATAATATTGCCTATTTTTTACTTTAAACTCCAAAAAATATAAATTTAAATAAATAAATACATATGGTCCATATTGTGGGCCGCTTGAGTTCTTGTAGTACAGTGCAGTACTGGGAAAATGTCAAAATTGGTTGATCGAATGAGAAAATAATTATACAATAATTGCACTATAACTCTAATTACTGTAACTACTACGATTATTAGAACTCAGAACAAACATCGGAAAACCGTGACGTCTTTAAATATTGAAATCTCGTAGGAAAGGAAAAGAACACTTTGTCTTTGTTCCACAGTAAAATTTTTACTTAAATTCCACAGTAAGGTTTTACTGTGGAACTAAGACAAAGTGTTCTTTTCCTTTCCTACGTTATGGAGTTGCGCAAAGTGACAGCTTCGTCAATTGATTTTATAATGAAATCTCATTAAGAATATCTGGTAAGTTTAATAATAATGCTGAAGTAAGGTCCAATACTTCATTTCTGAGACAATTGTTTTCGCAGCAGTTAAGGCCTGGAAGATGTACGATTCTTCACACCGAAACATTAAAAGTAATACGTGGAAATCTTTATCTGCCCGAAGGTAGTAACATGAGTTTCAATTCATTCACGATCTCTATTTTCGAATCCAACGTTTCAAAACTGGTGCCACTGGAGTAACAAACTCTTCATGTATTCACGATCTCGAATGCTCCTAACAACTAATTGCGTGTTTTTGTCGTCTGTGATATTTTAATTTTTATGCTAATGGATTGGATTTCGTAAAAAAATCAAAATTTTCCAAACTTGCTCGTATATACAGTTTTCTCCTAATCGACTGACATTCTTAGAGGCTAAAAAAAATGCAAGGAAAAATGAGCCGCGAGTTTAAGTATATGCTCCAGTGTAGCGTAAAAGCGTAAAGGTCGAGAAGCGCATGAACCGCAATAAGGTCACAGGAGGAGGCTAAAAACGAGATGGGACACGTGAAATGACGAATGCAACTCGGATATCGCACGCGAGCAAAGTGATAACAGGTCTTTCAGGATTTTTGGCCACCCGTGATATCTTCCACGGGCCTCATCGAGTAACACAATCGGAATTCGATATTTCCTGAGATCCCATAAAAATGTCAATTCTTTAGTTCGCTTGCGTGCCTTGGAATATCACTGGCGGGAACTATGATCCCGATCTAAGGAAGCCATAGTTATTTCAAATGCATAGACACTCTTATGCAACAACAGGAATGGAATTGTCTACATTTGTGGCACACACATATGAACCTAATTTATTATGTTAGTTACGTTTCGGCGTATAAAAGTGATTCCTCGCTAGTTTCCATTAATTTCCATGACAATGTCGCGGAAAAAAATATTTTTAAAAGTGATTTATTTTAGTATCTCTTTCCCAGTTTTTTCCCCCAATTCCTAATATATAAAAATACTAGAAATAAAAATAACAGCAACGAAGCCTTATGAGAATTTAAATCTATATTTAAAGATCAGGACTAGCATAGCAAAAAATCACCTTCCATCATAGATCTCCATCTTATGCAAAGAAACATCTTGGTTACGCCCACTTAATTACTAAATTATTAAAAAAGGCTAAGTGCCTTCCCAGTTCCACTTTTAATGCACAAATGACATTACGAAGACAGTTTAACATCGGTAACTTAATATCTCTCTGATTTAAATTGATTCATTACTCAACCGATCCAACCTCTTTCTGAAAAGATCTCCACCTACACGCCTAAAATTCGATTTAGTCCTGCTTCTCATATAAAAAACTTAATTACTATTCAGTTAGTCCAGAGTGAGCATACACAAAATTATTCATCTTGTACAAAAGATTACGACGGTTGAGGAAGGATCAAAGCTTCTAGAGATAATACACTTCTTCATAAACGCTGAAATGGCCATAAATTCATCATCAGAAACACCCGATGATAATAATGAAGTATAACCTTTGGAGATTAAAAAAACGCGTAGAGGACACTTGAAGATTAAAACACTGAGGGAATAAAGGGAATGCGAAAAGAGGGACTACTACTAGAGGAGGATTCGGAAAGCCCCTCAACGAAAGGGACGTTTCAAAGATTGAAGGCCAGGCCAAGGCTCGACTGTTCCCTTCGAATTCGCGAGCTAATCGCTAAATTACACGGTACTAGCAATCACGCACACCCAGCCAATTTTTTACTGTCCCCACCTTCGTTGGGAAGCAAGCTCAGCTCCAGCTCTGGTTAAGAGGGGTCGGGAGACGTAGAACGTGATGTTTTTACGCGAAATTTTTATTTCCGCCTCTAGAAAAGCGATTAAACAGGAACATTAATTCACCGCGGGACCTCCTCATGAAAATTGATTTTGAAATTTTTCAGTGAACAGTGGTCAATTAAAATCTTTACAAAATAAGCAAGAAAAGCTGAAAAATATTTCCCAAACAAAACTTATTCAACGATTAGTCGTTAAATTATTCCGTATTACCTTTACTGTAAATAGGGAACCCCTTCTGTCTACCTTCAAAATGTCTCGTGAGTTGAAGATTTTAATACGTCAAACGTGTAATAGCTTCTTTTTTTAAGAAACAAAACTTCCATCTCTACCTTAGCATTGCGTTAGTGTAAATTATTGCAGCAAACCCTATGACTTATGAAATAAATTTACCATGAAACCTATGCATTGATTTTTGAACGTCGATTTTGCAATGAAGATGAACTGTTAAAGATATAGCAGAGGGCGACAAAACATCATTTACAAAACGCTCCAAGACAATAACATCAAAAATAACAATCTAAGTCGAAGGCTGCAAAAATAACATTTTTTTGATAATTAAGATTATCTGATTACGAAGTAGAACCAGAGGAAAAATGACCAGTACCCTTATTAAATAAGACTTTTCTTCTATTTTGCTAAGTCTATTTTAAAATATTGGAACATCCTACGATGCTTTAAGAGAAACCTTTACCCTTCTTCTAGATCCGTCATTATCCAGAATAGAAACGTGTAAAAGAAGGCCAAAGAGCAAGGACATGGTTTCGAAAACTTCGAAAGGTAAGGAGTGATTCAAAACTTAGATCACTAGTCATTAGAAGCGAATGCCTATCATCCAATACAGAATGAGACCATCGTCGACTGCTCGTCCCAATGACGTGATGGGTTAACTATTTCGAATCGAAGGAAAAATTCACGAACGAGTTCAAGTCGCAGAATGTAGACTGTGCGTCGCTTTGAGTGACTCTATTAAGTCTGGAGGAAGACAATTATCAACCATCTTTAATGTCTATCAAAGTATGTAGCGCATGGTCGTGGAGGCTTCCGAACCCGTTTCAACTTCAGTAGATGAGGAAAAAGCAAAGAATCTACACAAAAAAGCGATTACAGAAGAATGTATACTTAGATTTCAATCCCTCTTCGGAAGTTTATGATTGAAAAACGAGGCATTGAGGATAAGTTATAGACTTCCTTAGGCTACTAGGTAAGGAGGTTGAAACATCTCAGTTGATTAACATCAAAGATTGATAGCTTACGGATGTCATAGAAATATCGATGCATGGAGGAAACAATCATGCATATAAGTATGTAAAATATAACGCAATTACGTAACTCATGAATAAAATTATAAACGTAACTCAATAATGTAATTAATTATATAACTCCGCTACATAAATCAGACGTTATTCAAGTTAAATTGTCGAAAGATACTCAGCTACCTTCTTAGTTCATCATTGGAGTAACAGCTGATTCCGAACGTCATATCAAGAGTAACACTATAGCCTAGAAAACATCCCGCTTTGAAGAAGCTCATTACAATAACATTTCACCCGTGATAAATGGTCCGATCAATACGACAGACCTGTATTAATGACCTTACGGATGAAATATGTTAAAACCTCCTTACTGCAGCTAAATACTAACCTCCACTCAGGTACTCCACTAACTCGTATCCTGGTAGAGAATACAAAGAACATGAAAAGCGTGAACAAAATATGTGAATACGGCATTTGCCATTGTGTCAGTTGAATAGATCACTGAGGCGTGCCCGCGGACCGTTGTTTGGATGCCTCTGTACCACGGATTGCCATGCAAAGAGTAACGGTGAGCGAGGAGAGCACATCTGTGCAGGAACGAGCGACGACGGTGGTCACTTTTCATGGCTCAAGGGATAAAAGGGTTGGAAATCGGAGATGAGGGAAAATAAAAAAGCAATTGGACTGAATGCGGGTGCACATGTTGCCACAGGGTGGGTTCCTATGGAGCACGAGCGCCCTCAAGGGACCGGATTCAATTTCATAAGACAGATCTAAGTTCTACTCATTTGTCTAGTTCTTCTAGATTTAGTCGAATCTGTGATGCATTATTGGAGAAAGATATAATATCACTAAAAACAGGAAGATAGCATGTGCAAGTAAATCATATAAGATCGAAATTACTACGCTCTGTCCTGGGCAGGTGATAGGATGGAATACTATTGTGAATGAGGCGTCATATATCATTAGGAGCTAATAAACTTTTAGGGGCTTGTGAATTCTAATTTAAATAATTACATAGTATCATTGTTACCCATAGAGCCCGCATGAAAAATTATACGAGTACAGTAAACTCCCGTTTATCCGAAATGATCGGAACGGCGGTCGTTTCGGATAAACCGAAGTCCCGCGTGAAACACCCCGAACTGCGTCAATACGATCGTAAAAGGTGCTTACGTAGAATGCTATTGATCTGGTTGTGAATAAGTCTGCATGTTTTTGACTGAAAAACGTATATGAAGAGGTGTCGCGAGCAAATAAGTAATGGGTCGCGATGGTATTCGGTGGGTGGGGGTGGGGTAAGTGCATTCGGAAAAATTTGTTCGGATAAAGCGGATTCCGGATAAACGCGATTCGGATGAACAGGAGTTTACTGTAAAGTGAAAATATTGCAAAACAAATGATTTTTAAAAGCCTCCATCAAATGGCATTTGTTAATGCATCATTTTGAAAAAATATGAAATAAAAAGTAGAAATTCGTTAACAAATACCCATAAAATTTTCTACTATCGAATAACTTTCTTTCGAGGAACTGTCATAGCTTTCAAATTTTAACTTGGCAATAGTCCATTCCTCAAAAGTGTTTTCCAACTCACGATAAAATGACAAAAACGCAGCGAGGGTTGGAACTTTATGGCCAACTATTTAACTTATTTAGAGATACTTCTCATAGGAGGAATTCAGAATACGATTTATAATTCGTAGGCAAACAAAAATGGAAACATTTCAATCGACCTTGAGATAGAAGAATGGTAACAGTATAAGTCTTATCTTGCCGAATATCTTCCTCAGCTGTGTAATCAAAAATTATCAATGGAGCGCCCGAATTTATTAATAATTTCTTCTTATGTACAACGATTCTAGAATTACCAAATACGAGCAACCAACATTGGAAAAATGATGAATATCTTATAATGAATATAATGAATCACCCGCAATAACTTTCCATAATGAACCAATTTTAGCATCAGAAACATATAAAATAAGCGATGAGAGAGACAATAATTCGAGTCAGTCATGTGTTGTGCATCATCTAACTAAATATTTGTTTCCAAGTCACCCCTCAGAATGCCTCAAAATTACGACTTAAGTTAAAAGTAAATACGTTTCTCTAACACTTCCGCAGGATAACAACTTAAAATCTGACGACTTAAATTCACCCTATAACTCTCAATCGGATAGTACTCTACGTCGAATCCTCACCGAACAGACCACCCCGTTTTCCAATAAAATATCGCCTTTTCTGATAAATCACTCGTCTACCCCTCAATATTTTTCCGCTGAAAACGGCCGCTCCAAACCCACTTAGTGTAAGCATCCTCCAGAGATGCCTCCGTCCCAAGGCCTACGGAGCGATAAAGCCGCCCCCACGTTGCGGAGGCAGCTGCATCCACTCCCCCGGCAGACGAAGGCCATTATCCGGACACATGCTACGATTTCTGCCCCGAGCACTTGCCTCCCCAAGACAACACACTCGGGATTGGGTCACCGACGTTATGCCCACGATGAAAAATTTTCGGACTTGGTACGTAAGAGGGACGGAGTCCGCTAAGTTGAGTAAAACCTGTTGGAAGGTCATCCGGAGCAGACAGAGACCAATGCGGCTGGAGAGCATTTCCTTCAAGACTAGACCAAGAGATGCCTGGCAATTATTCAACAATAACCCGTAATATTCACAGTTATTACGCTTAAAATAGTTACCGAGATATGAGGAATAGTCTACATTCTAGAGATTAATCGGAGCGTTCCATCACATCGCCGCTTCTGAATATTCCGTTTTGTTTGGCCTTTTCCGCAAACATACCATAAGCACTGCACGGTTAACTTATTCGCACCGACCCATGGTCACGGAGTTCTGCGCCGGTAGTTTAACTGTGCAATAAAGATATTCTTTATGACTCGGGAGTGCTTCCGAGTATCACGTTTACGTTGTACAATAGGAATGCCACAGAGATTAAAGCAAAGGACTTAGCGGACTTATTCAGCAAGAAACGTCTCAGTGTTTTTTCCTGTTTATAACTGACCATATTCTAATATGTCACACAATATATTCATCATTTTAGTTACCATTATTTTACTCCAAGCCGGAAAATTTTCATTAAAAAATCAACTCCATAAAATTGTAATGGAAGGAAATTATGAATAAAAAAAACTCATTTTCTAAATATACTAGAGAGGTCGTCCTCCTTAGAATGCGTTCGGAAATAGTTGATAGAAGTAAATTTTATCCTTCAATATATTAATCGTACTTGGAAAAAGTTATCATTCAAAAACTGAGGCTTGCTCTTACTTATTACTAATATAATTGCCAGGTACTTGAGAATTTATTAGTATTTCCAAATAAAAATTTAGCTTCCGTATTTGAAATGAGTGAACATATTGTATTGCTTCAGCGCAGCTTCCTTTAATAAAGTATTCTTCACACGTCCCATTTGCGTTTAGTAAGGTACTGTTTCCGGCAGTGGGACATTAAAATTATGTAGTTATGCTGGGAATATTAAAACTCGAGAGAATTCTACGATAATCAAGGGGCATAGCAACCTAAGTAATGATATGATCAGATATTTACTTTATAAAGGATAAGCAAAGATCAACTGCTCTTTAACATCTTGCAGAAAATAATAACTGCAGACGGATGGCAGGAAATTTAGTCAAATCACAATAATTCCACCAACGTTTTCTATTATTAACATAACAGGACAGGGTTTTCCTAATTTGCTTAATTTTTGGAAGAATTAATTAATTTTAAGACCGTTTTAATAACCTTTTTGAACAAATATGTTGTTAATGAACAAAGGCATATGATGTAAACAAACATCCTTTCCGGGAATATCCAGTTAGCCGTGGTTCGAACCCAGGACCTTGGGGTTAGACGGCACGGAGACTAATCATTTCAACACCTAAATAAATTTAGAAGATTATTGCTGAATGCGGTTGGATTGGTAATAGAATCCTCTTCTACTCAACACAAGCTAGCTCTCCCGTTCCCAAACCCAAATCACTACAGATAGCATTTATACATATTTGGAAGTTAGGGATTGAGACTCTGAGTACACTTATTCTACCCAGTGAATTATCCCTTATTAAAGACAGGAGATTAAGGCTATCGCTTGAAGACTACGTAATTTTTCAGGGACCTCTTACGCATGAGGATATTGCATTGACGTTTCTTTATTATTTGTTAAACGCAGCCGACGACCTAGCGCCTATTTCAGCATAGGCAGATTAGTAAAAAAAAGGATCCTTCTTTCAAACCTTCGCAACAATATGGCTTCTAAATCGTCCACTTCCCATCGATACACATTAAATAGGTTAGCGGAACCTTTTGAACCTGACAAATTACTCTGCTTTTTGCAGGCGGGAATTCCGCTTTGTGTATTAAATTAATTAGCTCACGTCTCGGATAATACCGTAGCCAATACCGCTGATTCTTATGAACGGCAGGAAATCGAAGAACAGCAGCGATTAAGAGATAACGGGACGAATGCAGAGGCGAGGGATGCGCCGGGAATCGATGCGGAGATAATGAAAGACGCGGATATCGGAGGCGTCCTTCGATTTAACACTCGCAGACCAGCACCAAGATGGTGCCGAGATACGAAGGCGGGCGCCGGCGAGATCCCTCTAATGAGATACAAGCCTCCTTTTATGCTTTAATTGGAGATTTTAACTCCCGAGCGCTAACCATTCGGAGCAAACAACACCCAGCGCTGAGGCTGGAAAACAAAAACCTAGACAACGAGTTATGGCGTATCTAGGCGCGTGACGTCAGAGAAACCTAAGCAGAACGTTCTTCCATCCGAAGCGGAGCTCGGGAGAGTCTCTGAGCGGCTACGGGTCGACGCCAAGAAAATAATTGTCAACGTAACGGTGATTTTATGTCGTATTTATAAGCGAATTTTCAGAATTTTTCGTAGAACTAATAGCGGCGTCTTCCAACGGGCCGATGAAATTAAGAAACCTGTTCGCGATTCTTCACCTCTTTTTTTTAATAAATTCGCATCTCTAAAACCCAAGTCAGTTGATAAGTTGGGTGTAATATTTTGAGGCCCTAATTCCACTGGCAACAAAAATTTCTTGCTTCGACGAACAGTTAATTTTACTTGATAAAAAATTAAAGCAGTCTGTTTGCAAGAATATTTTAACTATATTCATCATATATATCTCCTAGTTGGAGGAAAAATAAAAAATGCTATTAGCGAGACTATTGTGGTTGCCTAAGATAAGGGGTTACTAGGCCTCTCGCGAGGTTCCATGCGTTTAAAGTTCAAAAAGGGTTTTTTGAGGATTAAAAATTGGGAGAGATACGATCTGAAGATTCCCCAAACACTGCCTGTGTACGGTGGATGGTAACAGAATAAAAAAACTCGGGTTTTCAACCACCCGAAGGGTCGGAAATATAAAGAAAATGGAGTGATGAAGGACTTGACCCTCAAAAGAGGTAGAAAATACATCCAGAAAATTCAGTTAAATTCCTCTTAAAGTATTTTTTCCTTACGAAATAATTACATCTTTGGAGGACTCCATCATTCAGACGCTATTTTTTAATGAAAAAATTGATATGAGCGTCAGTTTCACTTTTCTTCGTTCATTATAATAAAAAAGGTGAACTATCACTTGAAACTATTAATAAGGAGAACTAAAAGTAAATACGTACACTTTACGTAAGATAAGTCTCCGTCGTAAGAGATGGGGTTGAAAGAAGTCGTGACGAAATGGTAACCGTTACAATAGTTCGTTTCAATTGCCCCACAAAGATTTTAATTGTGCGATAAAGCAAAATTCAATCACTTCCATCTGGAACAGAATTCACAAAATTAGCAGTAAAAATTTCATCGCCTCCTAGATGCCGGAGTAACGGGTATCCCGGATCCTTTTCCCTCGAGGCTCTTAATTGACCAACAAAACCACGCGCCTGCTTCCCCTGAAAAATTCGGTTAAATTGCCCTTGATGACGGCTGACTCGCAGCTGCCAAGCTTCATCTCTCTCGATCCGAGCCTTTCGTGAAATAACTCGACCCTCATTACTTCTGAACAATTAAATTGCCTCATTGAACGTATCTGCGGTCCATAATTTCAGCCTGATAGCAATTTATTTTCATCGGTTCTGTGCAGGACTCCAAGGAGCTTACTGGTACTTTAATAAATTCATAAAAACGTTTTCCTACCACAAGTCGTACGCTTCCCTTGAACCCATTCTTTGCCAGTTGCTCTTTCCTAGAAGTTGATTGGCTGCAAACAAGTTTTCTAATAGGAACAGCTCGCTACCCTAAAGCTTGATAACTTAGGGGAAGATGATACATTTTGGTAATAATCTAACGAGAAAAAGTAATTTAACATCATAGGATATAGTAAAAGAATCTGATGTGGCCAACACATGACTTTTTCCGTATTTATTGAAAACAGAAGCCTATGCCGGTAACATATAAATAACTCCAAAACAATGAGTGTTACAGGAAAATGTTTCATACAACATTTGTCTACATCTACATCTACATCTACATTAATACCCTACAAGCCGCCTTTCGGCGTGTGGCAGGGGGTGTAAACACCAGTTGAATCTAAATTACTTCCTTATTCGATTATTGTCACGTATTGTTCGCGGAAAGAATGAATCTCTGAAACGATTCGTCCTAGCATCTATTTCTCTTAACTTACGGTCATTATCGGATCGACCGACGTAGCAGGGGGGTTGCATGATACCGATTGTATCTTTGGAAAATGTAGTTTCCCTGAATTTATTAAGCAATCGCAGCCTAGCTTCCAATCTCCTTTCTTTCAAGGATTCCCAACCTACGTCTGAGAGCATTTTTGTAACGCTTGCTTTTTTATCGTAGCATTTCTTAACAAAACGAACCGCTTTACGCTGCACTTTCTCGAGTTCGCGAGTACACGTCTCATCCGCAGTTTGTAGTAAAATACATGATCTATAACTTTGGTACATAATTTTATATACCTACATTGCATTCTGACGGAGATATGTATGAAAAACTTTCATTTCCGGATAAACAACTTCCGGTTAACCATTATTGAAGAATAACTCCTAAACAATCAGTGTAACGAAATAATGTTTCATACAAAAGTTGTAGTAAAGTACATTATCTATAACTTTTGTACGTAAATGTATATACCTGAATTGTATTCTGACAGAGATATGTATGAAAAACTTTCATTTCTGGTTAAACAAACAATAACGAAATTTATATGAAAATTGTCAAATTCCATAATTATAACGAAGTATATCAATATGGCCCAGGAATGTCTCACAGATAATTATGAGCTCCACATTTGGTAAATATCTGGAAACCCTTACTCTAGATCAGGGGTCTCCAAACTACGGCCCGCGGACCAAATGCGGCCTGCGAGGCCTTCTCATACGGCCCGAGGAGATCTTTTTATCTACTGAAAATAATCACGGAAATTTACGAGTATCATGCCAAGATCAGCCGCCGCTTACGTTGACGTAACGTTTTTACCGAATTAAAATGGAATAATTAATATATTTAATATATTATATTAATAATTAAAAACAACATCTATGTTTCGATTCTTTTTTATTTGTCGGCCCCCAAACTATTGGCTGATAGTTAATGCGGTCCTCGGGCTGAAAAGTTTGGAGAACCGAGCTCTAGATGATACTTACGATATCAACGCTGCTAAATAACAAGGTATTCTTATACCGAACTAATAAAAATTTAAACAATATACTATAGATACTACAATAACATCTATATATTTAAAAATAAAAATTAATATTAAATAAATTTGATAAAAGTTTTAAAATTCGGACACACAGCTATGGGTGGTTGCTAACAACATCTAAAACACCAGGGACCTGTTACACCGCAGTATCTACCAATTATTTCCAAGCGGAGCATATTTTCCATGATCGCACCCGACCGTGTTTTTACCGCCTCAACGAATCGAGGTTATTGGTGTTGTTTCCGAGAGAACAAGGGGTTATCGCCCCTTGGGGTCCCCCTGCGCCCAAACCAAGTGACCCGGATTGCCCTCTGCTGCCAAAGGCATTCCGATGCCCGGGGCCAAATTACCCGAAGCGAGATTCTACAAATATGACTTTTTCGAACTCAATTTAACACCCGCGCAGGACCGGATTGAGATGATAAGAGAGTGTTGAGGCAGCCTCTGGGCGCAGCAATCAATGGGGCGTAGATGATTGAATATGAGGGGATACTTCTCCAATAACAGTCTTTGTAAATCCAAGACTTGATGACGCCGATTTCGCATACCTTGAGCACCCTGAAGTGTGCTTCGCGTTATTGTTTCAAACTACAGACCACTGAAGACCGTTAACCACGCATCAAAAAGCGTAGAAGCTAAATTATGTCGGGTTTATGGAAATAACGGAGACAACCATCAATGAGGTGAGAAAAATAAATTCTGAATTATATAAAAAAGAAATAAAAAATGAATGTTGATACTCCTAGCAATCATTGAAAATTACTCATAAAGATAAAAAAATATCCTCAACTCTCATCGAGAAAATAATCGACAGCATGGATTCGATAGGTCAAGAAAGAAGTAGGTAAACAACATAAAAGGGTTATAAAAACGAAATTTTAGAGATAGAGTGTTAAAAATGCAGGTATTCCTTAGAAGGAGTAGAGCTTATTCGACAGAAAGGAATACAAATCGGCACTGTGACGTACAGATGATCATAATGTAGACAGCGAAACAACCTTAAATATAACTTCTACAAAGATATGAAGCAGCGGAATATAGAACAACTATTTTCTGAAAATACATACGCCTTTTTTGGGCGAAATTGGGACAAAGGACTTCCACCCTCCATTCAAGCAGTCCAGTACGAAATTCATAAAATGGACACAAATTTTAAACAAGAATATAAACTATAACATAAACTATAATATACACAGGTTTTCAGGAAGTGGCAATATGAAGAAATATGGAAATAAATAAAAACGAATAATTTTGATCGCCAAAAATATGTTCCCATTACATGAACAGAAAAATAGGTCTAAAAAGTAAAATAAAAGTAATACAGCCATATAACGAGTAAAACTCGCCTTAGGTCCGAATGGGACGCTGGACCCCAAGCTGATATGTATATACCGTATAAGGTAAAGAGGAAGTTGTGGAATATGTAGGTTACAACTAAGTTGCGGAGATGAAGGATGGGCGATTTGCCGCTGGGATACACAACTGGAATCCGAAACGCTTTTCGGAAGAATAACCTCGCATTTTCTCCACAACAATTTCGCTTAGGATCTAAGCTAACGGAGATGGAGGAATTTTCCTCCGAGAAAACCTCATTTGCTCCTCACACCCCCTGCCATGCGCTAATTTCCTGCCTAGGAGTAGATAGAAAACCGTGGTTTCTTCTGACTTTCTCAATCCTCACACGTCAAATGAAATGCCCCATCAAGAACTGTCAGTTAAACTAATCAAAATAACTGTAAAGAGCGACTTTACAGGAGAGCTTAACGTGAGACGAGAAGGCTATTTCGACGTAGATGCTTAGGATAAGTGGGCAATTTTAATAACAAAAGGGAACTTATGGAAAGAGATACACGGATATGCACAAAGCCAAAGATGTTAGAAACAAAAGGAAGGAGTATAATACATTTTGCGTATCCTGTTGTGGATAACTCGATAGTGGTATGTCCACCACGTAATTGCGGCGATGTTTTGAAGAAATAAACGGATGCGATGTCTTTTTAACACTATATTTGTGAGATTGTAGTATTGTCTTAGATATATAAGCCAAAGTAATAATAATATTAATGCCGTCTTTCATTTTTGGGCGAATTTTAGCCTATGAAGGCTATTCATCCAATTAACCCCTTTTATTAATTTTATTCATTCTTTTGCATAAATTTGCAAATAAAATTGCATATTTTTGCAAAGTACTTTGTTAGGTAAAGAGTTCCATTAAGGCATAAAACCTGCATGCATAAGCTTTTGTTTGTAGTAAGATATAGATAATAACATTTTTTTATAGTAAGCCGAGTTTTACAATCTGGGATAACTTTCTTAAGAAAATAAAAATACGAAAAAAATCATGAAATTGCTTTAAATTACGAGAACTAATTCCTAAATTAACTAACATCTAGCAAATTCAAAGGAAATCAATGAAATGGTCAAATCGAAAAGGATCGTTCGGTGAAGGTTTCTCTCAAAATAAATATCGATTTTCGTGTGGAATGTGGAAACCTTTCAAGCATCAAAAAAAAACAAACTTTAATACATTTTTAACAAATATTCTTGTATTTCAAACCTTTCATTTCTGATTGTGACATTCCCATATATTTCACACAGTGGTATTTTCCATATCCCAAAATTCTAAAAGCATAAAAGTATTTCACACCACACGATGAAAACTTTCGAAATTCCGAGTAGAAACAATGAAAATTAAGAAATATCCTAATTAATCGAAATTATTCCCAAGCTCTGCCGCTCTTCAATTCTCCCAGGTTTAATATCGAATTTATAGCTCTTTCAGTACTTAATATTACACGTTTTCCGGTTAAGCCATTTTTATAATAGCGTAACTGCTTCTTTCGTTCGGTGCCATTTAGAAAGATGAGAAATTTTTGTGGGATAGAAAACACTTGCCTTTGGGATAGCGAACACATGACGAAACAAAACCACCGTTTCTATAAATCTGAAGAGATTTTGAAATATTCGCACGACTCAGATTTGATCAATCCTCTGGCTTTTACACGCCCGAAAATATTTCAACACATGCATACGCGTTTAAGAGTTTTTCGGGGAAATGCAAAATGGACGCCTTAAAAACTGCAATTATTCCGGCAGTAGATCTATACGTAGCAATAAGACCATTTTGGTTGATACAACCTTTTCTTCCTTGAGAGTAATGAGAAATAAGAGAAAGGGAAAAATAAAGCAAATGCAAGGGGAGGGGAAAGCCATTATATGCGAAGGTTGCATTTCACAATGAAACCCGCAAGATATAACTCACTTTACTAATCTCAATTTCACAAAAATTCATACTCGATATTCAATTCGTCCCTTTTAAATCCTTTTAACAGTAAAAATATCTATTGAAGCTTTGATTTATTGCTCCCTTACTTACAAATTTGAAACAATTTTTATGTCCGTTATCGCACACTACTTTAAAATTATAACACAAAACATTATCATATACGAATCACCATTAGAACTAGGAACTACCATTTCTTTAATTTTTAATAATCCAAGTTATCCTTTTTACTAATTTATTTCAAACTGAAGAAATGTTGATCTAGCTCAAAGTTAGGCATACATTAAGTTGTTTTTATGTTGCAAAGGTCTTGAGGGGTATGAGTTAACAATTTAAATAAGCAAATGGTACTAAGTGACCTAAACTATCGACGCATCATAAATAAAATACACACACACAGTATATGATACTACTGGCTCGCATTTTATGGACTACTGTTGGAAACGTAATTATTCTTGAACCACGACACAGTACTTAACATTTACCAATCTTCACGTGACCAAATACTCAATCACAGCGGTGTAAAAGCTTCGGCATTTACTTTGAAAACGCTAAGAGTGAGAAAACGGTACACGCTTTCAAACAGCTCATTGTGAACTCCCCAATTTATAATTGTGTGAGCTGTCACCTGGAGATGCAGCCAGACCATTAGGGTTTACTGAAAAGGCTAAACGCTTAAAGAAAATGTTCTAACTACCCAACACATACAATGGAAGGACACACCCACAACCATTATTCACCAGTGACACAGTTTGTATCTTCAGCTGACTAACGTGACGACGCCTGACAAACTTAAGGATTAATTGAAGGAATAGTCCAAAGTTAACTGGGGACCGAAAAGGAATTTCTTAAAAAAATATTGCTTTGACAAAGAAATAGCTGAACGACAACTTCAGAAAGGTTTTCACACTCTACCGATGTCCGCAGGACACGACATTCACGATTATATAATTAAAATTCTGCATTAGTATTTCTGGTCGAATAATTATGAAATTTTATAATTTAGTAGAAATATTAAATTAGGAGCTGGTAGAAGGGAGAATAAGCTATATAACGTAATATAATTTTGCATATTCTATACGGAGAACAAATTGTAAGGGGTTCCATCATTACTCATTTACGAGCATGTAATATGTTAAATGGAAGACTTTTAAGCCACAATTTCACCCGAAATAAAGACGTTATTTAATTATATTTTTCAAAAAATAATTAACATTCTGAATAAAAAATAATAGCACGTTCCTAGACATATAAATTAATGCGGTTTACCAAAGGAATGAAAGCAACGTAAACGATAAGGGTTGATGGAGAAAAACTAGAGCAGGTAAAGCAATTCTTTTACTAGGGAAATGTTCTTTCTTTAGGTAGGAGTAGGAGAGATGAGGCTATAAAAGAGCAGCTTTTACCAAGGAATAAGTTAATAATAGGAAAAACTCAATAGCAAACAACCGCCGAAGATAAAAGAAGGAAGACTGCTACACGCGATTTCTAAGGGAATCAGATGAATTTACTGTGATACGGACACTTCCCAACAATTATCATCCACGGATGATTTATCTTACGCCGGAATGAGGTTGCAGTGATGTAACAATCTGATACACATCTCAAGTAACAGCAACACGAGCTAATAGAGGTATAAGGCGCATCTTGCCCGGGGTGGGATTCGAACCCCACTCCCTTTAATAAAGGCACCGTGAAGCGAGTGCTCCTAATCACGAGTAAAGTGACCTGATTAATGAAGAGACGCACAAAGGGACGCCCTTGGGCGCCGTCCTAAATTCCTTCTGGTGATTGACCACGGAGGGCCTTCTTTAGGTCATCCAAAGCGCGCTTGCACCCCCATTTCCACCGGTATAAAACAATGCACTTAAGGTCGGGTTTTATGGGAAACGTCTAAGAGATGTAATTTGTAAGCCTACGCTAACAGAGCTAAGGGAATATCCCTTTTCAGTTGAATTTCACATTCACAATGGTCCCTTGCCAGAAGCCTTTCCAAGTTCACCACGATATTTGAACAGAATGAGAGCAACCTATTTGTTTTATTTATTACTATCAGACTTCGGGCGTGTAAAAGAGGACTTAAAACGATTCTTCCTAGAATCTAACTCCTCCATTTCAATTATTATGTCCGACAAAAAACAGTACACGGAATACCACTGGTTTTCAGGCAAATCAATCTTTTGCAACAATCACTTTTACTAGGAATCTTAAGTTTATATTAAGAAAGCAAACTGAGGAAATAAATCAATACGTGTTTTAACCATAGAAATCCTTTCCTTTCGAAGTAAAATCCATAAAAGAAACACTTTATTTCAATGTTTATAATTGTTTCTAATTTTGACAATTTTTTAGCTAAAAAATATATTGTTATTTTATCATGATATGTTTCTAGCAATTATTGGAGCAGTATCATGCGAGATTAAGTACCCAAATAACTGGGTGCTTAGTCTCACATGATAGGTTAAATATACATTGAAATCGGAAGCTAACTTTTCTTCCATAGACTGTTAGATCGCGAAGTCGTTCTTGTAAAAGCACCTCGCACGCACAACAAGGTATAGTAGCCCTGACCTATTACATCTTCCAATTGCGTACGCTAACCTTAAATGCCAAACCTAGCTACAAACTTCCCTCTTCCTACCATACCATCCTGAGTCAGAACATTTTATAAATACTCGTTCCTTTAACAAAGCAATTTATAACGTAGCCTTTAACAAAGCAATTTCTAACGTAGCCTTTAATAAAGCAAATTCTAAGGCATACACTTGACGCATATTTCAGCTGAGGCCTACAATAGCGATGCAAGCAGCATAACTGCCTTACTTTTCCGAAGCACCATAAGATTAAATTGTTCAATATAACTCCACAGTAAAATAATGCGGTGGGCGAATCTCCAGTCCCTTGTTAATATAATTTTTATGTTTACCACCTGATATAAAATGCTCATCTATTACTTAATATACTTCGAATAGTATGGAAGGCTTTTTTAATCGAGGTTAACATTAAAGGTGTTATAGCTCAATATTTACTCAGGTAATTAAGTAAATTAATGGCTGATTAACTACTTAATTCTATGGAGGAATTTACTTTATTTAAAATACAATTTAATATTTATTTTAATTTGCAATGGCAGTCAAAAAAGTGTGATCAGCTACATACGTCACTTGATATGTTATCTGCATACATTTATGACTAAGTTAGTGTTTTAAACCAATTATTTAACATAAGTAATTTGGGACCATTGAAATATCGAGCAAACTTTGGCAGAAGAAACGTTTTGGATAACATACGATGTGACCTATGGTACACATGTTGCGAAGTTTAGAGATTTCTTTATCGGAACAAATTGATCCCGATTGATAACTAAATCCTAACCGCATCAACTTACAATGGATAAGATAAAGGCCAAGCAATGTGTTCATCGAGATTCAGTGTAAAGGGAAAATACTAGCAAATACATATATCTTCGATTAGGCGCCTAAGTAGACTTTGGTCCGAAATTCAGGTAAAAATAACCTTAACTTAAATTTTGCTTATGCATTAAGACAGATAGCGATGAATGAAAGAAGTTCGAAAACAAAAAAATACATGTTATTACGATTATTGAGTTAGATAAGGTATTATTTTTCTTGTAGGAAAAATTGTGATAAGTATGAAGCCTGGTTATTCTGTCATAATGGAGAAATAGGATTTGATGTTATTCTTTAACAATTAGCTAACCTAAGCCTCAGAGAGGGAATAAAACGTAGAAGGCAAGGAAAGGGGTGAGATAGTAACTAATTTCCTCGAGATATCGAGAATTTTACGGTTAAATATGATAAACATACAAAATATAAGCAGATAGACTAGAAGCTCTAGAATAATAGTAGTTTTTTAAGCATTAAGAAATAAAGATTCCTTTTGTCAAGAATTTGTCGTCCCTATTCAGGTGTACGTATAAAGGTATTACACTGAGATTCGACTAAATTGAGAATTCGAAACTCACAGCCGAGGGTAACAATTAGCATGCACGAGAAGGTCGGCCCATACCTGAAGGCACACGTCAGCTGATTGATGTGTTTCGCAAAATAAAATAAAAAGTTCGCGAATCTCGAGGCACTCATGCGATCCGGTCCAATTCTCTGACCGGATTTCGCAAAAAGGTTAACGAAGGCGATTTTTCGTTAAAATGGAAAGTTTATTAGGGTGGGGAACGCTATCAACGCCATTTGACCCCGCGAAACTCAATTATTCGAAGAACCAACAACAGTAATAGGCCTTCGTAACGGATCGATCGCAATTACAGGTCATTAATACAATGCACGCATCGGCGAAGAAACAACGGGAAAATATATAACAAATAAAAATGAAACGGGTAATGTGTCTCCCAGATAGCAAGGAAAGTTCTGCAGAATATCGTGATAGAGTATTTTATAAATGAGATATTCGTTAAAATGAAATATCGCTCGTTGATGGAAAGATGTATGCAGGGAAAGCATAAGACAGCAAGTTCCTGGGGGCATAATTATCCATAGAGGGTCTTCGAAATGAGGATTATATTACGCAACAATGTAGAATATTTGAATTTGCAATTGCCTTCCATTTAAATTATATTCATTTTATTCCAACAGAAGGGAAACGAACGATAACCAAAACATAGACAGTTGAATACAGAAGACTTCTGTGCCTTATGGCGCCCATTCGCTTATGGGCTGTTCCCAGGTTTTAGTAGTACAGTACAGAGTTAAAGCATAAAATAAAGTTTCCCTTGAACCACAAAATACACACTAACATCAAGCACACTTCCAGAAAAATTGGAAAAGACGACCGGTTTCGGCACGTACAGCCAACAACAGGTCAAGCTGATGTAAACCTGCTTGAGCTTGGCAGGATGATGACCGTGTAGAAACCGGTCGTTTCCGAATTTCTCTGCAGGTGTCTTTGCTCATTTTTCTTTGTTTCAAGAAATGATGCACGCAAACTTGTATAGTAACTAGTAGAGTGTACTCCTCTACCCCCGATGATGATAGCATCGCTACTGAAATATACATTGGGTGTTTCTTAGGAAGTTGGTAAACAAGGACTACTTCTTGTTTCCGAATACCGGTGACAACAAGGTATGGAGCGCCGACAAAGACGCTATTATAAATTTAAAACCTACAATTTGTCCTTCTTTATTATAACCTAGGTGATCCAATGACTAACATGGGACAATATATCACTTAAATCTCTGAGTTCAGGAATGCGCAAAAATCAACGGACAAAATGGTACTTGAGGAAGGAGGCGACCGGGAAGAGGCGTGATTCCAGAGCAAAAGCGAAGGTGAGATGCAGTGATAAAAGGGGCGTAATAATTCATGAGCTTCCTCGCGGAGAAAGTCACTTAAACGTCATTATTGCGTACATGGAGAGCCAGCTGATCAGCCGCACTCCTGACCTCCTTCCGAAAAACCTCTTCCTCTTCACCGCTACAGATTCCTCCGCCTCCGGCAACTCTACGCATCACCTACCGTTATGCTTATCTTACGATAGAACGCCTTAATTCGTTTCCTTTCAACCGATATATCATCCGTAGCAGATATAAGACGCTACTCGAGAGCGATGATTTCATCAAATTTGTCTGGAAATGGTTTCGGTGCTCACGTATCTTCCACATGGACATGATCTATCACATCGTTTAGTATCAATCGACATGAATATTAAAATCATAAACGATTTGGTACTTATGTATCCTCTGCACCGATTTGAAATATTAAACATGCATTATAGTTGAGCTCAACCGTTACGAGAACAGATCCTTCCATGTGAGATGAATCTAAATACTAAATCATTTTCCATTTAAAATTAGTAAGGTTGATTGTAAGCAACGCCTCTTACCTACATTCAATTCACTTTCCACGTTCTTACGTATAAAATATCCCGTTGATCTCGGAGTATGAAGACCTAGAAACCTTCATACACAACAACTTCATAAGGAAATTCGTGCATCACATCATTAAAAAACATAAGCAAATCCCGAAGTAATTGAAGCCAAATATTTAATCAAAATTTTTCGTACAATGTTTCAAGCTATTTTCGTAGTCAATATGTTATAACATTATATGCTAATCTAGTCAATTCAAACAAGTTCGTAGTTTTTTTTAAAGATTCTCTGAAATTACTAAACACTAACTAACACTAACAAATTACAAAACACACTATCAATACGAACAACGAAATTGGATTTTAGAGTTCAGTTTTTAAATCAATGAATGGCATACATTTGTAATTTTCATTTACTCAAACACATTCACTGCTCAACACCGTAAACCAAGTTTCCATACTAAGGTAACTTTCAAATATGAAAAAAAATCTTAGGGAACAAGGAACACCGAGTATTCTTTCGAAATATTTGTTTCCAATAAGTTTCTCAGTCAATTTCAAATTTGAAACACATTGTTTCAGATAGACTTCAGTGGATTTCAAGCCTTATGTAACCCAGGTTAATTCTGCTTTCCTGCCTTGACGCTCTTTACTAACAACGTCTCGATAATTAAAAGGAAATGCTGAGCGCCTCGGTGCGGACATTCGAACCCACGACCACTCCTATGAGTTTCCGTTACATAAGCGGAAGTTTTCATAGCGGTGATCTCTCTTCCTAACGTTCACCTTTCGCATGAAAATTACACCGCTTCGTCAAAATCATTGTTTTCCAGATGCTTTCGTTGCGGGTAACCTGCATTTGGGGTTTATCCTTAAGATCTACGGATCACTGGGCTTTTCCTCTAAGCATATCGCCAGATCACATTTTTCAGTGCATATGGACATAGCCTGGTTACCCAGAACCGTGAAACTGCAAACCGCATCTACGATCTGTACCAGTAAGAGCTAAGGGCGATCTGGTCCACCACTTGGGATGGTGATTCATTGGGAGGACTCCCGATATTACTTTTTCAACGTTATTAATGACAATATTCAGGATTATGAAGCACTAGAACTTCATTTATTACGTGAACCAAATGCAGCTAAAAATTTAAAATTCCAATGAATTAAGCAAAATATTAATGAAGGATTAGCTGTATTTTCGATCAAATTGCGTTCTAGTACTTTGTCTACAATACTATATAATGATTTAACATAAACAGTATTATTTTTATAGAATAATAAAACAAAATAAGACCCTAAACACGGAAATAATATAACCTGATGAAGAAACTTTATACTTGCAATTTCAGTAGTTTAATTGAATGATAAATTCTCACAAAGATAACTACGTAACTTTGTGGAAGTTCCGACCAATTCGTTGATGAAATAAAGTATACTATACCGACAAGTTTGAACGAGTTTTCAGTCTTAAAGATTACTGAAGCAAGTTGGTGAAGCTAACCTTGTTATTTTATCACCAAACAAAAAATTCTCGAATTACTTATAGTGAATTCAAATCAGTTTACGTAAGGTCAGTTACATCTATTTATTGAAAGGGTTTTTACGACACGGAATCGCTAAAACCCCTCATCAAACCTCACAAATACAACCCCTAATTTAATTAAATATTTCCTACATTACAGCACAGGAAATTTGATTCCAGCTGCAGACTGCATACGACATGAATACCGGATTAGGAAATAATCCTCAGTCAACGACAATACGAACAAGACAAAAAAGTCAATGAACCTGTAATATTACTATGGCTTTTATATCATTGATGAGTTTTATAATTGCCCCGCCGCAGATTCTTCGGATGTGGGCACCCTAGTTTGATCTAGCCGTGCGACCGCGAGACATTCAGCAGCAAATCCCTTGGTACGGCGGGTCTCGAATGTAACTCTACCAGGGGGAGTGCCCTTTAGGAGCGTTACGACACCTCGCGAGAGGTGATGCTATCTTAGGGAAAAGAAAGTGAATATTATCTATACTTCATCGCAACAAAGAAACCGAATACGGTAAGCGAAACCTTTTGCGTTAAGTGTAACTCCTATTACCTGAAAAATAGAATGTTCATTTCAGACTTTCCATTCTTAAACACCGGAGGAACTTAAGAAAAAACTGGTCACTATCTTATACACAGCTGTAGCAAAATGTCCGGAAGTTCCACAGTCGAGAATTCAAGCGCTCATGACACGCGTGAAATTTGAATATTAAAAAAATCCCATTTCATCAGAAATATGACTAGTTGTAATTTGAGAAATTGAGGAAATACTTCAACCAAAATACCTTCACGTAAAAACGGAAAAATTGTCAAAGTGCTATTACCTAATTTCGCCCTATTGGAAGCTCTTATAGTTATTACATAACCTTCTAGCAGTAAACTCACATAATAGGGAAAAAATCCCAAAGTGAAACATTGATAGACCATGTGAAACTAGAAAACTGCGGGGAAATAAATTTCCTAACCGCGAAATTGGGGAACTTATCGGTTGAAAAAGGAAAGGTGCATTGACAAGTTACGAAATGATACAGAAAACCAGGGCCAGAAGCGAACAGCAGGCGAGAGAGACCACTGACCCACAGAGATGCTGCACTGAATAGGGTAGACATTTAAAAATATTAGGACCAAAAAGTAAATTAAGTTCAAACAAAATTTTATTTAATTGAACCGTAAGTTAAATCATTCCTTAAAAATGTCACAAATAATACGCACTGAAATGTACTTAGTACATATGAAGTAACGGAATTCCAAATGAAGTCACGCTTTCCGCATAGAAAATTCAAGCTAAATTACGTCGTGCTTCTGCAAAAGAATAAGTGAACAATATGTAATGATTTTTATTCAGACATTAGTTTTATAGGGAAAAATTCAATAATAAACGACAAAAAGGATAACTGGCATGCACAGCAAACAACGACGATTTACACATTGGCTGAAATCTTCAAGTTGCCTTCATAAATAAACATGCTTTCGTCATTTCCGGTAAGGGGAAAAAGGTGCTAAATTTTGAAGCGCCGGGATAGAAAAAAATAATTAAGCTAATCTTGGCACAACGGTGCGATTTATTTTGGAGGGAAACAGGAAAAATAAACGCTCGGATACAATTTGGCACTCGCACAAATTATGGCGGCCAAGGGCAACGGCTTTAAAAGGCAAAAATAAACGCGAAAATGGAAAAACCTTGACGAGTGCCTCAGCAAGGCAGATATACTACAACAGGAATAACCAATTACTTTGATAAATATTATCTTTTCGAAATAATAGACGTGTAAATGTGGTTATAATATTCATAGTTATCACACAATTTCGTTATAAAATGATATTACTCATGTATAAACAACATAAATGATTAGCTAATTGCTGAAAACCTATTACTAACCAATGAAATCCAAAAACATTTACTATGGAGTTAATTCTTTAACAATGATGTCGCTAGCCAAGATCCACGTGCCAAAAAAAATCTCTCGCGTGCTACTGTGGGTCCGTGTACCGCATGTTCTCTGCTCCCGAAGGGAAACCGTACAAACAAACACGAAGGTACACCTACTCAAAAGTCAACATATTGTAAACAATAGTCGTACGGACTTTTTAAGGCCAGCATCCGTGATGCATACATCAAGAAGAACATCCGGGTCGTGACCGTTTCTTTTGATCGCAGTAAACACAGAAGAAAATTCATGTCGTTATTCACAAAAAATTTCATGCTTCCGAACTCGATTCCTCAATTAACGGAATGGTGTTACATTTCCACTCGAAATCTTCAGAGATGAGTATGGTACCGCGAACTATAAAAAAATAATTAACTGTTAGAGGGAGAGGAAAAACAATTGTCTGAATATCAACCTAGAGCGAATGCAGCTATCGTCTTGAAGTGGGAAAGCATGACGAGAGTGGGCTTTTACGTAATATCTACTTAACGCTGAGGAAGCCATGCACAGTCTTTTGAAAAAACTTTACTTCTCCTCATACAAATATACCGAGCTACGTACCTCTTTCACAAATTTTATTTAATAGCCAATTGACATCTTTGCATGATACATCAACAAATGAGTGGAAAAATAGTTACTGAACGATGTTCTGGAGGGAGGATGTAATTGCAACCCACAATTTAAATGTTAAACTCCAAATAATGATACTAAAGTAATTCGTACAAATTTAAAGAAATATTAAGCGTCATAATCAGAGTAAATCTATTTTACCAAGAATAGAGGATGAAATAAAAAATGTTAAACATACAGGTTACAGACCCTCATTAAGAGAATGATGACATTTTTAGCAAACGTATATAATTTTCACCGTCATAGTCATGTTATAAGCAAACAAGAGAAAAACTAAAGTAACTCCATCAAATACTACGATTTTCATAGAAGAAATCCCCGTAATGGACGTTTAAAACCCGCAAATTCCATATGGCTGGGCGAGTTATCACGTAATTGTTCGCAATAGTCGGTAAACAACTGCCTAGCAATCCAACCCACCAAATACAAGGACTATAAACGCTATGATATGTGATAGAAGGTTGCCGAAAAGCTTAGCTCCGAGATAAAGTGAGGCTCCACCAGTGAATTCGCGGAGATGGAATCGCCTGAATAAATAAACTGTGGTTTTCCTTCTCTATTACGATACAGATTTCGACGAAAAAGTTGGCGAGACGTAACTGAATTACAACCAAAAACGGAACGTTATAAATACTGAGAACATGAACTCTTATTAATCATCATTAAAAATATGACTAAATTTAAATTCCATACAATTTTCCAGTAACCAAAAAACTATTTTTAACTTCAATGGGATATACCTCCAAAGCCAATATTTTACTTATCACGGAATTTAACTTGATCCCCAAACAAAACAAGGCAGCAGTAGCGTCATTAAGCCACTCAGCTATCGAAGATAATACTCATAGATAAAAATTGCTTCCCTACATCTTCGTACTTTTTTTACATCCACTTCTCGCAAAGTTTAACTCTCTATTTCTATTCACCTATAAATTATTTCTGCTCTTATTGATATTATTGGCGAGAGGTTAGATGGAAGGAGAGCTTTCCCAAAATCAATTTCCAGTAGACGGCATACACCTTTATGTTACAATTGACCACGGCTACCCCGTTTACAGTGCAGCCCTGAGTCTGTCGTAGACCGGCCCTGACACTGCCCATTCGAGAGAATGATGTTAGCGAAGGTCGAGGCCTTAAGAGGAAGCTGCACAGGCGACCGGTTTCCTAGAAAACAAACTGCCGAGAGAAGCAAACGGCAACCAGAGACAAAGGCGGTTTTAAATAACACGTGTTTACGCCCTGCGAAAGCGTATCATTAGGCGAACGCCGCTCTAATTAATATGCGGCCCACTCGCGGATTGCACTGCCAAAACAATGGGCACACCTGATTCCGAAATTACTTACATTCTTTCCATTCTATCCAAACCTCGCCCTTAAACTGAATAAACGAGGAGAGAATTAGCAAAGTTTTCGCTTTCCAGCTTTCCTAAAATAAAATAATGGAGTGATGTCGGTGGAGCAGAATAATTAAACAACGTTCAAATTATTGTAGTTAGTTTGATGAATGTCAATTGTAATTGAAATCTTCTACTGAAAACAATAAACCATAATTTTAATCGCCAAATAGAACGAACTGGAGTGAGGCTACTCCTGCACTGCGGAGGAAAAAAATCAGAGGATTTCATTCCCATATGATCCATGATTATTGAATTGTGTAACGACAAAAATGGTGATAATGATAATAATAATACTAAAAGAACTATTTTAAGGCGAGACCGAGACTTATTAGTCAATTCTTTCATCAATCCCTTACGTGATGGCGTCACGAGAATATGCGATTTATATAAACGAAAGATCAACTGATTTCGCATCCGTGCATTTTGCCTTGCATTTCTTTCTTTTGATGAATTAAAACACTAAGAACTGATTGTGTTCCGGAAAAGCTAAGACTTCTGACCGGCATTCACATATTCACTTTAACTGAAGACGATTCCTTTTCTTTCTGCAATAATTCATGGCATAAACACAGGTAAGCATTATCTAAAGGCCGCCATATAATTAAAAGTGTGTTTTATACCAAGTAAATAACACGTTTCATTAATCATTAACACCGCTTTTTGCTAAGACTCTTGAGTATCAAATCTATTTGTCCGTGTGTCTTACATCTAATTCAATAATCATTGCGTAATCGGCCATCTTCGAGTGATTGTTCAATGGGTGTTACTTACGTACCTACAAATTAATTTTACCACATTAGCAAGAATATCATATTGCATTCCACCATTGCACACACACGGAGAAAGATAAAAGTGTCTAATCGCTAAAGTATTCCAAACTTCGAAAATGTGATACCTAATCGATGTATTAATGAACTCCATAGGTTTCTAATTTCCTGCAGTTCCGATGAAGTCATTCAGGTCATTTCACTACGTCATTTCTCCCACAAAATATGCTTCAAAGGCTTGAGTTGTCTTGTTTGAGTAACATTGCAGGGTTGAGAAGTTTTTAAACGTAAGATTTTGTCACATAATGGATGGATAGCAACGGAATTCGCGGGGAAATAACGCCCAATAATCATCAATTAGAAGCATTTTACGGATCCGCCTTCATGATACTGCTGATTAGAATTCAAATTAGCCTGCGGTGGAGCTAATTTAGTCTTCCTCAAAGACTTCATATTTGGCGACACTTTCCTAACATTGAACTGGCAATCGAAAAATATTTAGAGCAATATAAACTTCTCAACACTGCTAAACATTAATTTCATAATGCGGTTAAGGTAATTAATTATATTAAAACATAGAGGCCAAGATTTACGTCACCATCAGCAACAACACTGAAACACGATGGTATACCAACGACAGCAACTACAATTAAGCTCATAACATCAATGATATAAAAAAGTTTATTAAATGTATGTATACATAGTTAAAATGTCAATGTTAAAGCGTTATTAACCGTAGAGAGTTTTTGAATGTATAGTTAAAAGGTCAGTGTTATTGCGTTACTGTAGGCGCTAAACTCGGCTAATAAAAGAGTTACCATGCACTACATCACGATTAATCGTACACCGCAGAAATATCAATCAAGTCAGTTGAGCGTGACTGTAAACCGTTCACCGATGATGATGAAAATATTAATTATAGAAAACGACTTCGTAGCGACGGATAGACCACGCGTACATCAATGAGAGGTGCAAAATGCAACTGCCGTCCTTGGTTCTGCAGAATTCCTTTCTATAGAGCGATTCTTAGGCCGTCCTCCGCCCAAGGCACTGAGCCTCTGTTTACTTTTCAACACGCGAACGGCGAAAAACTTAGCGACAACCATAAAATGTATTAACACGAAAGATCATAGCGCTATAAATACCCGAATTTATTTCCTTGTTAGTAATGAAATATCGCGTAGTACCTTAAACTCAACCTTTCTTTGTAATTGATTAATAGCTATAAGTTATACATTTGAGAAGAGATATACACCGAAGAAGAATGATACTCCACAGAGGGAATGATGACTTATACTTTGATAGGAATGACGACAAAAGAAAAATCTATGGTGATATGAAATGTATGCATAAAGCAAAGGTAGTATAAATAAAGATAGAATCCGAAAGTGAGGGAGAGAATTATGAATAAACAAGGCTGATGGTTTGCTAACCTCTTAGAGAACCAGAGTAATGTTTATTTTGTGCACATATATGCATCTGCTTGTTTTTATAGAGAGGTGAACCAAGGCTGATAGTTGGCTAACCTCTTAGAGAGAATCAGACTTCTGTTTGTTTTGTGCACACGCATGCATTTGCTTGCTGTGATCGAGTTGCAGCTATACAATTACCTCTTCTAGTTATTAAGGTAATTAAGACAGGCTACTTGTGAAAGCCATCTGGATAAATCTATATAAAGATAGTGAAGTTCACCTGAACCATGAGGTTAATTCTTGTTGCGTCAATCTTAAAAACGAAGATTTTCATATTTACCAGTAAATAAAATTCTATTAAGTTACTGCAGCAGATGCAATATTCTATTAGTCTAGATTCTGATAGCTAGTCTCAATCAGAATATAATGACTACTGATTTGTAAACCGACACTTGTAGTTGACATTTATAGATATATGTTATCGTATTAGTAATTCGATTTGCCGACTGATTTCAAATCATTCCCTAACAATGAGTAAGTTGGATCCAAAAGTTTATTCGCGTAAATACGTGATTTTAGCTGGACAAGAGGAACTGCAATACAAATCCTCCACAGCAGTGAAACCAAAAGAACCGTCCTAAAACATATCGACCGAGACATCAATGGGTCCAAACGCCTCCCCAGATGAACATCAGACTAACATGCGGGGAGCAAGAGTAAATACGTACGGCTTCGGGATGACGTAGAAAATAAAACTTATTCACCCGGCGTCACGAACGGCAGCAGACCCAGATGGAGCGGTTAAAACCACGGCGGACCGAAAAAGAGCGTGGCCACGGAGGCTAAGCGCGAGAAAAACCAAATGACCGCTGGAAAGGAGATCGGCGAAGCGAAAAGGAGGAAAAAAGGATCTGCGTGCAAAAACAGAGGAGAAACGCGGGGATCGATTACTCCAGTCACGTGAGCTCACCTTTTATGAAATGCGTGGGAGGGTGGCCATGGAGGAGTACCTTCCGGAGGTCCTGTTACAGGGGACACTTCCGGACTCGGGCACCGAACACCACAATCCGGCACAGGGAACGTCACTTACACACGAAAAAAAGCACTCGCCATACAATACGTCAGGTGGGACGGAATCTCCGTTCGGGCGTAAAAATCACCGAATGCAAAAACAAAGAGATCCGTGCTGTTGGAGCGACCGCGAGAACCAACCGTCCCGCTACGAGGACGCCATCTAACTGACTGGAGAGAGCGAGGCGGCGGAGGGGGGCGCGTTGGGGGGAGGCGGAGGGGCAGAAGGGGTTAGCGGGGGTGGGAGCAGCGACCGGTTCTTCGGCCTTATACAAGGGGATAGGTGCGACCGCGCGGTCTCGGTTTAAAAAACCAAACTCGTGGGGGGATTTAAAAGGCGATGCTTCTCTTGGGCGATTCGTCAATAATGCCGAATTCTTCGTGAGGTTGTCGACGAATGGCAATGACATCCATTTACCACATAAATCCTCTTCCAAAGAATCCTGAAAAATATCTACAATGTCACCGAACTATAAAAAAGAAGCCGGTTTCATACCATCACCAACTAGGGTCGCCAGCTTCTCTAATGAAACAGATTCCCGGACAAGTCGAGTGTCCAGGAATTTTTACATGCATTTTCGGTCACATCCGCCATAACAAATTAACTACAAAGAACGTGAAAAGAGTAAGGGGGAAAAACCTTTACTAATCTTGAATTAATGTTTTATAAGAACAATAAGTCAAAGATGTACGTAGTCCTATTATGCCCGGGCAGCCGGACCCTAGACACACTTCCAGAATGTCCGGGTGAAGCCCAGTCGGGTGGCAACCATATACCCAACTCCCCCACCCTTAAGAGCACGGCCAAGGAGGAGAGAAAGGTCTGCAGAACAAGAGCCCTTTATATCTCGAGACTTACACAAGTCTTTAAAAGAACAAAAGGGATGCACAAGGAAAAAGGTAGGTTCTACAAGATAAGTTTACCTTGTCTAATCAATATATCCCTAGACGTTGGTCAAAAGTACAAAAGAAAAATAAGATATCCATAAAAAAGGAGAAAAATAAGGAAGTATAAAAACCGGATTTAGCAATGTTATAGCAACTTCCAGTCTAATCTAAACAACATCAGACGTTGATTAAGGATTGTAGAAGAAAAATAAAGACTAGATGGCTAGACATCTGCAGGACACCTGGGACTGTATTGGCACCCGAGAGCTTATTTTACACGAATGTCTGTCCAAAAACTTAGTATTCAGCCTCAAAGGTTCGTGAATACTACGTAGTTTTGAATTTGCTTCATTAACTTATTAATTAAAACGAAATACGATGAAGAGGAACTGGAGACAGCAGAAGGAGAATAAATTAAGCCAGAGGGGACACAAAGACCACCAGTGACTGATTTTGAGATATGAGATAGCTGGAGCATTAAACTCAACATTGGACTGAAGAGTTTAACAGAGCGGATGGTAGAAGTTATAGGATGAAATTAGGAAAGGGGCAAATTATCATAACTTGTCCATCACGAATAATTTTAGAGCACAAAAACATAAAAGAAGCAGAATGTGTTTTTTTTAATTCAGCATCACGATTCTTCTTTCAAATAAAACTGTTTGAATTAACTAATACGTTACTTGACGGGTAAAATCGAGATCTCAGCTATTAAAAAGACCTTAGAAATTAATTTAACTGTTCACAATAAAGCGTGTGCCTTAACCAAAGTAACTTAAAACAAAGTTGTACAAGAAGTGGAATATAGTAACAATTGGGACTAATACCAGAGTCCTCAAGGGTTCCAGTTATTTCGCTATTTTATAATTCTACAATAACAATTAAATCTTAACTGTTTGGAATATTCTGATTTAAAGATAGAGATTCACAGAAACAGTTGAGACTGTATTTGTCCTGCTTTCTTCCGATTCTTTTCACAATGCACATCATACCATCTAATATTATTTGACCTTCGGAGATTCATCTGTATGCTAGTGCGAAGAATATAATAAAACAGCATGAAAGGAGCTCAGCTAATTAAAGGATTTAACGCTCCATAAACGTATTTGAAAGTGAATTTGAAAACATAACTTGGATGGGTCCTCTTAAAATACAAGGATATAAAATCCGTTTTACGAAGTTTAGAGAAAGCCGGCAAACAGTCTGGAAAATCGAGCAGGTCACTTTATGACAAGGGTTTGCCAGTATAATTTATGGAATCGCCAGGTAAAAAAGGATCACAGAAATATTTCGGAAGAAAGTGACCGCTGGACGCCAAACGCTGTTCTTTTATCTTAAGAGGATGATGCGGAACCCTAACAAATGGTACGCAATACCTTTCATTTACCGTAACAAATTAATCTGACGACTACATCATATCTATTGTTGTGACTGTTACAACGAAAAAGTTCCATTAGTGCAACGAATTTTAAATTACCATCCAAAGATGAAATACCCCATGTCTTTTAACAAATTTAATAATTAAAACATTTAAATTAGTACATGGAATCATAATAAATATTTTTTTCTAATTTAACAATTGCTTAAACAGCAACAAGTACAGCGTGAAGCCGTAAATAAAGAATTTAGGCCACTGATAAATGAGTCATTCAAAAGAAAAATTACTTTATTATTCGTAAATTAGTATTAAAAATTTCCATTCGGTATATATTTATGCTAATAATATACATATCGAAAATATTTATTATAGAATATATTAATTTATATGCCGTACTGCTATCTAAGATACCTTATAAAGCCATTTAAAAATGTTTTGCTGCTACCACACCAATTTTAATTTCTAACGCCAAGTTTTGAAAGAAGGAATGGCAAGATTACCAATATTTCCTGTTATTCAAGCAGTTTAAACAAAATAAATGGAAGTAAATTAATTAAATTACCACAGAATAATTATCTGAAATGGATAAAAGTTCTCAATTCTTGGCCGAATGTCCATGATCCTACGTGATGATCCTGCTTAGTTTTTGGCAATTTATTTTATGAATTAATAGGAAATTTATTTTATGAATCGATTCTCTTTCATCAGTTCGAAGAGAAATATGACAAAATCCGAATAGAGACCTGCGATAGATACACATGATCAAAATTACAGAACAAAGAACATAATCAGGTTAAAAATTCTTCCTTCCGCTATGTGACTTTTTAATTCCCACAACCAGAGCATATAGTATTGTGGTATCCTCGCAATAAACAAGGCAAATCGAATGCTCCAAAACACACAAAGGGGCATCTCCCTACATCCGGCACCGGAAGACAGTAAACCGTCCGAATATTCGAAACAACTCATTCGTTACTATCGCCTCCCACCATCAAATTTTTCCAGAAGACCGTACGGAATTAATAAGCACAAACGCAGTCACAATTATAGTCTCAGATTCCGGGTCTCTTTTCTTTCCATGATCTCACCACGCGAATCTGAGCACATACTCTGCAATCAGCAAGTTTACGAGAAGCCAAGCGGAAAATAATCTCCTCACTCTCGAGTCGTGCGGCAATCATAAGGGAACCCGATAAAGTGCAGAAAAAAGCCATCGCTGGGCGTAAATTGAAGGAACGGATTATCAAAAACGGGAGATAAGAAAAACTGACCACTTTCTCTGGCAAAAATAAAAATTGAAAAGGTAGCACGAACTGGGACGCCGTATCATACGGACGAAGGTTCCATTAATCAGAGTATTGGCCTTTGAACAGATAAATCCGTAATTGAATGATACAGAGCCCGTTGAAAGCGGAAGAGAAAATTTTAACTAAATGAAACATAATAACACTAAAATCACTCCTTCACAATCCATCACAACAGCACTCAACGTGGGATCGTCCAGCTTAAACCTTCGAGTTTTAAGATGTCCCGCAAGAATAGTTAAATGTAAATAAAATCAGGTAATGATCGATTCAAGATAACTTTGAATTATACTGTACTACCTTAAAATATCTAACATATACTAAACATTTACCATTTTTGTCATTGTCACTAATTTTTTAAATCTTATGGAAGATGTGAAAATATGAGACTAAAATTGATGGTAAAATAGCAAATAAATCTTGACTTAAAAAAACTGCAAACTGAGAGCATAGAGCAAAAAAGTTGTAATCTAAATTATTTTAAATTCAATCTAACCAAATTTGTTCCGCATCTAATGGGAAAAGTTCCTGTTTACAATAACTGAGTGACCTTTCACTTCAGTGTACAAACGCTTTCTGTAAGCAATCGACCCTTCTCTCAGCTCGTTTCTTTATTTCCTTATCCTCTGATAGCCTTTCCGAAACATCACCGAAATTTTCCGGAACTCCCTATCGTGCTTTTCGTATCTTTATAGCGGTTTTACACCCTTTCTCGAGTGGGTTTTTTCCCGCATCCCGTGCTTTCTCTTCTAAAACCTTATGTTACGGAGCGAGTTTCCACAGAAATCCACTCTTTCTATACTTACAAAGGATTGCATTCAAAACAATATCATTCGCTAACTTAATACTCACGAGGTAATGATAATACCTCATGAAAATTAACATATAACAATATTATGAAATGTTTTCTTTGAAATTATACTGCCAAGGAGCTGCGAGTGAACATTTATAGCCCAAAATAATTTTACGCGATCTCAAAAGCGCTTTCAATTTGTTATTGTTGAATTCTGTAAGCGTAACAGTTGGTAATTTAATGTCATACTTACTAAGGAAGTAAATAATCAAAGACATTGAACAAGAGTATTTGGAATAAATGAATGTATAGTGAATCATATATATTAAGGGAATACTAAACAAAATAAATACTCAATAACTACAACGATCGATGCGAACTTATTGAAATTTTCAGACACTGGTGTAAATGATAAATCCAGAATGGGGAGGAGACAATGGGCGTGACCACAGGGGGGTGGGGCCCCTATATAGATGATAAGCTGCATGCTTAAAGCATGACGAGGATCTTAAAACAGAAAATACAAAATGTTTCCACGATAACCAAAATTCTACGGAATGCTTGATAATAAGGGTTTTAAACAGTTAACCTTCCGTTACTCGCGCGAATTTTTGCTACGTCGTTATTCGCGCAGGGTGTTCCTGACACCCCATGCCAGTCACTTGTATGATTGTACGTTTTAACTATATTTCTTATTAATTTGTAAAAAGAATGCGTTTTGACATTGTTTTTGTATTTTTTCACTAAAATGTTAATAATATTGTTTCTATTTCAGAAATTTATAGTGGTCCAATTTATTTGAACGATGGTATACAATTTTGTAAATTTATTTATAATATTTTAACTGAATTTTTATAATAAGTAATCATCATGAGAGAAATGAGACACTAGCATCACTGTAACTTGATAACTGTCTAGATACTCTCCTGATGCCCTTTTTACGTCGCAAAACCGTACAGAACATGGACAAAAGAGTAATCTTCGAATCTTTGTCGATGTGAACTGAATGGAACACTCCTTCCAGTTTGAATAAAAACCATTCACGTACACAATTCACGGTGCAGGAAGATAGCAGTAAATCACGGAGCAACGGTAGTGTTTGCTCAAACGGGAAAATGAACATTACGATAAAATATTCGTCATAACTGCGGAATTACGTAAAACCACTTTTCCATTCCGTAAAAGCGGTCGTCACTTCCTCTTGAAAATTCGCAGGAAATCTAAAGCGGCGGCAATTAATGAAATTAGAGGAATTTAATGACGAGCCGGAATCCGTTTCAGAGTTTAAAAACTAAGAAAGTTAGACTTTCATTAAAATCACATTATTAGATAATGGAGGATGTTTGGAAAGTTTCCGCGTTTCTAAGGTTGACCCTGCGCCGCGACAGTTTTTCAATCGCACGCCAGTTTTTGTGCATCGATCCCTGTGAATATAACATGCATGTTCAAATTTTTCTTCACCGTCACAAGTCGACGATCATGAGATGATTTCAAAGTAAATATTGGCTGAAACTTCTTGAAAGAAATGTTCATAGAATGTCACAAATCATTAACAAAAGTAATACTAAAAAAAAAAGGCTATTTCACTTTCAATTCGTGGTGTTCTGGCCTAATATTGTGGAACGCCATCTAAATAAATAAATCAACAAAAGTTCTTCGTAGTTTTCAACAAATTTATCTTTTCCTGTAAATTAACCTAAAGATGACCATGAGGTCGAAACCGAAATATTTCGAAAAATTAAATTTGTGGTAAACAACGAAGAACGTTGTTTTATTTATACCTCACCCTCGTTTTTAAATTATTTGGTGGTCATGGAGATTATAATTTCAAAGGCAAACATTCAAATAAATAGATAATTTCACCAATAGACTAACCATATTAACTCGAGATGGCGAGATTCAATTATTTTTTTTTTCATCTGAGTAGATATATTTACTACCCTTTGGTAGGTTAATGCGCCTTAAAATGCCCAATTCAACGCAATTTATTTCGCTTCTACGTATTTTACCCCACTCATCAAGTCATTAAAATTCACTCGAGTAAAGACAGAAATATCTAGATAGCATTACCCTTAAACTATGATCGACTTGGTATATTACGAAACTTGAATCAATTTTTATTTATGAATGGAAATTTTACGCATAATTCTAAAATATGAATCACTACCGATCCTCTTCAACGGCTATGCATGAAAAACCCGGCTAACAATCCTCCGATAAGAATCTTCGAAGATTCGTAACTTCCCGCTGGTTTAGGACCCTAAGGTATGTGCGTGGGTTCCTAGTGAAGCATTTAATATAATTTATAAACTAAATGGGGTTTCGAAACCGTGAGTTGTAGCTACCGAGTTATAGATTCCTAAGATATGCAGCTTCCAAAGACATCCAAATCCTTGGTCCATGATTTACTTCGGGAAGTGGGCCTCGTTTCCCATGTATAGAACTTTGTGTCCTGGAGGACGACCGAGTGCCATATTGGTAGAGGTGGATGCAGCAATAAGATGCGAACGCCCAATGGAGACCAAAGGCATTTCATCCAGACACAATTCAAAGAAGCGACCACTTCTTCACGACGCCCACCACCAACAGAAGGGACGCGTCGTAAATTGAGTCGAATTTTCATCCCTAACGGACGGCATAAAACACAATCACCATCAGGACCCCTGCCGAGTATACAACCTTTTCGGGCACGGCCTTCGAAGTCAACCCGTGGACAATGACACCCACGACTCCATTTAAAAACCATTCTCCAGCCGACATAAGAAAACGAGAGCATCCTAACTATTATATAACTTACGTAGATTAGACAAAGATAGTTTCTTTAACATAAAAAACGTACGTAACTGTTATAGAGACACCTAGGAAGTTTTAGTTCTGTATAAAATATGGGTCACTGAAAATGTGTTCATATTACCATAATGAACTTGGAAGATCGGTTTCGGGCATCGTAACTTCTGATTGTCTTACCTGAAAAGAGAAACAAAACAAATATGAATACACAAACAAACACAGAGCTAAATTCTAATATTTACATCCTGACTATGCTAGATAAATTTATCAAAGCTCAGAGGTATATTTACTTAAATATTTTGCTCATAAACATTCGGTCGAAGAGGATTTTCCACAATGAAATTTATTTATTTCTACGTCACTATATTAAAAAATTTAAAATAACTTTACTTAATTGCTATAGTAAAAGGTTATATACAACAATATTACGTAATGGATCGGATGCAAGGGAAAACAGTAAAAGGGAAGAGAAAGGCAAAAGTGGTTAGATGATTTTAAACGGCGGTACGTGTTATCAAGAAATACATGAAAGGGCATCAGGTAAGGAATTTCAGGACACACGAGCTGAGCGAAAGTTTATATATGTACGACTATGACTTTAAAGATAAGCAATAAGAGTTCCCAAATAGGCTATACTAGTCAAACTAGTTGAAAAATAATCGTTATTACGGCTTCGTGAAACAACTCTATCATAGAAAGACACTTAGACAAAAATGTTTGAGTTAGGATGAGTTTCAACTCTGATTTTTTAAGCCCACGTTTATTTATCTATAAATCTTGCTTCAGTTAGACAATTGTCAGGTGGCTACCTCAACCTCTTTGCATCAATTCTTTTAAATTCAAAATAAATCTGATATGTCCCAGCTCAATTTTGTGGAAGGGAGCAATACTAAAGTAAAACAATTGGTGATTTCCACGGAATATTTTTTTTGAAAAGGCGACTAGTTTCATCTACAAATAGAAATCTTCGCAGCATGAATACGGTTATTTGTTGACGAAACTAGACGTCTTTAAAAATATATATTCTGTGAAAACTATCCAGTTTTTTACATGTACATACTTCAGTACAACGAAATACTAATATTTTTAAATTTCACATCTCAAATATTTAGCCATTATATTTAAAGTTTATATTTAATGTCAAGGAGGTTGGGTTTAAAATAACCTCCAAAACATAAACATTTAATATAAATATAATATAGTAATATTGAAATAAGCATTTACGGATACTTCCAGAGCCAAAAGTTAACATGAAACAAGCTTAAAAGCATAGCAGACGTAAGAATTGCCTATTTTACGTAACATCCTTCACACTCTCCTCTCATAACATACCATCTGCCTTGAATTTGCGTAGATCACAGATCTAATTGAATCCCAACGGGCATACACATTACTGGGCCTAGTACATATCCCAAATATTACGGTAAGAACATCACGATAGGTGGATAACCCATGCATAGGTAATGGACCACATCCCGCCTTTAATAACACCGTGGGAAGGCAGAGTAGGCCAGGGCCAGACCGATGATTACCGCCGAAAACTATAATGCAGAGAGCCCCTCATCATCGGCCCCTCCTCTAAGGACAGTAATCTGAATGCACGCGCTTTCTCCGGGGCCACGCACTGCGGTACGTGCCTCTGTTTTCGTGCTCCTCTGCTACTTCACGAAAGGGTTTAATGCGCTGGAAAGTACGGACAACAAACAAGGCGGAACAATCGACCGCCATCATGCGGGAAAGATTACTTTCGATTGGCAGTAAAAATAAATCACATTCACTTAAAAGGCGGTGACTGTGGAAAGGAGCGGCGGGGAAAAGAACCCAAGGAAGAAAATGTTCATTCCGATTCTTGCATTCCGCAAATTGACAAGTGCCACGTTAAATTTCCGGGGCTAGGAGCGGAAAAAAATCAGCTGGGTGAAAAAGATTCAATTTGAGTATCCCAACTTAATAAATGCAGAGCTTACCAGGATACCTTGGTACAGGCGTTATAGTCAAGGGTACATTCACGTACTTTTTACATTTCCAATTATAAATTACCTCCATTTTGCAGAATATTATTTATTAAGAAATAGGAATACTGAAATATCTTTTTCCTCAAATACTATTACCCTTCCCAATATGAATTCAAATCGATACGTACAAACGTTATATTCAGTGGTCAATACTTTTTATATTTTTAATGACGAATTGATTCCATTTTGCAAAATATTCTTCATTATGAGCTAGGTATTGAAGTACTAAAATATCCTATTACTCACACCAGTTTTCTATTTGAATTTGAAGCGAAACTTACAAACAAATGAATCAGTATTCCGCGTACAGATATGAATGATATGTTTACGTATAATAAATAGAACGCGGTATTTTCTCCACAAGTTAACAAATTCTTATCTTTAAACAAATCTTTTACAAATTTTTTTCATTAAGTTTACTATAAACATCCTTATTCTATATAATATTTATTCATTACCTTGCCAACAACTGTGAAATTTAAATGTATGAATAAATAAATGTTACAAATGGTACATAAATGTGTGAATAGGTGAATGTGGCATGGAATACAAAGGGATTATAAAACCAAATGCACTAGATTAATTTATCCAAAGCATAAGCAAATGCGTTGACTAAAATGAATAAATAACATCAATTAATAATAAATGGTGAGAATGGTATAATGGATTTTAATTCAATTGAATATACGGTTTCTAAATAATAATAATAAATTTAGAGTGTGAATGTAGACAAGCGAGGTGAGGTCAGTGATAGCATACAAACCTAAAAGTGCACACAAGGTTGTTATATCCTAGTTTTATGTATATCTGAAGCGAAATTTACAGTTAACAGAATGAAGAAATGACGATCCTACGAGGACCAAGTTTGGTAGAGATTGTGATGTGATTATCTGAGTAATGAATGAATGTTGAGTGACAGAAGGCAGCGTGACCAGAATAAAACTGGTTTCCCACGTAAGTTACTACTGATAGTAAGGATGGATGTGGAGAGAATGACAAAAGTAAAATTAGAAAGCCACCAAGGTCCAAGAGGGAGCATGGGGATTGAACTGGCTGAATATGAACTTAGCGATTGTAATGTGAACAAGTTCAATTGCGAAAATTAAAAATATCTGACGATTGCCTGTATCTGTTCTTTATGGTCGATAGCTAATAAACTATTATTACCAAATACTTTCACATAATTTTCTTACTATGGATGCCATTTTTAGAATTATTGCCTTTTGATGCGAATATTCTTGAGATTTAATTTATCAAGACGTGTTTAAAAGTTCTTGGTTGTAATTCCTGTAACCAAAATGACAATTGGTACTATTGTAACTTTTTCTTGTATCCTGAGCTCTCTAATTTCCTGCGCTGATGGAGTGAATTTATTTATTATGGCTTGTTATACCTTATTAATGAGAATGGACATGTAATCTAAAGAGAAAATGTATAGCATGATAAGATATAAGGACGTGAGACTATATGTATCAATGAATAGGAATGTATGGTATATTGAAAATAAATACGTGAAAGTCCAAGGCAATATGAGTAATTTCCCTAAAAGAAGTTTTCATAATATCCTGCAATTCTTAAAAAAAGATAATTTTCTACGGACAGGGAGGATATTTTTTATGAACCACCATCATTCATCACCACGCATAGAATCATAAGGATATGAAAGTGAAACGCTCGGTCCTTCGTGATAAGGTGAAGTTCACGGTTTCATTCCTCCATTCACTCATACGATACATTCCGTGGATTCGATTTTCTCCACAAGGAATAGCAATCAACATCGGGGCGGCGGATCACCAAGGGAACGAAGCAAACAATAGACACCCTTTCTCACGACACGGAACTCGTATACACAAAGAGATGCCTTTTGGTGGAAAAGATCGGACACTTTAAAAAGAATACAATCCCGGGCCGTTTAAAAAAGGAGCCATTCTTAAAAGGGGGCGTGGAAGCACCCGACAGAGGCGGAGGAGAAAGTCTTATGACGTCACTCTGAGTTACGGGAGCTGCACTTGGAAATAGAGCACGTGGGAGGCGCTGCAGATCGTGACAAATAAACATTTTCGTCATCGACACTTCGGCCGACTTCAAGAAGTCACCGATCAACACCTAAAAATGCATTTTGCTTTGGAAAGAAGAAGCAGAACTCATGGTCTGAAGAACTTAACTGTTTTTAGCTCATGAATGCACGGAAATTTTAAGGAGTAATTGAAAATCAAAATGAATTTAGCTTTAACAATAGAACAAGAGATTCAAAATGAATAAACTCGCATAATAGTATAAATAAGGCTACCTTATACATTTATTTTCGAACAACAAGTAATCTTGCCGATATACTATTGTTTCAATAAATATTTCTCACTGAATTACGTACTAGGTTAAAGGAATCAAATACGCTCAACATCAGTTTTGGCGGATACGGGTGGATGTAGTATGCAGACAAAAATTCAAAGACGATAGAAATACGATACAATTTATTGAAACAAAAACACTTTGCATGATGGTATTCCACCAAATATCATTTAAGCAGTTCGATTTTACCATAGAAATATGTTTAAAAAATTCCAAATCTAGCTCGCTAGTTAATTATTGTGGTATTTTAGTCGCCCTAATTACACAAAAATTAAGAAAATCATCTTAAAACCACACGCAGAAAATTTCGAAATTGAAAAAGATATAAACCCAACGTATTTCGAAGCAGCCTTTTTCGTAATAAGATTTAAATAAATCTCTCTAAATACTTCGACACTCTAAAATATCAAATGTAAAATCTTAGGCTAGAGAATTGGGCTTACTATGCAGGCAATAAAGTACTTCTCCCTAGCTTTCCTCAACGAGATTAAACGCCACGAGTGGAAAATTTCCAGGTAAGCGCAATGGTTCGATGAATAACCGCGTATGCGACGCGCGAAGGAGCTGATATAGTCCGTTGAAGGCAAAAAAAGGAAACAAGGCTAATATACAAGGGACTAATTTGTTATAAAAGTTATACTGGTAAACGGCACTGAAACAGTGGATAGGGAACTACTGAAATAGAATAATTGCAATGAAGCTTTGACATGAAAAGCTACAATTGAAATTCGCAGATTTGCCGCTCGCATTAAGACAAAGGGATACCTTTAAACAAACGAAATCAGAGTTACTTACATCTGTCACTTTTCGACATCTACAGCTTAACGTTTTTACGTTGTTAACCAAGGAGCTTGGCAGGCGACGCGATAAAAGACCTCTCGAGAACACAAAAAACGGAAAACCATTCACGAGAATCCTCTAAGCACGCGGAAGGGGTGAAATTAGGAGGAAGAAAGAAAGTTCCCTCGGACGAATATCAAACGTTCTGAAAAGGGTCGAAAGGTGAAGTTTTCCTCGCATAAATCTGCACTCGAAGACAGCGCTAAGGGAAGGAAGGATTTCGAAAGCGTGTAAAATGGGAAACCATCTCCGCCTCCCATTACAGCCGATGAGGAATAAAATCTAAGCCATTACATTTTATAGTGTCTATCCCCTCGGAAATGGATCAAAGCGATAATCTGAGAGAAAACTAATTTCTGCGCCATCATCTAATGCGAGGGAAGTGCTAAAGAGGCCGCTGTTAGATCCTCCACGTCCTTTCCTAGGGATGGGAGAAAACGATATGCTTTCTTTTCAAATGGAAATCCTTGACAGAAATGGAATTCCAGGCAATTTTCTTTCACTTCAAAAATAAGAATAAAAAAGGAGTCCCTTCCTTTCTACAACACGAGGTGTAATAAGGTGGTCCTCCAAACTCACACCCATTAAATCCACATCAACCTTTCGGGGGAAACGCCGACGCTAAATTATAAAGTTATCCTAACGGAGGAAAACTACGATAACATCGTTGGGATTATAAGAGAAGAAAAAACGTTCGCTGATACGGGAGTAATTGCGAGAGAGGGAGATAAGGGTTTTTTTCTGCGGTACTTAAAAAAGAGGAAGAGAAGACTACAGGTGGCACTACAATGAGAAGGAGGCACTAGGTAAACAGTCTTTTGCAGAACTACATACAACTTCTAATTAAAAACAACTTAAATGTATAGACTGAAACGTAGCGGTAACATAATTGTACTTTCCCTAGCTCCACCATTACAAGTATAAGTATAAAATTAGTTAATAATAATTAATTAACAAGTATAAAATTAATTAAACCGAAAGATCCCAATAAAGGTTTATGCGATGAAATACTGCATTTGACGGTACATACAACTCATTTTTAGTAGGGGTTTTTAACACAAGAAATACAATTAATACACGACACCGCATCAACTTAAGTTCTAAGTTTATTCCTTTTAAAGAGAAAGACGAGAAATATATTTAAATAGGCACAATCGTTAAACTAATTTCTATAAAAAATTGAACGCATTAAACATTCGAGAAAAAAATAAATTTTATACGCAAGAAAAAGTGATATAAACATGATGGAGTCAAAAAATGAAGTATTACATATTCTGGGTAAAAAAAACATTCAGTATTGTGTGTCAATCCGAGGAGTTTGTGATAATTTGAGCCGTAATTTTGGAAAATAAGGGGATGGTAATGGTAATTAAAAACTCAAGCATATACATATCGCGAACTCGTAAACACAACTTTATGATAGCCTGCGGCACACTAAGATATTGCTAAGCGCACACAATTCCGCAGCGGCACACCGTTTGGGAGGCAATGGTCCGAAGGGCATATAAACTTGAGGACCACCAAGAAAGTGGGAAAGTTGTTAACGGGAGCGGAAAGGTTGCAGAGATTCTAAACAAAAGAACCTCTTAAAGCGTGAAAATTAAGTCGTGAGGCGATGGCGTCAAACGAGCAAAGGTTAGAGATTCAAACCATGAACTTAACTCCGTCCTAAGACTTCTAATACACCGAGAACTCTCCCAGGAGGAACCTGGAAAGACTGGAGTTTTGAATCTAGACACAGACTTCAGGGGCATAAATAGTGGTAAGAAGATTTCCAGTCAATTGCGAAGGCCCTCTTTCGGATTTATATCACTTATGCTACTACTTAAACTAACACACACGAAGGGCTCCGAGTCAGAGGTGCACAGGTCACCAGCGACGCTTCAACTAATTAGGTACGATCAAATGACTAAATTCCGAACGTTTGATTATTTTTAGTCAATAAATTGGCAAATAAAATTGTTAATTATGAAGACATTATCTTTAATTTAAATAAAAATAGGTAAGTTTGATTTATACAGTTTTAAAGACAACCGAAACAAGCGAACAAATCTATAGAGGAGATTATGCGGTCAGCTGAGAGTAAATCCATGAACAGCTCAGATATACTAGAAATGCCTATTAATTATTGGCGGAAATAACCTAACAGTTGATACGCTTTTTCACACGACCACTACTATATATTGATGAAACAACGATTGGGTTGTCACCAGAATTTGGCTCATTCCGCGCGATCCTTCCCGCAAAGGATAACAATCTTTCGGTATCTACCGGAGATTCATTCTAGTTATACAAACAACACCAAAATAAAACAGTAGGAATAAAAATAACCTTCCAAGTAACAAAAACAAGTGCAATGGATAGCTTACGTTATGTATTCGAGCGATCGAAAGAGATTCTCCGTTGATTCCCACCTCTTACATTATTAATCTTCCGGAATGAAGAACTCGGTAGATGGTATCTCTAAATATAGAACTGGAAATTTGAAATTTTAAACGCATTATAATAGGCGGATATTTAAGTAAAACAAGGAGAAAGTCTTCCGCTGGATAAATTAGATTTTCTGTTTGTGGAACGAAGGAAGCGTTTAACTAGAGCATCTTATAGTGCAGATCTGGCCGATGGGTGCGGATGGGCGCCCCAATATTTGGTCTTCCCTGAGGCGGACGCTTGGGGAACTGGATACGGCACTTTCTTTCCGGAAAACGGACTGATAAGGACGAGAAAGGCGCTCTGGGAAAACAACGGTATTAGTCATGGAGAAGTCCTTGCAACAGAGCTTCCCAACATTACTTTCTTTCGAGTTAATAATTTAAAATGACATTTATTATGATTGAGAAAATAATAAAGCTTGATATCATTAGACCTTTCTCTGAGAGAATTTATAATTAATACGAAGAAAATGCAGATTTACCTCACAACAGGAAACAATGCTTGCATTCGATTTCAGTTTAGCATACGGAATTAGGAGAACTATTAGGTAGGGAAAATCAAAGAAGTTTTAAAATATTGACTACATAGGTTACAATAGAAGCAGCTCTCATTACAGTAAAAATAGTCTATTTTCTCGTTTCCTTGGATACCTATAACGAAATATCGCATTCAAATAAACACTGAAAGAAGTGTACAGACAGAAGTGAAATTAGATAAGGATGAATATGGAAAAATATAAACAGAGAGGAAGACCAATAAATATTTATTCATGCAGTGGACCACATCTTGAAGGTTGTGAGTAGCCAGAGGAAATAAAGATGAATACATAAACACATTCCTGTATATTTCAAATGAAAGAGATACAGAAGATTTGGGAGTTTAATGTATGTTATCATAATTCTTCCGAATGGTGGTAGATTTCAATGAATGAAACGGCATATAGCCAATTCTATGAAATTTAAAAAAAACTTCATACATTTCAGTCATATCGCTATTAATATTCAGAATTAAAATGGAAAAAGAGCTCATTTAAACTCAAACTGTCCAAATTGTCGCTACCACTCAAGGAATTAAATGAATTGTCCAGCATTATACGTAATAATTTCTTTAGTTTTCTTAACCAGCGTAATATTTTCCATCGAAAGTTACAGAATGCTCTACTCTTATGATACAACCCCTTTCGCTACGAAGCGACATCGCGGCCGCCCTGTTTTTCCAACAGCCCTTGTGGAGGGCGTTCTTTTTAGAGAGCCGCTTTTTCTCATCTGGAGAAACGACGCTTTCCAAACTGATTTTACCACCTCTCGAGTCAATCCATAAGGAAAAATACCCAGGTAATATACAGAGGCGATGATGAACATTCTGCTGCAATTTCCAAGGCGCGGATGTATACGTAATATTTACATGTAATTCCTACAACATTTAGACGTCGTAACTGTTGATCGGAAGCAGAACCCATGTAATCTAAGAGGATGTACTAAAGTAGTAACGATTTGCACGCATAATGGTAAGGTATACGCAAAACCTACGAACAATCAAAAATTAAAAAAAAAAACTTTATAAACGCAACGAGAACAGGTTTAAGAAAACATTTAAACTTACTGATGCAAAATCAACAAGGAACTAAGCAACTTTTACAGCCGAAGAAGATTCGATTACATAAATGAAGCATTATGAATTTCCTGACCCTTAAAGCTTTCCACATACATAAAAATAAGAATAAGGGTAAAATCGAACCAACCTGGTTAAATATGAAAAACAAGAAAAATAAAAAAACTTAACTTGGCAAGGACGTAGAGCAATGATAAATACTTACAAATACTTATAAAACGAATTTTATAACTTAATAATCTCATAAAATCTTGTTTCGTAAGGAAAGGAAGGTCAAACTACATCACTCCTCATCTTGCCTAGAAAGCTTCATTCCCCCAACTAGGCTTTTGGTATGCGGAATTAAGCAAGAGGGGTTGAGGTAGCAATCTGCCTTTGGGCTGAATTCTTCAGAAATTCATTTGTTTAGCAATATAGCGATTATAATACAACTGACATGGCTATTGAAATATGCATTGGGTGTTTCTTAGAAGATCAGTAATCCGATGTTTCCGAAAATCGAAAGAAAGGCGGTGCGGAGCGCTGACAAAGACGGCTATTGCCGATTTTAAAACCTCTAAACTATAAAACTCACCACCAACGATATTTCCTTAAATTTAAATGAATAAAATAAATGACTTTAATAAACAATACTTGTATGCATAGAAGAAAGGGGCCGGAAATAGAAAAAGCGTGGGAATTTGAGGATGTACGAGAGTACTGCCCCTAAAGACTTCCGGCTGCGAGAGAGAGACCCTGCGGAGCGTAAAAACCACAATGCGTACTTCAAGACCACTCTCTCTGCCTCCGACAACGTTCCGAGCGGAAACTTTTTGCATGAAAGTGATTTTATATCGGCGCAAAAACCAAAGAAAGACTTCTAATGCAGCGGAATTACTCGTTTTTTCCGATGCATCATTCCGGCATAATTGCATTGCTCGAGCGAACTTGAAATGCCTCGTCGAACGCACATTCTCAATCACGGGGCTTAATTAGAGCCTTTTAGCACGCATACGTTAACGAATGAGCAACAGACCAGTGGAAAATTGACTGATGTCACGAAGGATTTCGAATTGGGCCTAATCGGCGGATCTCTCTTAGCCTGTTGGCGACAGCATCTTTCAAATTGCAATTTTTCGAAAGGATAATCAGAGAAAAATTGATACGACAAAAGGCGAGATGAAAATTAAATATGTAAGTTGCGAAGAGCCAGAAGCTAAAGGGATATAGGGAAAGATAGTTGAATGAGGCGCACGAAATGAGATGAATGTAGCATAAACAATGAAACGCAATGCATTAAATGATACAGGGACGTTTAAAACTAAAGAAGTGATAAAAAATACGAGATTTAGGGTGCACGCAAATGCATTAAAAATAATATTTGAGAAAACAAGAGTGATTCATACGGATTCCTCAACGAGTATTAGTAATTCGAAATCCACTTATACACATGAAAATGTAGGAATAAATATTACACTTAAGATATTTCCAAAAGATTAAAACGATGATACGAGTAATCTTCACTGCTAGATTTTCCTGTCAGATATTTCATCAATCTAAAATCTTCGGCAATTGATTTCATCAATTTAAAATATTTAGAAAAAGAAATAGGATAAGTTATAATAGATATTAAATGAATATAACCAAGAGAAAAAGAAATAAAATCAAAAGATAAGTATGAAATTTAAAAAAAAATTAAAAATATTGCAAAACTTTACACTGAATTGATATAATATGTAAACGGGATTTAAATAATGAGGAATACTCTTAAATTAAAATAATTTATAAGTATAGAAAATGAAGATTCAAGTCACAAGCGTTCTTTCCTCTTACGTAAAGAATCCTTATCCTTACGGATATTTTAGGCAGCTGTATGTATTGATATCCTTAAGACTAGCTATAAATAAGGCAGAATAGAACGTTGTGGTACACAATAATTCAATGCTGGAAAATTAAGACTCCTCTCCATATTTATGTTCGTATATGTTCAGAAATCATGACTTTAAAGACTAAGCCATCTCAAATGTCCAGTCCTACGAGTGATATCGATATTTCATTTAAGATTAAGAAGGTCCACAGTACTGGAAAATAATGAATGCGGAAAGGTCACATTTTGCGCACAAGAGCATTGAGCACAACCTTGAAAAGCGAACTCGCGATCAGGTTCACGGATAATGCAAGTCCTCGATTTCAGGAAGGGGCAGACATATTCGGTCGGGTGCAGGGGAAGAATGCAAAATAAAGCGAATGAGATAGTAATCCCGAGAGAGCAATTTTATGACGTGGAACGGCGAATGCGAGAAAAGGAGAAAGGACTCTGAGTAATACGAGAGAATTGAATCGGCCACCCCGGGTGCAACATTCAATGTCATCGGGACTTCTTTTTTATTGAGAAGCCGAATCCTCCCGGGAACAATTGCAACGCGATTGCACTCTCCAACAAAAAGCGAGACAGATTAAACAACCGCGCGATGAAAGCTGGAGACATGCAATTCCACAGCTTCGAGGTCTTTTATCTTCCGCGGTACCACCTACGAAAGCAGGGGCGGGGGGGAACATTTTTTATCTGATGGCTGCGGTGTTCCCTTCGGTCCTAAAGAAACCATTTGGCCGAATATGAAAATATCAAGCCTCATCTGAGTGCCAAATTTCCCGGATTCTAGTTATTAATCGAAGCAGTCTGTATCTAAATAGTGTGAGAAAAACTATTAAGTATTAATTTTCCTCATATGATGGCCTTCCACAGAGTTATGCAAGAGCATATTATTACTGTTAAAACAAATTTACTGGCAAAGTAAATATAAGTAAAACACTTCCCATTTGATTTTGATGAAAAGCCATTGAATAAAATAAGAATTTCTTAGTAATTTTCCACAGAACAGATCGCTCAGAAGTTTGCAAATAATTTTTCTGAATAAAATAAGAATTACTTGGTAATTTTCCACAGAAAATAAAATAAGAATTACTTGGTAATTTTCCACAGAAAATAAAATAAGAATTACTGGGTAATTTTCCACAAAAAGTTTTCGGTAGAAAATTAGCAAGTAATTCTTATTTTATTCGAATAAGGTTGTTTCTCAACTAGAGAATTAAGAGTGAAGGTGGAGAAGTTGCAGAAAATGAATTCTACAAGTCGAATGAATAACATTTCCTTGGAAGACACCAATTTACCCGTGTTATCGACGTTAAGATAAAAATCTCTGTACATGAGAGTAAGCTATTGAGGATATATTTAATAAATCTAAAGCAAAGAGACTCGTTTGTGTATGCATAGCTAATCAAAGTTCGAAAGAATAACTGGAATTGGCAATTTCGTCGTTGAGTATTCCGGTAATGGACGAATAGACGAAAGATAAAGCGAGATTGGAAAAAAATAAAAATAATCAAAAGAGTAGGACGACATTCTGAGGAAATCCATCTCTCATTAAATCTATACAGTACGGAGGAGGAAAAGAGTTATACATAAAAATATCTTAAAAATTAAGTCCAATCTTAAATGACAAAATAATAGAAAAAAATTAATTAACGGATAAAATTGACAAACATCGTTTAATATTTTATGATCGGTTTTGTTCAATGTACAAATTACTAAAATGTACAGGATATAACTATGCAATTGTTCGGAATTGCTACAACTTAATCACGAAATTTAAGTGAAGTGAATGTTATGAGATCTTAAGGGACTCCAGGAATACAGACAATTTTTAGATGAAAGTAGCAGTTAAGAGTTAGGCTCTAAAATCGACCGCAAGTAAAAAGGAAATGAGCCTGAAAATGAGGAAACACTTTGACGTAACCTTGAACTATCGGTAGAACGACGAACGTCACGCAAGTTCGCATCGCTTTTTCTTTCGCTGTATACGGAAAGCCCGAAAATTGGACTATTGGATAGGAGACGCCAAATTGCAAATGGATGACATGAAGGAGACCGACCTCCGGATAACAAATGCCGTTTGAAAAGGATTCGATTTGCCGACACGAAACTTGACGTCAAAATAAATTAGGTGCCGATCGATCAAATTCGCTTTCGAAAGAAATAAAACGAGAGCGGGTGGCACTTGCCCAGTAGACGAACCCTGGTCCGGGAGAGTCCACTTTCTTGGCGGGGGATTCATTTGTGATTTCATAGCTTTCTCTCAATATACCCAGTTCTAAGACTACCCTACCACATGCCAAAAGGTGACCTGTAGGGTAAGTGTATATTTGGGTGTGCCAATTACATAATATTGTCGGTTACAGGCAAATTATTCCAATTCTTCGAGCGATCAATTCTTTTAATTACAAATGTCTTCGGAAAAAAAGGAAAATGCCACAAGTGATGCCCACACCCAACTCAAACATTAAGGAGTTTCCTGGCTTTACTGAATATACAGGGTGTCCGGGTTAAACGTACGCAAAATAACTTGAGAGTTCATTGAGATATTCGTTGGCGGTTTGTTTCTAGAAGTATGGGAACTCAAAATGTTTTTTTACACAGTTAATACACCTCGATATGTGCAGCATTAGAGGCCGAAAGACATCTAAAGCTGTATTTTATTCTTTCCAAGAGTTTTTCTAGCATTTCAGGCGTAACATTTGCATGATGACGCAGTTCTGGTAGATCACGAACTGGTGTCTGGTGCACTTGATTCTTGATAAACACCAGCAGAAAAAAGTGGCCTCATGGCTGGGTTTATAGGGGCCAAGCAATCTAAGACTAACTCTCCCAATCAAGCGAACTGGGAACTCATAAACCAAAAAATCTCTCACAATTACTGCATAATGGCATGGCGCACCATCATCAAGCAAACAGATTACTTTGAGCTACCAAACCTAAGCAAACCGCTAATAAATATCTCAGTTACTTCTCAAGATATAACATTTTGTATTATTACCGTATTAGCTCGAATATAACGCGACCCCGAATTTAACGGGACTCCGAAGTTTTCATAAAGATATTTAGAAAAAAAATAGTACTCATAAAAGAATTCAAAGAAAGTGAAATTCAATCAGATAAGCATTTATTTAGGTAATTATAGCTAATAACACAGGTTACATTCATGTCAATAAAATTAAGTAATGTAAAACAAAATTAATATTACGTAAGTAACAACAAAAACGGAAATGTTTACTCAGAGTCTGAACTGTTTTCAGAATGAGAACTCATTAATGTCACATTGGTATCATCAGTATTTTCATTCACGCTTTCAGTCTCCCACAAAATGTCATTATCCATCCCATTTAAATCATTGAAAACGTTCAGTTGCATTTCAACCTCTGTAGGAAAATGTTTATATTACATTCCATTACTTAAACCGCGAATTTAGCGCGAGACGATTTTTTAACAGAAAATAAACGGTCGAAAAATATCGCGTTATATTCGGGCTAATACGGTATATGTTTAACCAGGACACCCTGCATTTATATTCTGATTAAGTTCCTTTGATCTATATTTTGGTAACTTCATTTTCATTAGCGTGGTTTATTTTCCCAAAGAATTTAGATTTGATCGTTCGAAAAATTCGTTTTCGAATAATTTGCATCTTCCTAATATTGAGCACCCAAAATCTCTTTCCCTCCAATCTGCTCATCCCGGTGCCATGAGCGCGGGAACTTCACCATAAGAAACGGTCCGAAAGTATACCATGGGAATTCGAAAATAAAAGCTTTCTTTCTCCGTGGAATGGGGCGGATCAAGCCCCTTAAGGCGGAATCGTCCTTCCTGGACACGAATCCTTGTCCTACACAATAGCACCTTAACGCAGAACATCTCGCGAAACAACCGCGGAACGAAAAAGAATGCCACTTCCGACTTCTCGGCGCAACACAAAAGAGTCCCATTTGACACGCCGAATTTCGGGAATCGTTCGCAGAGGGCAGCACTGGCAGACGGAGCGTGGGAAGGACCACGGGAAGGGGGCTACGCCCACACAGGGCGAGGCCTTCCGACAGACACATTTGAATTCGTATTTATGTCCGGGATGGAGGATTGCCTTCATTATCGGTGCATTCTCCCCTCGAAGGATAACAATGCAACATTTACCATAGGGAACGCACTTCCGATTCTTAACTGCTGGATTCATTTTTTCTTTCATAATCAAACGCAAATGATGCCGCTTTGGAATCTTTCCTCTGATACAGAAGCGGATTTACGCTTATGCGCACAAATTTGTTTCTTCATTCTAAAATTTTTGACAATTCCGATATAAAGTGAACCAAATCAAATTAAAATATGTGCTTCACAAATTACATTAAATCCATTAGACATTAAAATATGAAATAATGAATACCAAAAATGAAAAGTGTGTTCGTAAAACAGGTCGGAAATGTCGAAACATACATATAGATAACTTAAATGTTGTATTCTGTCTTTTGTCTAAAGGATAACGACCGGGGCGACATTGCGGCTGAGGTAAAATGTGGCAGCTCTAATAACAAGTGATGATTTTTGCTAACAAAGATTTAATTCGCTAACAAATGCTTTAAATGATCTGAATTAAATAAAATAGATACTAATAAAAATATGAATGATTTAAATCATTGTTATTATTAAATGAATATCATAACGGTTATTTAATGTGATAAAATTGAATTAATTTCAATGAATGAAATGGAAGAGGCGTGTACATGCATGACCTAACAAATTCAACGAGGACCAAATTCCTGTACGTACGGGATACTGCCCACACTAGCTTATTTGCAAAAGGGCGTAGCAGTTTTTCCGCAATGTTCGCACAATGGAGGCCTTAATAATATATATTAAATCGCATAGTGGTGAACGATTATGATTCTGTACCTAATTTTCTAATATATCGCCGAAGTAATACAGCAAAATTATCTATTGGCCTACGGGGTTATCCTAATGCCTTCATGGCGTCTCTACTCGGAAGGTTTCCTAGAAATTGTACTTAGCAAGCGATAGCGCTGCAGTGATTAAAAAATCGTACAACACGAAAGTTTACAGAACTTATCTTTTAAGTCGACACACGTTACCTCAGCTGCGTAGAGGAGTTTTATGAATCCAAAACAAATGTTTGAATCTAAACATTACCTTTAAAGTAAACACAAAACACTACTTCCCCGGAAACAAGGGAATTAAGGGTAACATGATGAACGGATGTGAAGAGTTAAAGAGACCGAGAATCGAACCGAAGATATCCTACTTTCTTGGAGAGTGAATTTATTCTTTAGGATCGCTAAGTGCTTACTAATACAATGGAACATGGGTAAATCGAACTTGAAGGGACCAAAAAAATCGAATAAAAGAAGTTATTTAGTAAGCGTTGAAGAACACTAAATAACACAAAAACATTTATTGTAAAAATTATTAGTTCATACCTAGTTTTATTTAATTAGTTGAAACTAAATGTGTGTAAATGAAAAAACAAAGCTTTAAAATTAATTGAACTTAATTCATTGATGTATGTATGTATGTGTAATTTGACGAAAATATATTTACAGTGTCTCTGAAGAAATTATAAAATTTTTACGTCTCCAATTTGAGCCTGAGTAACAACTAGAGGTGTTTGCTTTTCGCAATAAACCATAAAACCAACAAATAACGCGAATTTTGGCCGATTTTGCGAATTAACGCAAATTTCGACAGTTTTAATAAGCAGCACGGATTTTGGTGATTTTCGCTTCATTCATCATTCGTAAGAGAGGGAAATGTAATTTTGGTATGATTTAAAAAAATGTACAATATATAATTGTATAATTTACGTATTATTTGTCATATTTTTGATCACTCATGACATCTTTGCTTACGCGAATACAGCTTTGATCATTTGCAATAAATTCATAAAACTTTCTTTCGATTATGGATTATCACAAATATCACATCTATCGTGTCAGTAAGTTTTATGAAAATATCATGTTTTGTTGATCTGCAGCTGTGAAAGCATTTTCCTTAGGTGTAAACATCACAGTTTTAAATAAATTTAATTTAATATTTTGCATAATTTACAGTTAATAATATTTTCAATGCTTTTAATGTTTATGCTACAGTGTGCCTAATATTATTCATTTACTAAAAAGAGACTGTGAAAATTAGTAGCACCAAATTTAGGAAACATAATAAAAACACAAAACACCACGATTTGGTTTTAAAATCAACAAATTTTAGAAAAAAATAAAAACATTTTCAAACACCTCTAGTAATAACAAATGATTCTAATTTATTTAAAAACTAAACAATACCTTCACTTAAACAATTATGGCTTTCAACTGCATTAAAACGTCGCCTAACGGTGTTTGGGAAATTTGTGTTGCGTAGTGATTTCAACTTGGTCGTAATGAGTTCAGAGTAAACTAAATTAAATTCGAATTAACCACGATTATTTTAGATACTGAATTATACGGAACAAGGAAAAAGGTCGAAGTAAAGACGATTTCGTATTATAGAAGTTTGATATTCCCAAGTTTCACTGTAAATGCAGATTTCCAACCCTTTCCAAATTAAGAGTTAAAAGTACAAATCACTGCGGAACTTCAATGCTTTCACGTTCTCACTTTTCTTATAAACAGTCCAGTCAGCCGCTTCTGAATCAGTTCACTTTTAAACCTTAACCTTTTGCCATAATTATTCTAAATATTTTGTACCACTTATTAGGCTGCGTCTATGAGGCTTATAATGAAATCATGAACACTTCATAAGGGGTTTACCGCCCGATTTCAATGAACCAGCCAATAAAAAACACTGACCTGACAGGGCTCTCGCTTCGGTATTACTACGCGACCCATTTCTGCCAATACTTGGCCAATCGACGCGAAATTCATTCAAACGGCGATTTAACGCCAATTAAAGGTGGAGATTTCTGTTTCAACCCTTGGAAACAACCTAAAGAGACAAAAAAACCCATTTGCAACTTGCGTGCTTCTACTGCCTTCAGCTAACACTAACGGCTCAACCAGGTCACACACCGCTTTACTTCGAATAAAAACTAGCAAAACATCGCCCGACCGTTAGATGAAATCCGAAACCCTCTGCTCCCACAGATTACGTTGAAACGAAAGATTTCAGCATCTGAGAAGCTAATCGTTGAGAAGAAAGACAAATTTGTCGAGGAAGCGGCAAGAGAAGTTCATAGAGCATAATTCTGGAACGATAATACAAGGTTAAAATGATTTAGGTATTTACTAGAATACATTGGCGTGTCTCTTAACTGAGAATACTACTCTCTTACAGGATCACAATATCTTAATGAAATATAAGCTATCTAGGTGCTACATAAAATTGAGTAGGTTCCACAATAGATCTAATCTGGAAACTATTAATTTTCATTTCTGTAAAATCTTCCAAACCTTCGGAATTCCCAACCTCCCTCCAAAGACCCCTTCAGACTGTCGTTTGACGCATTCTTAAATGAATGTCTGTTAATTTCTTTTAAATATATTCCTGCTTGGGTCGTATTTTGTATATGTACAGCTATGGGCAAAAAAAATTGAAGTCCCGCGGGCTATGTAAGGTTAAGGTTTAAAATTTTTTGCACATAGCTGTACATATTTTATTTTTAGTTTATTTTGTTTCTATTTTTATTTCATATAATCATGTACATTTATATTGAATTTGTTATATTCTTTGTTTGTTAAGTGTTATCACTGTAAAATTGTCGCAAAACTGTATGTGAATGTTTGAATAAATAAATAAATCTTAGTTATGGCGTTCCACGAAGTACATCCTTCGTTCATTAATTTTATATGCAACTCATTTCATACTTTTATGAAAGTTCATAATGAAAATAGTCAAATGTTTGCTCCAAACTAGACTCCAATCTATAAACAATAATTTAGACCGACTATTCTGAACAGTATTCTTCTAATTCTGAATGCCATACGATAAACCAGGAAGTGTGAGTCAATCTGCAAATGTGCCATAGAAACTTAAAAGAACACTAAACGCTGGAAGCTATCTCCTTCAGCAGCTTAAATTGATCAAACTCTCTACTCTATTCGAAGATGCGTGTCAATTAGGTATCAGCAGATTAACATTTTTAAATGAAGCACAATATTGCTTCAGTTGAATAAGAATGTAATTTGGAAGCATCGCTACTCGCGGGAAAGTTGGCTTAATCCGTTTGCAAATTAGAAAGAGATGCATTGACACCTTCATTCAAATCTATCGGATCTCTAACAAATTCAACAGCAATTAAAAATGCTTAAGCTTTGCCTTGATATTGCAGAGCATATGAAGACGCTCTGCAAAAAAAGTCAAATGAAACATTAGCATGAGGCTTAAACGGATAATTAAACTTCTGTCGAATGATGAAGCTTAAACAACAAAGAATAGTTTTAGATTTCCCTCTTTGTACCTTATGACCCATGATGAGGAAAGCGTCGCTTTCGAAATGTATATTGGATGTTTATAAAAAGTGCGTTTATTCCTTCCTGGTTTCTCGGAACACCGGTGAATGAGGTGAGGAACGCCGACAAAGACGGCTATTGGAGATTTTAAACCTCCAAATCATTAACAGCAGCGTTCCAAATTTTCTTTCAATACAACAAAGAATAGGTTAGAAGCTACTCTGAAGTAGATATACCACTTCTATTTTAACACCTCCCATATTGGCAACTGTCGACAAATCGAGATTTCGAGATAAAACAAAAACACACAGAGGTAATGTTAGAGTAATTTAAGTTAAGAATTTGTAATTATCGAGCAAAAATGAAACACAGCAAACAGGTGCCGACAATAAATACGATTAGCGAGAATTCCTGCGTATTTAAATCAATAAAAGAATTATGAAGAAAATATTTTTTTTATGATGGACATACTATTACCAGACTTACCATTTTACACCTCTGTATAACTTCATTTTTCTTACAATTTTACGCTAACGAAGGGAATATTTTTTATGGAATTTTTAATTGGCGTTGGACTGAGGAGACGGTTTATTGGTTGGTGATATGTCGAGGACTTACAACATTTTCAAAATACACGAAGGAAAACAACCTAACATGAGGAATAGCATCGGTTCGAAGGCGATAACTGAAAACGCACACAGTCTGGATCTGAGAATAACTGCCGATCTTAGTTCATTCGCACCTGAGGGAGTACGTCATCGAACAGTTCAAAAAATTCAACCACCGGACGAGATACGAACCAGCGACTTCGAGTAGCGGTGGTCCACCAACGGGACCGGCGTATCCTGTTCTAATGCGCTTGGATTCCAATCACGTCGCTGAATTGCATTAAATGGCTCAACTATAAGAGAGGGCAAAACAACTTAGCACTCCCACGGAACCTGGCATTAAACTGTGATCAGCGAACCCATTGGGATAATCGTTACGCCGCCTCGAGGACGTGGTGAAGGGCACCGAAACCGCCAACCGTATTACGGCTCATCTTTTTATAAAATAAAAAAATGGGAATAGCTGAGGAATCCAAAACAAAGGGGAAGTGAGAATAAAGAAATAGACTTAACATAATAATGAAAAAATGCACACTTAGTATTGCCCGCAAATACGTATCCACTGTAAGGTAACAAAGAAGTCTTTATTATTATTAACTTCTTTTCCGCCTAAACATCGATATTTCAGTCAATTAATGCTTTGTAACATTATCACTGTTTCAAACATGAGTACAGAGTGTAAATCTTCCTTTTTTAAATTTCAAATTAGCAATACAGGAGGAGATGATTGTCACTTAACAATGCATTAATTTGTTAGCGATTCGTAATCCTTAATTTGTTTCAAGCATTACTCCTGGATTATTATCTATTATTATTACTAGAGGATTCCTCAAACAATTCATTAAGAAAAATCAGCACAAGATCATGTTTATCAACAATATCAGTTCCTCATTTTAATGCTTTTAGTTATACATAGGATTATACTAGGGGTTACAATTAGGGATATAGCTATAGCGAGCTGAAATCTGTATTGGAAGGAATGAAACACTGGCTAAACTGATTTCAATTTACTATAAGCAAAACTAACGGAGATACGGCACAAATCATACCTCGTAAATAGATATAATAAATTTAAAATGATACACTGCCTAAATTAATTTTAGTTCCAAACAAATGTCATTAACAACCACGTCTCCTTAGATTACTCTTTCTTTAAAAACTTAAATCTCATCAAGAAAACATTTTTGTAAATAAATGCGTCCATTGCATGCCATATTAAAAAGAAATTTAATATTAGAAATCCGAAAGCTATCAGAGTCAAGAGCGAGTAAACTACAACAAGAAACCACATTGTTCCGAAGAAATGGCCATATAAGGATGTGTGTGGTGATCATTAGAATGATATTAATCGCTTATCCAGGGACGACGCCATAATTGAAAATGAGGAGAGCAATCTTTCTCATTCATACGGAGCCATAGGATGCAGCTTCCCTTTAATTTACGAGCAGATCCTTCCGCCTTTCCGCGGTGAAGTGGATCTCAACAGGTGTTCCTACCAAAACTAATTCTTACCAACTGGTTTCATTGAATTCAGCCCGCTTCGTCGAGAAAGTTGGACGGTGCCATTGAAGAGGATAGAGAAATTAATCAAAAACATGAGAAATACTACAACGTCCACATCACAGGAATCGTTTCTTTCAATATTTTTAGAAGCCACGATTTCGCGTTCAGAGAACGAAATAGCAAATTGGTAATAAATTGATATTAGCGGAAGATAAACAATACACTGCTTATTATTATCTTTCTCTTTAAAACCAGAACAATTGTGGACCGCCAGCACAAGAACAATGCTAAAGAAGAGCATAAGAAGAAGATAGAAACCTAGAACGACTTAGGAATTCGAGCCTAAAGCTACTAAAATGATGATTAATTGCCACAGAGAGGGTTACTGAACCATTCATTCCCAACGATTATTAGATAGATATTAGAAAGAATAGACGTGGTCATTAATCACTTCGTAGCCCAAGGCAAAAGTATATCTTCATATAATTCAAGAAGAGAGTCGGTGTAAAAGATTTCATTTCCTTTCGGAATAAATAATGGTTACTATCAACCTTTCCATCTAATGGAGAATGAGAGATACAAAGATACCCATCTGATAACTAACTACACAGTTAACCCGCCGTTACTCGCGCGGGGTGTTTCTACACCCCAGCCGTTTTCAATCAGCTTCTATTTTTAAACGCTTAGGTTTATTGACCCCTTCTTCTCGGTAGCTTCATTTTTTTATGTTCCCGACCTTTTCTGCAAAAATCGTGATTTTCTTGCCATTTCTTGCAGAGATATGACGCTTTTCATTTGATAATACTCCTATTTTTGGTTAATTTTCCGAAGTTCATGTTTTATTAATTCTTTTACGGGTTATTATTTGAAGTTTTATGTTTTTATTCGTGTGTTCCATGATCAATGATCACTTAGTAAATGTTATAATTCATGAATGTTATTGGTAAATACGTTGATGTAAATTTATCTCACTTGTAATCTCTAATAATCCCTCTCACTATTTAGCTCCGCGAAGCTTTCCAAGGCGAGGTTTCAGTTCTCAGGCCAGTTACAGAATTTGAGATAATATTAATTAGAAATTAAAAGATAATTAATTCATTTATTGTATTTGTTATTATGAATATGTAAATGAAATATTACGGAGCGGGCACCGTTGTCCCCTGTGGCAATGGAGCGTCGCCTTCAGCGCAAAGGAAGACCAAGCCCCTTTTTTCCTGAGGGAGCGCGGCCTTGTTTATTGTCCCCTACTGTTTGTTCTGAGGGCACGTACGGTCTTACTTTTATGAAACATAACAATAAGGATTTGTTTCTTCGGTCGCATGGCTAAAATAATTGTCGATTGACCGCGTTGAAGAAGAAACAGGGACAGTCCTTCTTGGGGTACCGAGTTTCGGTACCCCAAGACCTGAGTGGAAAGATTTGGTCTCTCATTCTATTTTGTGGTGCCTCATAGATTCGACATTAGCGAGTTAGTGTTCGAGTTTGTGCGATAAGTTTACTCAGTGAAGAAAAGCAACGTAAAGGATGGAATGACTTTACTATTCTTCTGTGCTCTTCTATACCATTTGGAAAGTGTTTCTTCGTAAGTCTATCCATCTCCTCCTCCAAGCTCCTGGTAACTTATTAGTAAGCAAGAATTTCTTGTATCTCAATTATAACATTCTTTCGTCACTGTAGATGAACAATTGATTCCTTTTCGAGGCAGATATTCTTTCCGTCAATATCTACCCTACAAACCGGCCAAGTATGGGATAAAGATTTTCGCTCTTATGGATGCTGGAGTATATTATACCAAAAACTTCGAAGTTTATGTTGGGGTTCAACCAGATGGTCCTTATAAACACAGCAATAGTCCCAAGGACGTCGTAAAACGGATTGTCTGTCCGATTGTGGGGACAGGGAGGAACGAGATTGCTGACAATTGGTTTCTAAGCGTGTCACTTTTAGAGGATTTACTCCAGGAAAAGTTGACGCTAGTCGGAACCATCGGTAAGAATAAAGAGGAACTCCCTCCACAAATTGTAGAATCAAAAAAGCAGCTTGTTTCTCTTCAGAAAAAACATGACCCTGGTATCATATGTCCCAAAAAAGAAAAGGTGTGTGTTGACCATTCAAGTAAGCACAAAGAAAACAGCATTGATGCGTCCACGGGCAAGAAACACAAACCTGAGGTAATATTTCGACTAAATAATTCGACTTCGAATAAAATTCGCTAAAAGGTGGCGTCGATAGTGTAGATGAAATGTATGGGACTTACAGCGTGGCAAGAAATACTTAAAGATGGCCATTAGCAATATTTTACCATTTGCTAAACACTTTGGGTATAAATGTTTTTATTGTACATAGAAGCGTATATCCAGACATCAGGATAAATAGGAGGATGTTCCTCAGAGAAATCCCCGAGTGGTTGGTAAAACTCTTTATAATAAAGAGGGCCTGGCAAAAAAACTTACCAAAAGAACTAAAAAGAAAAGCAGAAAAATTTAAAGAGCCATCGACATCAGAGCCTCAAGAGAAGATTATAAAAGGAGGTCGTGGGCGATGTGTTATATGCCCCAGGAATAAGGAAATGAAAACTAAACTGCATTGCGAATACTGCGATAAACGCATGCGTGCTTCGTTAAAATTTGAGAAGAATTTTAAAAAAATATTAATAAATACGTCAAAGGATTTTCCATTGTTTACTCTTTCAAGCCCGCTCGAAATATTTTCTTTTACTTTTCAGCTTCATGAACGCGCTTCCCAAAACATGCAGTAAATTAGCTTCAAGGTAGCATTAAATGGTGTTAGATGGAAAAAACAACTTTGTTTAGTATCTTTAAGTATTTTCATAACTACAGACACATTTATTCGTGCGAAGATATCGTTTCTAAAACTTTTCCATGTCGGAGATTACAATTACTTATAACATTTTTCAGGCGTAATATTTTCAGTTACTTGTAAAATTAAAATTTTAAATATCGTTATTCAACTTGTATAATATACCTAGAAGGCTTTTTAAGCTTTTCAGGGTACAATTAGTAGTAAAAAAAGGTTATGAAAGAAAGACCGGTGGGGTGTGAAAACACTCCGCGCGAGCATTCACGTCACAAAATTGAGCGCGAGTAATTGCGGGTTAAATTGCATTAATCTGGATTAATTCTTCACTTTAATTATTTTAAAATGTCTGCTTACGACGAATACGTTGATTACTACAAAGATATTTCATCTATAAGGTATACGAGTCAAATTTTCGTTTTATTGTACAATTTTTTGAGTATTATTATTGAATAGCTCATAAAAATTTTAAAAGTCGTAATATCAACGTAAAATTTAGGTATCATATCCAAAAAGATTTATAAATGATAACAGATAAAAATAATCAGGAATGTTTTCGAAGATAACCGTGATAAATGAAAAAGTCCGGTGGGGTGTAGAAACACCCCGCGCGAGTAACCACGTAACAAAATAGGGCGCGAGTAACGGCGGGTTAAATGAATCGATTAATCATAGGCTGCTGAGGTCAAAAAAAGACTGGAAATTCAGATTGTTATCCAAATCGTTTCTTAGTAGGATAAACGACAGATATTCATCGCCGTTTAAGAATTAACATGGGCTAAATTGGACACAAATTAACGGACGGCCTTTCAAAAGAAATTAAATATGCACCGAGATATACTTCTGGGGGTTAAGCAAATTATCATATCGTACCGTAATTGCCTAGATCTTTAAAAAAAAAACTGTGAAATACAGAAATCAAAGCACGCCCAAAGTTGCATTCCGAAACAAAGTAAAAAGAAAAGATAAGGTGTCAATGTCAAATTGCATATGAAAATTTAATTGAATTGTGTGCTTTGTTTTGAAGATATTACTGTAGTACAATTAGTAAATACATAGAAATATTTTAACTTATTTTAATACGGGTTTCTTAATAAAAACGAGGGATTTCCAATCTATAATGTGCGAATAAAAAAATAATTATGAAATATAAATTATGCCAACCTAATAGTAAATACCGTTTAATAAGACTTATAGAAATAATAAATTAAACTGCGAAAATACGCGTGAAAACAGCTACTTCTTCCCTTGAATGCTTTTGTTGATTTGTTCAAAGGTGGAATTTATACAAGATACACTCGAGTTGTTCAGATAACTGCTTTACGTTTTGTAACAGTAAATGTAACTTGACTGTGGATAATTACGTCATTATCTTCTGCTGATATAAAGGAATAGAGAAAAATCAGAATTTATACGAAGAATGATACAGAGAAAATATATCGCAAGTAACCAGAGGAATGAAAGAAGATTATGAAAAGATCTGTATGTATGCGTCTGAAGCGAAAGAAGAACTCAATTATCGATGAGTATTAAATGAATAATTTATTATAAAATAATATCAATGTCATATACTTAATTATATAAGATATCTTATATAGTTATTATTCTATGATATTTTTTATCTATTGATGAGGTGTTCTTTGACTCGGGAAAACTTCGTGTTATTTTACTTCTTTTATATGAGTAACAAATGTAAGTCACTTATTTAAAGAAATTAAACGGTAAAAATATTTAACCTATCCTAATATAATGAACTGAGCCCTTTGTGATATTTTGCATTGTAATGTAGTTAATTCCTATGTGATTTGGCATCTATAAATGTAAGTGCATCGTTTCGGTTTTGATGTGTATATAATATTGCTAGTAAATTAAAATACTAATAATAATTATTACGAGTAAAATGTAGCTTGCATACTGCAAGGAGATCGACAGCACTAATTTCATGTCGGCATCATATCGGGACGGTCCTCCAAAGAAAAAAAAAAGAATTGAAAATATTCTTAAAATTCGCTGCAAATTAATCGTCTGGCATCAAACCCAGGTCTTCCTGGCGATACTTTCTACGCAGCAGATCGGAAGATCACCATCTCTAGCTGTGTGTAAAAATTCAAGCAGAAATATTGGTTGCAACTTCCTCAAACGACGTCCTACTTTTCCCTTACATTCTTTATGTGAGAAATTTTAATGTTGTCTGGCATCGAACCCAGGAACAGTACGGCCTTATCTAAATTTTTGTCTGAAACCGAGTCTTAATATACATCTTCTAGCAGAGCAAGAACTTCGTATCATTTCGATAAGCGCATCAAAAAAAAAACAATGAAAACCTACCCCAATACATTTAAAATGAGATATATATTTACCGCCCGGATTCGAACCCGGGTCTTCCTGGTGACACATTCTATGCAACACAATAGAAGATCACCACCTATAACTATGTGTGAAAATTCACGCAGAAATATTTGGTGCAACTTCTTCAAACGACGTCCTACTTTTCCCTTATATTCCTTATGAGAGAAATTTTAATGTGCTCTCGCATCGAACCCAGGAGGAACAGTACGGTCTTATCTAAATTTTTTCTGAAACCGATTCTTAATATACATCTCCTAGCATTAACATTAGCAAAAAATAGGAGACCATTGATGTGCTTCAACAGGTGGAGAATAGGTTAATTGGAGTGTTTATACACTTGAAGCATCAATATTTCCTACACAATGATATTATTATTTACTTTCAATTTCATGACGCGATCCGTAGATAGACGCCGATCAACCCAACAAAAACAAACTCGAGAAAGTGTCCAAAATACAGCTGAAAAGCGACATCCCCTTCGGTCCTCCTGCGCCACCGACGGAAACACTTTTCACCAAATAAAAACAGAACTCGCTTCTGAAAGAAACATCAACTTTCCATTTATCAACTCGATAGAATCAGGGTCGCGACCCGAGGAAGTCGAGACGAACCCGTAAATCCCGACAGACGCCGTTCCAAAAGATGGCACCATGTGAATCACGGACCTGGAAATACTTAAGAGGAAAATTATGCATGCGATGTTAGAAAGTTCTTCCCGGAGAGGATATTAATATCTGGCTTCCAGCACTGAGAGGGACAACCTGACGACGTAAAAGAGCGGATGCCCTGTCACATTAACGAGCCACCCCAACCTGCTTCTCCGTTTCTTTACGTCCGACTTTCCCTTTTCTAAATAAACCAAAAATCTCGAAAGATGATTACGCTCCCTGGACCTAAGGGGATCGGAAACGCATCATTCGGAGAAAAGGAAACGAAAAGCCTTCTCATATAAATCGAAGGGAAAGTTATCTTCGGGCCCATTGGTGGAGGAGATATCAATAAGGTTCCGGCGGCAAACATTCCTTTATAAATATGTAAATATCGTTCAGAGTTTTAAAAAAAAATCTCCAAGAGTTGTCTTCGTCAGCTCTCCCCACCGAGTTGATGCCGGTTTTAGGAAACAAAATATCCCCGGATTGTTGTCTTTCTAAGAAATACCCATCTCAATAATATATCATATTCAGGGGTAGAAGAGTACCTAGCCTCTTGGTGATGATAACATGGCTACTCTAATGTGCATTGCATGTTTCTTAGAAAGTCAGTTTTTCATAATTCTGGTAGTACTGCATGGAATATTAGAAAAATATTTTTAGGCTATTGTTCTTAACATGAAAGTTAAGGTTTCTGGATGTTTAAACCAAGCATAAATAGTAATATTTTGAAAATATTTGGCAAAATCTTAGAAATATCCGTCAACACTTATGTTTCGTAAATTGTTTTTCAGTTGGTACACGTGATATGGTTTTCATTCTTCATTTGGTTCTAAATAATAAATTACTTCTTACAGAAGCTTAAAAATCAATGAAATATTTATTAGATACTTATTTACAATTATTTTTGTAAATTTGATAACATAGCTAAAATTACATATCATTTGTTAAAATTTACTACATTCTTAGATTATCATTATGTAGAAAAAATCTTTAATCGATTTAAAATCGATTTATTTTACCAATAGAAAAATATACTTGAAAGCAAAATAAATAGCTAGAGAGAGAATTTCCGAAGGAATCGATCGCCTCTTAAAGGAGCTGAATCGAAATCGAGTTTGTTTTAATGGCAGAAAAATGTGCTCAGAAAAAAATGGCGGAAACAATTTCGACGCGATATTTGTACGACGCCTCGGAATCGGATGCCCAGAATTCTTAGCGTCGGTTGCGCTGAAGAGAAAGTGCACGAAAAGAGAAAATAAATGAGGAGCGCCGGGAGCAACGAGGCGGAAAGCATTTTTTCCACTCTTTGAACCCTTTTGAGCGTGGAAACCCCGAATCACAGTGATTCGACGGTGAGCAGAAAAGGAGCTTTCCAAATGATAAGACTTCGCTAAAAACTCGGCTGATGTCAGAAAAAGCGATGATTCTTACTTCTTTTCCGCAAAATTATGTCGAGGAAGTTGACTGCGTCGTGGTGTTTTGAGAAAAGGGAAACTGACTCTTACTGAATTATGAGTTCACTTCCTTACGAGAGGATAAGATTAAGAAGGAAATGTAAACAGCTTCTATACTTATCGCATCTAGAGAATGCATGCAGTATATAGGGCCGCCATTCTTAGACTATAAAATAAGTCCCTGTTTTTTTATTACAAATTGAAACGATGAATCGTTAAGCGCAACTAAGATGCTCCTTGACTCATTGGGAATCTTTCCGGCAAAGGAAGTTATTCTTTGTCGAACATTTTTCAAATTTACCTTGCCTAAAATAAGTATGATATATAACGTGCTTTAGAAGAGTAATACACAAAATGGGTCCGTACGGTTACTTATGACAATCAGATAAAAGGTAAAAAAATTAATGAAGAGCACAATGTAACTGAACACTTCACGTAATCATTTTTCGCGGAAGATACGCAGCAAGAATAGATCTGAGAAATAGCTATGGAGCTAGCACCTTCTGCCATACTCCAAACAGAAAAATCCTTAGATCAAAAGCCTACATAATAGGCAGAGGGTTGACCTACGTACTGGGTTACTTGCCGTTCTCCTAGAAACAAACGATGGGGGAAATATTTGGGATAAATTCTCTTAGATAATTATCGCAAAGTAACAATTATCTTAGTGACAAATGTAAATCATTAACCAGTAAAATTACCTTTATTTAGTAATATATAGAATGAATATATATTAACCATAGAAATAATTCGCAAATACATTTGTTCGAACATTTTTACGTATCCTATGCAATTAATGGAGATTTCACACCCAAAGTCAAATATTTTCTCTAAAGAGGACCTCTTTATGAAATAAAAGACTGGTAAGGCAATACCGAATCACAAAATGAAGTGAAATTAATGTTTACGTCATTGGGTCAATACGTTAAATATAAATTTGATGAATTACATTTATTAATTAACAGAACTCTCATTTCTTCAGAAGATTAAATACTTTAACTGAGAAATAAAAGACAAAATTAGTGACGCATCACTTCAGCGAGTCAAAAGAATTCTCCCGCGCGGTGTATTTCTGTCTTTTACAGAGCTAGAACATCCGACCTACGAATTCTTCAACACATGAATAAGCTGAATTACCTGCTCCAGTATCGCTGAGGAAACTGGTCTTATGCCCGCCTTCCACTGCGAAAGGGAAATGAGCGAGAAATAGCTTAGCGGAACGGAGTAAAATAGTCCTGTCCTTCCACTAAGAAAGAGTTTCAAAGAAAAATGGTATTTGCCTTCCACTGCCAGCGGGGTTTGCGGAGTGAGCTAGGCGAGAGATGAGACGGGTCAGATCACAAGCGGACTGAGCGGAGTGGCACTCAAAGTTGCCATTTACAAAAATTTACAAATCGGTAGATAATAAAATCTTACGTGGGGTAAAATTTAAAGGCGGAATACATGGTGGAAATATTTTATTCATATTAGTTAAAATAAAATTTATAAAAAATATTTTCTTACATTTCCGCCTGGAAACGCTATTTTCCGACATTATCTTAATAACGCTGTATTAAACATGGCGTTGCTTTAATTGGCACCAAATTTACACAGAAAGTATCTCAGAGTTAACTTTCCGTAATGGTTTGCATAAAATTACGATATTCGTAATTTGAAAACTTTTATAACAAAAAAAGTACAGTTTGATCCTAAAATTTCGAATTATGCATTCCAAAAAGCGATCAGCGGCGAAGTCTCGTACCGTAAGAGATACCCCAATACATGATGCGTATTAAATTTAAAGAAATGTATAAGGCAGTTTTTGGTGAAAGACGGAATACTTTATCTTATTTCTAAAGGAAGTTATGAATTTTTTAATATGATGGTTTTTTCCGCGCGCCAAATTTCCACTGTCTTACCCATGCTGGCTACGACGAGCATATTGCAGAAGCGAATCGCTCCGCAAAGTACCGAAAGCATTTCATAATCTTTTAAAAGTTTGGTAAAAATTGCACTTACATGCATCACGAATACCTTTTTTGCCACAAACTATTCTTTTTACTGGATCATTATTTTTCCAACTTAAATTTTCGTGGGATTCAGCGAACGTAGGTCTTACAAGGGAACCTTTACCTCTGCGGGAAACGGATCTTAGTGATACTTTAAGGATAGGTTCACCAGCATATGCTTATTACAAATCTGAAGCCGTTTTGACCAACTCTCTATAGTTATTTAATTATAGCCTTTTAAAAATTAGCGTCTGATTACATGCAAAGCTTTATTTGTAGAAGTCAATCGGTTGGCCAATGGAAGCAGTGGCGTAGCGACAGCGTGTCCGCTCGCGAGTTTTTCTTTTTCTGGTTCGAATCCGACATGTGATAGATTTTTTTGTTTCCTTTTTCTGCCTTTAAATTTTTATGTATTTCTAAAAATATCATATCAATTTTTATCCTTCATTCAGGAGCAACTCTTTGCTTTCTAATCTCCTTTTACTAATTATAATACGTAGATTCTTGTCAGGAAAATGAGAATTCTCAGAATTTTCTTTACTAACTAAAATCGCTTTCTCTAACCACCATTAATAACGATATATAGCGAGGAGAACGAAGAGAGCGGGGAAAACCCGTGCCCAGAGGAAATTGTGAAAGATCCTTGCAAACTTAAACTGACATAACCAGCATCGAATATTATATTCTCTTCTTCAAACAGCAATTGAAAAAATACAATGACTTTATTTTCCTTTTTTAAAGTTAAATACCTAGTAATCAATCGCGAACTAATTCAATTCGAAAGTTTTGATAATTTTCTTTTTAGGGCGACGATTAAATATATTAAACTTCAGCTGGGAATTACCCTGTTTGCACAACTACATCGACCTTTATCGGATACGTAATCATTATTTGTAAAATAAAAGGAAATTTATGCGTATTTATGTACAGAACACATTTTATTTAAATTTTTATTTTCCACATGTTTTTGGGTGATATTTGAAGTATAAACATTCAAAACAAATATATTTACGTCACCATGAACAACGTATAAAACTCATAAAATTTTACTCACATTTAAATTTTATATTATCAAGGAAGTAAACTTGATTGACATTGTTAGTGAAGGGTTATTATTTCTGAAGTGAGGAAGTTAAACATCTGATAAAATAAGATTTTTAAATAGATTGAGGATATTTTAAGTTTTCACATTTACACTGCAAGTATTATTTCAATTGTTTTAAAGATTAATTCTTTCTGTTAATCATTAGAGACTGTTACGTTCTCCTTCACGCTTAATTTGAACGTTGGAAACAAATGCAGTTCTCGTCGAACAACAACTATTTTGAAGGAACATGTTGTTATATCCTATTGTTCCTCAATTTTCCCTTCGTAGAGACAATTCCAGAAGACTATCGTTCATGTCAGAGAATTAGCCTCTGTTCAAGTTATCTCCATTGAAGTGTTTTTTTCCCCTCAGGAAATCTTTGGGTTTCGCTAGGGTCTATGGGTTGAGAAGGATGTTAGTAAATATGAACGTGTTTAGGATTCAGCTTGGAAATGTTTTCCCTAAGGTTTGAGAAATATCTATTTTTGTTGCGTCTGAATATACGACGTTGTTCTTATCATAGTATTTCGAGCTGCATCGAATGAACAGAGACACTGTGACGGTAAAATATTACTTTATATTGAAATTAACAAACTTAAAATTCTATGCGTTGTTTTAGTTTTGCCCCGATTTCAGGAAAAAATTCCGAAAATTGGGGGAATGTCATGAACCTCAGTTAAAACGTTAAATAAACCAGCTGCATACAGGGCATTTACAACCCCCATGTCGCGTAGGTCAAGTCATAAAACATCTAGGGAAATTTTGAAGCTAAAGGAAACAGAAAGTAAAGTTCTGAACGGATAACGTTTAGAATTTACTTTTTCCCCGCATCTCTACGAATACAGTTACGAATACATCTTACGAATACGAAAAAACGTTTTTTACGATAATCCACATTATTACTAATTGAAATTCTGTTTATGTTTATTATTTGTAACATCTTTTATGTAAATTGTATTACTTATAATGATGGTAGTGATATTTATGCTTAAAATCCAATAATTTGTGATATTGATTTCCATATTTGTGATATTTTATACTTATAAAATCCTATTGTTTATTGTATTTTATACTTTTAAATTCTGCTATGTGATATTGGTGCTGTGACATTGTTTGTAACAAAAGGGTACATCCCGTTGAATAAATAAATAAATAATGATCATGATTATATATAATTCATCCTCTCCATTCTCAACAGCAGGAACGTATGGAGGGGCGGGAGTGCCAGCGGAGTCCGTTCAAAACTAGCGTTCGGCACCATGACGCAGCGGACTCCTTTTAACTCGCTTGGTCCGCTCCGCTCACTCGTTTTCAGTGGAAGCACTTACATGAAATTTGGTGTTGCTAGTCGAGCGGAGTCCGTACGGAATCCGTTGGAAATCCGCTCAACTCCGCGACCACTTTTGTGACTCTTTATACTCTTTTAGTCCGCTCCGCTCATTTTCTTACAGTGGAAGCACTTCCATTACGTTTACCGTTGCGAGTTGAACGGAGTCCGTACGGAGCCCGCTCCGCTCGCAGTGGAAGGCGGGCATTAATCATTCGAGAATCCTCTTAATTGCCGACTTATCCTCATCGGAATTGAGTTTTTTCAAATCTCTTCGCTGACCACTCAAGCGAAACGTAACTCCGCTGTACTGATCAATTTTAAACCCGACGAGAGACCCAAGTGGAAATATCGACGGCCGGGACTCGAACACAGGTCTTCAACATCCAGGGCAGATATTCGAACCACTTAACTACTATACCGAGTCAATTCCACTCTGTTAAGGGGTTGTTTAGTAAGCAAGGCAAGTGGCGCTCCACATACTTAAATGCTAGAGCTAAATTATTAAGGGAAACGTACACCTTCACACTAATTACAACTTAATATACCGCAGCGCCCTATCCCTCCCACGTCTATATTTTACGTTGTTTACTTTGCGGGTTTCATACTATTCTCGGATCTTAAATATAGACCATCGCTGCGTTCAGAAGCACTTTCTTCCCTTGTCTACTGTCCCAAGCCCAGGTACGCAAGCACAAAAAAATTCGAAGATTACAATACAAAGCAGATGACATAGACTTTTTCTTGCAGTGAAAAATTGTTACTAAGTTTGTTCGAGTTCTAGATTTACATCAACTACGGACATCCCGCTTTGGCTAACAAAAACATTGGCTAATGCATTACACGTTTTCTTTCATTCGATGGATCGTGAGTCTTGATATTTCCTATTCAATAAAATTTCTTCTGGTTCTTAGACTAGTGAATGCTACCCTGGAACGAATCGCCTTCCTATTCCTTGTGTTGCAAAAGAATTCCATTCCGAAAACTCCTGAGACAGTATTCGATCACCGTCAAAGCCGAAAAACTTTCCTAAGACATACATTTGGGTATCAGCTTCCCTCTCCGAAATATCGGAAGCGTTTTTCATTATGAATCCGATCATTTCATAACGTATTGCGTGCGAGCAAAAAAAATCTCTTTTAATGGAAAGCCGTGTTAGGTGTTCCCGAAACCGAAAGGTTTTTTGCTGCGACCATCCATCTGTTCGGAACGACAGCCGGTTTCAGCCTACTTCCTTCGACATCCGGTACGTCAAGAGCCCTTCGATATACATCCTTCTCAAAAAAACACATCTAAGCATATACACACGGAGTTTCCACCTACCGACCAAACATCTCCTACGGCGAAGATTAGAATGATAAATAAACACGCGGGATATAGGCGAAGGGATATTGTTTTGAAAAAACCGCTGAAGTTAGAAAATAGGAATCAAGATTATACCGAGTACTTACGAACCGCTGCTACTGCAGATGACAGTAAACGAGGGGATACAACTCACCTGAAATAGAAAAAAAGAACTTATAAATATGACGATACAATGATGAATCGAACAAGTACAAGAAATAGCATTTTTGCAGGAAAACTAAATCTAACGTTAGATAAACTTATTACGAATTAAAATACTACTTTAAAAAACATTTTATAGAATAATCCAGAGTAAGTTTCCTAGAGTACAGCTATAACTTAGATGACATTATAAAAATTTCTCTACTAACGGTAAAATTCCATGAACACTAGTCGAAGGTGTGTAAGAGCAAGAAAATTTTGGAAAATTGAACCATTGAAACAAGAGCTCCATTATTTACAAATCAACACCTTTAGTTTATTAAAAAATATGCTTCTGAGGTAAGCCTAGAAAGATAAGGGGTTCCTTAAGAAAAAACCCTTTAATCAGCCTTAATATTATAAATTACGGAAATTTCAAAAATTATTCTTGATTTTTTAAGAGTTTACAATATATTAACGCAATCAATATTGTAATACCTGAGACATAAATCAGTTACAATTTCTTAAAACTTAAAATAAGACCTTTACTGCATTTCATTGGAACACTCCTTTAGGGAGATTTATAACAAGGTTAGGATGTCAGGAGGGAAATATTTCATCCCCCAATGAGTTGACATTTCCAGAGGTAAAAATGACGGAAGTTAAATATTCACTTATAAAAACAATGAAATCCTTTTTTGGCCATACCACAGACAGAATAAATCATTTTTCTTTCGACTGCCAAAATGTAATACTGTCGGTAATCACTTTAAAGAAAAACATCACCTCGGTTAAATCAAACGAATTAAATTTGAAGGGAGCAATGAACCATTTATGAGAACGAAAGCCAGTACATCGGAAAATTACGCTCCCCATTTCCCCAAATCAGTTCACAATCCTCTTTTAAAAGGTGAGGAGTAATCACAGCGGGACGACACCTCAGAGCAACTCCCGGAACATTAATAAGACATTAACCTAGATGAGAGGAGCGATGGGAAACATACGAACTCAAGACTGCTAACGGAAAACATGAAAATGAACGTTGAAGGAAGGCATTGACCAAAAAAGAGAATTAGCAACGGTTAGAGGATGACTTAGAACTTGACGAGCTGTTTTCTCCAGGAATGAAGATGTCGAGAGACGAATTAAATCTACCGTTATCGAAAAGTCCCAGTTCGGGTAAGAATACGCTGAGGGCAAAACTACCCGAATAAATATGAGATTTCTAATTCTAGTCAACATAAATCATATTGTGAAGCAACGGACGCTAGTATAATTTGAATGCAATTAAGATCCGTATTTTCATGAGCTACCGCGTAGGAAATTGAGTATTGGCGGCCCCGAGGATATCTACAGCTTTTACTTATCTTCCGCTCTTAAAATATGAAAGCGGGTAACTGCATTATAACTGTACATACTCGTAGCATATTCCATACCAGTCGTTCACTGAAATTTATGGCATTTGTTTCCTGGCAACGATCCTTCCTTCCTATCGATCTAGAGATGCTCTAAAAACGTCTCTCTACAAAAAATATTAATATACTATCCTTAATTACCATACAGATAACTCTCTCATCAGTCACATTCAGATCTCAGCGAGCAAAACAAGATGATCATTCAAAGGAAGTAATCCACTACTCGCACAATTCATACAGTTCGTCCGACCAGTTATAATCCGCGAGGAATTCATAGCAGAACTCTCCAAAACAAATTATCGCGCAATAATAATTAATTACTTTATTAGATAGCTCATTTAAGCTCACATAAATTTTGCTGGTGAAACTTCCATGATACCGTGCTCGAAATTATGGAAGGTTTGTTTACCACTAAAAATTAAGTATCGTAATCATTTGAACTTTATCTTTCTAGATTAAAATCTCAACGCATAATCGTAGAGCCAAACAGCAATCTTTAGTTTACTCTTTACTCACGGATACGCACAGAGTTTACTTGTTGTGATATATATTCATAGAGAGCTTCATCTTGAACCCTAATACGTGATAATGGCATCTACATTTTCCTAAAATGAATCGCATCAAACTTACGATCGATCGACTTCCAACGCGGAGAATCTCCAAACTTCTTAAATCTTGTGCCCTAAAAAGTCTACGGTAAAAAACGAACACCTTGGGGCATTACGAAAGAACATCCAACATTTATAGAATCGGTAAGGGAATTTTCGCCTACATATACCTCAGGTATATCTTCAAGTGGGCACTTAATTATGATCATTTCATTAAGGTGTATTTAAAATACAGACTACCCATGTTATAGACTCCTTGAGTTACAATCAGAATCTTTAAAAATATGCCATTCCCAGTAGCTGAGATTTTATAATACGTCTACAGAAAGATAACTGCTAACAGAAAGTACAATGTGTACTTGAAGATGCAGAGATTGCAAACCTCAAATTATTAGTGTACCCTTTTTACTGAGTTCACGGACACTTTGCTAGTATCTGTGCCTCAGTTTGAAGACTGCACAGATGTATGGCAGTAACTGGCACAAGCGTGTTTGCCCACTTGGCACAGAAAGAGCCAACAGATGAACTTAAGCGCGACACAAAGCCTGGGGAAACACAGGCGAATTGTGGAACTTTAATTCGCATCAGAATGGCGCGAAGATTACAGGAGAGACGAAATTATCTAACGGCATCGTAGAGCAAACCACCGAAATTACAGCGTGACCTAGAAACGGCGGACTTCGATTGTTGGAGGCTTATCAAAGGGAATTCCGTAAAATCGGTGTCCGTCCAAATATTTCGAAGAATAGCCGTTCCAGGTGGTGAAGAAGTGGAAAGGGCGTACACAATGGAATAAGATAACGGTAGAGAAGGCGGCGAAGCACAATGAGAGGACAGGGCGGGGCGAAGGAGGGTGTGGAGGAAGGGTGAAAGGGCGTCAGCGGGATTGAAAGGATCAGAGCCGAGAGCCAATGACTTTATCCCCTATGCAACCACGGAGTGCGATAGAGAGAAAACAATGGAGAAGAATTCAATTTTACAGGTACACATTCGAAAAAATTACAAACAGCTATGCATTTTCAAAATTTATATCGATTTTATTACCACAATGAAATGAGAAACTGAAGGGAGATCACGCATTTATAAACGTTTAGCGAACATGCGGCAGAGAAACCTGGATAGAAAAGCACAAATGCCACGGAAAATTGTTACATACAGTAAGGGCTAAAGGTAGGCACCCCAAGCAATAATAAGTTATAGAACCATATTGTTAAACCTGTTAACCGGGGACTTCCCTTTTTAATAACTTCACGAAATGATACTGATTCCCTCCGCGTCCTAAATTCAAGTCGAGAATGCATTAATGACTAATACCTTTGTCGTTCGAAAATATACGTCCCGCCCGTTCCAGGGCGCAACATGTATTTCAAGGACGTATTTATAAGTCCTTCCCATACGTGATATTGTTTACGTTTGACGTATTTATACGTCCCGCTCGGTTAACAGGTTGATAAAATCCTGTTATTTCGATATTCTTATGGAAGCTGGAACAACAAATTTACACAATTGAAATAAAGTAAAAATACTCGTTCTTCCACATACCTACACAATGGAAACTGATAGCTATGAAATATTTTCCAAACTGATAGAAGAATTTTTCTATCACCTTTTTAACCAATTATAGACCGTTATCGTTAAAAATTATGCCCCTGAGTCTTCCATGCGATCTCTTAAATTGGTATGATTTAATATTTTGCCAATGCAACATGTTAAGAATATTGTCTCTCCATTCAAAATTAAAACTCCACGAGAGGTGCTTGGTTTGCTTGCACTGTCGGGCCAGACCTTATTCAACCATTTTCTAAAGACTTACTAATCCATTTTCTGAGAGTAATAAGTTGTAAGATTCCAAGGTATATCTTACGCGTGAAATTACGTATCATTACTTTACACGAAAGCAACATACATAGCTCAAAAATTGATTAAAACTAGCCAAATAAATACAGATGGATGCTTGCATTTCATTTGTTAACTAATCGAGTAAAGAATGATCAGGAAATGTAAGAGTTATCATGAAAGCATAATTCTTTTACCTTTCAATACATACTAATAGTACAAAATTTTCCATTGAACATCCTTACTTTCTCCGCCTGCTACCTCACTCTCACCTTTACAGCATCCAAAAAATGTTGCCTACAACTCATGCATTCAGAAGAAAGGATTTCCAATAATTAATCATCTATTAATAATATTTGACCTATCCACAACTATCTTCGTTTTTAAAAGATTCCAGTTTTGCTCAAGCACCTAAAGGAATGAGTTTCCAATTCAAGCATGCATATAAACAATAACTTTTTAAAATTTTAATATGTTTCGCGAAAATCTTCCATTTCATTCTTTTTCCAAACGATTCCTTCGTGATATTTTCTTGAATATCCAAACAGCAAACGTTTCTTCTAAACTCTTACAATGAGGAAGTTACTTGCGAGGAAACTTAGGTAAAATCGTCAAGGATACGAAGCTCGGATACAGCCAACCATATCTACATGAGCTTGACTACCTCATGGACCCATAGCTGCGGGCTTTTCTGCTATATTTTGGTAAAAAACATTTTTTTCTACTCGCACCATCCCATCTTGAGCCAAAAGACCGGTTTTTAAACTAAATTAACGGAAAATCGGACCTTTAACTTTGGTCCCGAGATTCGAAGCGGAGATACGGGCGAAATTGAGTTCCCAATTCGAACGAACGGTTCTTCCGCAACTTTTGGAAACAGCACCTCGAATCCAATCGTTCGTGGGATGCCCAAATACTTTATTACCGATAAACGATTCGATTAATACGTGAGGAATCGCCCCGAAGAGGAAACTTTCCAATGGTAACCAAAGGCCGGCGATGAACACCAGTTTCCGAAGCACCCATCAAATCCTCAACAACCACGCCTTCAACACCCAAGTACCCTTTCATTTCCTCCCTTACGCTACCCCCATTCAAAGCAACAAGCTCGAATACTCCCTTCCTATACATGGAGACTTTAGAAAACGCTCGAATCGCAAACGGGACCCTTAATATGAAATGGATAGATTGCCTTTGGTGAGCGGATTAATTAAAAACTATTTCTTAAAACTCAATACTTAATATATTAAAATTTTGAAGACATTAGATTTGGTAATTACTGCATTTGTTTATCATACGATAACACTTTCACAGTAGTAAATATAGAAAAATGACACGGTGGCATATAGGAAGGGGACTGTTGAAGAGATTAATTGGAAAACCAAAATTAAAAGACTAAATTTGAATGATATCACGAGTATGGTTCGTTACCAATAGCTGAAACATAAGGCTAATATTGGAGAAGTAAAATGAGAGAGTATTTATATATTACTGTGTTCACTTTTTTATCATTAAAAAATTTGATGTGGCCAACACATGACTTTCTCCATATTTATTGAAAACAGAAGCCTATGCCGGTAATATATAAATAACTCCAAAACAATAAGTGTTACAGGAAAATGTTTCATACAAAAGTTGTAGTATAATACATTATCTATAACTTTGGGACATAATTGTATATACCTACATTGCATTCTGACAGAGATATGTATGAAAAACTTCCATTTCTGGATAAACAACAACTTCCGGTTAACCATTATTCAAGAATAGCTCCTAAACAGTCAGTATTACGAAAAAATGTTTCAAACAAAAGTTGTAGTATAGTATCTATAACTTTTGTATGTAATTGTATATACCTACATTGCATTTTGACAGAGATATTTAAGAAACAAAATTTTGTTCCGGATAAACCGTAACTTAATAAGCGATATTCATAAAAAACTAATCAACTCTTGGCATTGTTAGGAAAATACTAAATATGAATTTTGGAAATGATCGGATAATTACCTTTTAAGATAGAGCGCCCACAAACTTTTTACCACAGACAGACAGTCGCACACACAGATACACAGACAGACATTTTCGGGTAAATAGCGAAAACGAACTCTATGGGCCCCAAAACATACTAAGTATAGGGAGAAAGTAAAAATGGTAGTAACTAGTTTGACGTCACACCGAATTATTTTAAGTACTACCCATCAAAATTCATTGGAAAATCAAATTAAGAGTTTTATTGCTGGTGCGCCAGTGACAGTGACACACACGAGCACAAGCAGAGCACGGAAAATTTACACTGTGTCTAATAAGTTTAAGTTATGGTCGTTTAAAGAAATTCTAGCCAAACCAACAGAATTAGAGGCTATCCCCTTAAGAATGTAATATCACTATAATGATGAAATATATAGCAGAAAATTATAAAGTCGCCGTTTTAAATTAGCACGGGATTCATTCGCAACAACAGTGATCATAGGATTGCGTTTAGCTGAGATTTGTGGATTAAATAATCGTGGTATCTCCCGTATCAATGTAAAACTCGACAATGAAATATTACTATATACCCTATCAAATTACGAAATAATTCTTCATAAAATACCGTTAAGGAGTTAAATAAGTTATCTTAAAAGATAAACTTATTAACTTAAAAGCTAAATCACGTGAATAAAGTATAATATTTTAATTATGAATTGCAAATCATCCGAAATCAAACAGTACACGAAATAACCCTCTTTTTTCCAGCAAATTACAGTTTGCAACCAATTTAGTATCTAAATATACCCATGATGAAGCATTTTCGAATACGACTCAAGCCATCGATGCGATTGTTTTCTGCGATTAAATCGCGTCTGGCACGGGCAGTAGATGAGAGAAGCTCAAAGAATAGACACCTCTTCCTCTATCATTAGCAGCAGCAACCTATGCAATCATCCTCCTATACCAAAGTGACATTTCGCATAATCCCGGCATCATGCGATAATATCAACTGATGGTTCAGATAGCGGAGATATTTTCATTCTTTTCTCGGAGAATAAGGTTTCATTACAAACAATGCAACGATGTCTCGACTCGAAGACCAAATCATTGCCTTTTTCAAAGCGGAATGGAGAAATTAAAGATGGGAAAATTAAGTAAAAAGGAATACTGCATAGGAATTAAATCGTTATGAAATAAATACGAACGGTAGAAGGAGAAAAGAGAAGAGGAAGAAGAAAGATAAAATTAATAGATGAGGTGAAGAGAGGATTATACAAGAAGACCAAAGAAGAGGCCCGGGACGGGATACAGTGAAAAAAAGTTGTGGTGTATGGGACCTACTAGGCAGAATACCAGATTATTATGATGAAATAAATAGATAAATTCGTTTTCAGGACTAAGATGACGATTTTATCTCAGCAGAAAAAAGTTTGATTCGTTTTCGTGCTGTGAAAACGTAAGTGAAAATGACCACTCCTCTCACTTCCGGTCCTGAGATAAATACACGTCATCGCTTATTTCACATGCACTCCATCCCGTTTGCTTTTTCCGGTTCCAATAGAGTTGAAGTGTATATTGTTTGGAGGTTCAATCACCAATATCTCCGTAAGATGAACCTCTGCTTAATGCAAATCTAGTGATTATGAAAATAACATCCACTTCCATTCCATTCGCAACTTCTCTGTTCACAAATTTATGAAAGAATTGCCGGGAAGAGAAAGACAACCACCCAATCAACTCATTCATTTGTCCGATTCCTCCTACCTTTACTCTGGCGCGATTCTTCGAAAAATCCGAATAAATATCAGAGGATTATTTATTTTCAAAAAACACTTTGATTTTTAAACCATTTCGCTGACGACTATTTGACTATAGTGAGTGTTCAAATCCAACTAACAGGTTTTACTTTATAGAAAATCTCTAGCTAAAATCAATTTCATAGCTGCAAGCTCTTGATAATTCCGTTAGATTCTACTATCACGTCATTAAGTATTTTTATTTTAAATTCGGGTAGTAATCCCATTAGCTACAAATGAATCTCATCAATTTAATGAAGCGAATTTTAAGTGATATATGCACCTTAAAATTTATCAATGAATACAAAATTAGTGTTACGAGGGCCACAAATAGACTTATTGATGAAAATAAACCGCAGACTTTGTATTTTCCACAAAAATATGGAAAATATAAAGTCTGCGGTTCATTTTCATAAATGGCGTTCCACCAAGTAAAGTCAGTTCATATCGATTTTAGACTTATTGATAATTTTCCAAACCAACCCTAATACCTACCATGGAAAATGAGTTCCAAAAGTTGAACTAATGGTTCCAGGTAAACAGAATTCCGACAAAATAAACATTATGATAGTAGGAATCTTGGTAAAATTATTGAACTCAATAGAAATACAGGGAAAATAGCGAATTTCATTTCAGAAATGACCGCATTACGCCCACATCTGATCCAAGGGGCATTCGAGGCGCTAAAACTCCGCCACTTTCTACAACAACGGCTCAAGCTGCACGTACATTTAGTAAACACGGGCCCTGGCGTGACCCCGCTCGTTTCGCGAGGGACGTGCCATCGCACGAATCCACCAGGAAACTTCGAGAGGAAAACCGTTGCCGCGGAAAATTGAGTCCGCAAGATGGCGGCGCGATCAAATGCTACGTTTTGAGATTTACTATTATAAGCCCCTCCAGGTGGCAGCACGAACGCCCCCATTTGACAGGGAACGTGAAAAAAGGCGCCCGGGGGGGAGAACGCTTTCCTCGGGGAGCTTTCATCTCCTCTATTAGGGGCCTTCCTCACACATAAGGGTCACGGAAAATGGCTGCAATCCTGGACCGAAGACGTGCGTGAAGGATCGATCGAGTTGATCGGGAAAATAATAAAAAAGGAAATGCCCCGAAAGGCACGCTCGAAGGAAAACTTTCTCCGAAAAAGATTCGAAGAAAGTGCGGAAAAAACCACCGCCGGAAAGATCTCCGTCCGTATAATACATTATGCGAGCGTTGCCAGGGGCGACGAACGAAAAACGGACAATAAACAACGTGAAAGCCGGAGGGGGTGGTCACGACCAAACAAAAGCTAGATACTTTCACTTAAATCGGATGAAGTATTTCTAATGAGGGGGAACCCGATGAAGATGGATTACAGCGCCCCCTGGTCTATGAATTATAGCCACCACATTCACTTCCATTTCAAACCGAAAGTTTAGGATTGACCCCGTGACGACCCCACGCAAACAAGGTTCCGATACTCGGAGGTATTGAAAATTAGCGTGAAGATTATTTTGATTGCATCCTTCCGGAAAGTGAAGGCATAATAAGGATGAATCGAATCAGGGACCTTTCATCTTTACGGATGAATCCGTGATTTATTCACGCATAATCATTGGCTTCGAGTTTTAATTTTCTGCGGTAGGTTATGCTGCTTATCATAAGGGAAAACATAAGTCAGTTTGAATAGTTAGAATTACCACGGATGGAAAACAGGAAAAATAAATCTAATGTAGGCGTTTCCGATTATAGGCTACGTGGAGTTCTATCACAACTAAAAATAATAATTCTTTCAGAATCTACATTCCTTAGAAAAGACGAGGTTTCCTAACTTCTAAAATACACATCAAGAACGCAGAAATATACTAAACATCATTATTTTCACAGAAGTACACACCAAAATATTTCCTAAAAGGCAAATAACCGGTAAACTAATCTCCGGTAGCTAATAGCTGGTTTCTCAGAGTTACTTTTATCTATCAATTCTTTTAATTTCTTCTAGGATAAATAAATAATTAAATAAATAAAAAATAAATAAAATAAATAGGATGTAATAAGAAAAAAATGCGTTGAAAAATCTACAGCCTAGCTATCTTAAAGCATCTCTAACTTCAAACCTCCTCCTTTTATAATCAAACTTAACAATAATCAGTAAGTAAGAGTTTTATATACTCCAAGGGATATTAAAAATATCTGCTTCGACTAATGATAACTCAGGTCACCTATAATATCCTATATTTAACGCCTAGGCCTCTACTTCCAGTGTAAACCAAACTTATACCGATTCATCTTTATAATCGCATCTCAAAAAGGAAGGGATGCTAAACTCAAAGCGACAGTAAATGTAGATAACGAGGTGAGTGTTCACAAACAGTTGAAAAACTCGAAAAGCCCACTATGTTGAGACAATAGTAACTTTCAAACCCGTATAGAGAAGAAACATGGAGCTAATTATTGTAATGATATATGTAATCATAACATAATAGACATACGATCTTGTAACTCTCAATCTCATCTTTCAAGTCCATTATTATTATCATCAACAAACCTCAAATTTTATACGAAATGTTTACCTAACAACACAGATTCAGTCGCTACTTGTTGGAATATATCCACAATTGAAAGAATAAAAATAAAATTTAAATTGAACCTAAATGGAAATATTTATATTACATCTAAATATTCAACATTCATCAAACATTGGAAGAAATGTATTATGCATGATTATATTACTCCTACTCTTATGGGAAAGTGAGCTTGCTGCGTCGTCCATCAGTCATTTGTTATGGCTATCTTTCCCACGAACACTATAAATTTTTTTCGAATTTTCTATAATTTATAATTAATTCTATATATCTTTGAAGACGTAAAAACTAATAAGAAGGTCATGTGATTGTCCACTGGCACTAACCTCTCGTGCCTAATTTAGGATATAAGAGTAATTAATTTCCCATACTTTCCAAAATATAGCAGTGACATAGACGATACTTCAACCACGCTAACACATCTCATAACTTTTCACTATTCCAGCCAATTATCATAGGCGTGGACGTCCTTACAAAGGTACACGCACTCAATTATTTTCTCCGTCCCAGATTACGCGTGTTCACTTTTTCTCACTTCCTCCCGTAAATCTCAAATCGAAAGAATAAAAGCCGTCCGTCCATTCATCGCTGACTCACCCAGCCTCCTGAGTTATACACCCACTGTCCCCTTGACAACGGCGGCGGAAAACGCAAATCATTGCCACTCCAATCCCTTCTCGCCCACGGTGTCTTAAGAAACCAATTATGAGTCTCGTGCTGCGATTTCCGTTCGAACCAGTATTGGAATGAATTTTAAAATAAGGCCAATTTCCGGAACCTTTCAGCCACCTATGACTCTCTTACGTAAAAGTAGCCGTAAATTCTAATTAGTCCATAGAATAGCCTTCTTCTAATGGGAAAAAAATAAGCTTAGAAAAAATAAAAATGGTTCGCTAATCTCATGTTACATTGAAAAGCCTAAGCACAAAAGTTTGTTAAGGAAAAAAATAATTGATTACATAAAATCATGCTAGCTACTGATAGCTTTTCAGTTTAATATTCTTTTATAATGTGCAGTGATGCAAAAAGATTACTCTATTACGCAAAGCACACTTGATAGAAAATCAGAAAATTTAATTTTCTGCAGTAATTAATTATTTATTATTTCCTTGACAACTGAACTGAAATACATAAACAAATATCGCAGACGTAAGAAAGATTACAAAACGATGGAATAAGGGCCTTCCGTGATTCTTTACTGTCTGAAAGAATAACTCGATTCAATTCTAAACATGGAAATCGAATAAGCCTTAGTACCCGCCTAGACTTATGTAAAAAAATAGCTGTTTTTCACACTTTCAACGAGGACAGGCTTGCGGAAGCGTATTTAAGGCAAAAATGCAACGTTAAGAAGCCAAGCACAACAGATGCCCAAGCTATGACAAATGAAAGGAGTGTTTCAGCGAAGGCTCCATTAATAGCACGAGTGCAAAACAGCAGAACTGGCGCCTTAGTCTGGAACCTAAGAACAGCATCCCTGAGAGATTTTAACACTTGGCGGCAGCTGAGGTTATAAGATTTATCAAATAAAAATATAGTCAAAAAGCTCTAAACAAGTTAGATCATTAAAACTTCGAAGGGATTAAATACTTAATAATAAGTCCTGATAGAATGAAAATAAATACGTACCTAACACTTGAAGTTTTAAATAGTGAATTTTATTAAGCAGAAGAGTCTTTTATGCATTGGTTAATGAATCTACTTAAGGAAAACCGCTAAGTCTCCTTAGAATCCTCGAAGAAACCTCATGAAATATATTTGCTGTTATAGAGTACCCTGCACAGCAATAAATAATGCAGTTAGATGTTTACTGAAATTAAAGAATTTGCATAACAGATTTCCATCCGAATTAGAACAAACAGATAACAACCATCCCTTAACACTACAGCTATATTTTTACTTGCCCCGTGTCTAATTCCTGTCAACTACAATATAGTCTACTTTGACGCCCTGGTAGAATAACGCGGAAAAATTTAACAGCACAAGGAAAATAAACAAAAATGCAACTAAACATTCACTATCCCACAACCACTGAGATGAAGTGCTGTAGTAGGAAAAACCTGGGACTAACAAAGAGACAAACTAATAACTATTACTTATGGTTTCAAAATTAAACCAAGGCATCTTTGTAATGAATGATATACAACAACAAAAAATAGAATAAATGAAATTATAATGGCGAAACAATTATAGCAATGAGATTATAATAAAATGGAAATAACGTCAGAAACACTTTAGTAAAAATAAATAAATTACCTCAAGCCGAAAAAAACTATTCACATAATACTCTTTTACAAAGAGTCAGAAGTTGTTATTCCATAACACGCAAAGGCTACATCAATTTGAATCCGGGATACTTTTCCGTATAATACATCAATCTGAACTACTTGCAAGCATCCCGGACTCTAGGAGATAATTACTAATTGTCATCAAGGTGAAACGGAGAAAGTGTAATTTGAAGCATCTTTGAATGTCAAGGATTTCGTCATCGGGCAAACAAAAGCAAGGAAAAATTAGGCGTCAGATTCCTCGAGATTTTTCTATATAATTTCCGCGAGAAAATTATAGGTTACGGCGAAGAACCCTGGCTTAGGTTCATCGAAAAAGAGGAGAAAGTTAAAACTATCATCAAAATGAAAAGTCTCTCATATTTCTTACCACAAAAACATCAAAACAAACGGCTAACTTTGGAACCAGACGCATCCGGTTCTACTTTTTAGATTTTCCGATTATTCAGAAATACATCCACGCCAAGATAACACGGAAACCGAAAGACTTTAATGGAAAAACTCACGATCAACTTTAAAATCGAAATTAACAAGAAAGGCTGAACCATTATCATATGAAATTAATGCAATTGGCATTAGTTTCAATTGGAATTTCAGGATAAAATGTGAAGATAGGGCTTAAATAATTGTAGTTATGTTTACAAAGAATGATTTGGTAAGTTGTTAAAGAAGGATCAAAGATGTATTAATGAAAAAATGAATTATATCAAACTCAATATATAAATGTTTGATACAATAAAGTCAGATTAGAAACTAACGACGCGACATTAACTAATTTGATCCATGAAGGAAATAAATACAATAATATTAATAATTTTATTTTTCGATTTCATTGATACTCGAAAGAACTGACGGTTCATATATCACAATAAAAAAGAAATGTGCAGGTGAACAACTTTTTAAAGGCAGTCTAAATGAATTCTTACACTAATACAATAGCTAAGACAATTATACACAATAACATAACGTAAGATCCTAAGACCGCCCGCGATGCGCCCTCGACGTTAATGGGAAATTAAATACATTAATATAAATTTGAAATTACTTAAATAAGAGAATAAAAGAGCGTGGATATTAATCAGTAATGAATGAATAAGAAGAGCCATCTTCTACAACGTTCATGGGAAATTAAATACATTCAAACAAATTTGAAATTATTTAAAATAAGAAAATAAAAGAGCGTGGATATTAATTAGTAATGAGTGAATAAGAAGATAGCTCTTCCATTATAAACAAGCATTTAGAATTCATAAAAATATAGACTTAAAAATCCAGGATATAAAAAACTGTACGCTGTAACGTAAACTGCAACGAAGCTGTACACAACGCGCCACATCATAAATTGGTGCTCCTGCATTTAAATAAAATGTTCCTTACAAATCATAGAAATTCTCTATCCCCTGAAAACCAGATCCTGTGGCTGGCGATTCTTCGCAGTAATATTTTAGCGGCTCGTTGTCCAGGCCTGGATACACGAATTACACGGAGGAATGGTTCCAAGGCGGAGATTGAGCAGACCATCGGTGGCGATACAAAAGAAGGCCTTGAGCGGCGCAGAAGATGAGAGGATATCAAACACAGGGAGCAGATCACCGGGAGAGGGTGAATAAAAAGCGTGGTATGCGGGAGGAAGGGGCAGAGGCTCAACGACCATATATGGAGCAAAAGATTCGTACACGAAAGATATACCGCTTCCTACACCCACTGCTCTACTCGCTTTAGCATACCTTGAATTTCAAAAATAAAAATCACGAAGGTGAGAAAGACGCGACGGTTCCACCCCTATCGGGCTAATGCTGTACTGAAGAAATACGGGTGTAACAAGATATAAGAGCAATTTCGCGAAGAACGTACATTGCATGATCAAGTATCTAGGATATTTTTTTGGAGCTAGAGCTCAACATGCAATCGGAATAAATGTTGCATTCCGACATGTTCCCTTCTTGATCAGTTCGTAAGATATCCGAGTACTACATAAGTTTGTATTTTAATTTGTGTATATGATTGTATTTTGATATTTGCACGAGTTTGTATTTTATTATTTGCAATTTAATAGTAGTATTTGAACAGCTTAAATGGCAGATGGAACTTAAAAGTCTCAATTTCGCCTAATAAAGTATTTATCTCCGAGTCTTATTAGCATACTTTAACTTTTTATAACAATTAAGTCTTTATAAACTTTTATCTATGTAACAATGATTACGACGTATCTGGAAATTTTTTAGAAATAGATTTTCTTCAGCAATTTGCAATTAGAGGGTTTTAGCTAACATGCTCCTTTTTTTAAACAATAAAGTTCCTTCGGCATTTCATCATTGTTATTTTATTCCCTTCTACAATTACTTTATTTGCATTAATCACTTTTTAATTGCATTAATGTAGTAAATATCAATCGAGAATCACGTCTTTGGTTTCATTCAAACACTGTTAAAACCGTGACTAAACCTTAATTAAATTAAACCAGTGTTTTTACGAGTATTAAACTTGAGATGAATACATATTTTACGCAATTTCTACTTTTTAAAACATATCAATAAAACAGTACAGAGACGCTTCAGATTGCACTTGAGTAAATCTTGATACACGGATTTCAAATCCAACTCTGAAAAGACGTTAGCAAGTTGAAACTTTCCATTGCTTCCATCGCAAACAGATCTATCACTTCTTCATACTTCGCACGGGATACGAGAGGGTGGTTGACAGACGCTATCGTATTATCACACCGAGATGCGAAAAATTGTGTCATCGAACCCATTCCTCGCACTTCACCAGTGTAAAAATGAGCGACGAGACGACTGATCAGTGAACAAACGTGACTTTCATAATCATTATCTCGACAGCAGCTTTCTTTAAGATCGCTCTCTACTTCGACACGTCTTTTCTCTTATGTAACGAGCAAGTTGACACGCCCGTAGAGTTTCAAAGGAGAAAAAAGTTGTATTTACAAAATAGGGAAAATATCTACACAGAAGTTTGAACGTTCCTGGATGCTTTAAGTGAATATGTTATTAAATATCTTTCTCATTCCTTGCGATAATTTGTTACTTTTATTTTTCGCAAGAAAAGTTCCCGATTCTAAATCCAATGATGATTCCCAACACACGGTTTCTCATCAGTAAAACTCGAATGTTTTGAAATTGTTTCTTATGTTTAGTTTTGTAACCATTTTTCTTTTAACTTTATTATTTTCTTACCACTATGTTCTTCAACGTTTATATTGATTTATTTATGTGAATATGTATCTGTGTTGTCTTATTTGCCGCTCAGATCTCTCTCAACCTGCTTTTCCATAATATATTACTTAACTAGGTGTTTGTTTTTCGCAGTAAGCGATAAAACCAACAAATAACGCGAATTTTGGCCGATTTAGCGAAATAACGCTAATTTCGACAGTTTTAATAAGCAGCACGGATTTTGGTGGTTTTTGCTTCATTCATCATTTGTAAGAGAGGGAACTGTAATTTTGGTATGATTTAAACAAATGGACAATATATAATTGAATTATTTACGTATTTTTTGACATATTTTTGATCACTCATGACATATTTGCTTACGCGAATACAGCTTTGATCTTTTGCAATAAATTCACAAAACTTTCTTTCCATTATGGATTATTACAAAAACTCGCCTAATTTCACGAAGAAATATGTTTTGTTTTCCCTAAAATATATCGAGTCAGATTGTTTTTAATGAAAATATAATATTTTGTTGATCTGCAGCGGTGAAAGCATTTTCCTTAGGTGTAAACAGCACAGTTTTAAATTAATTTAATGTTTTGTATAATTTAAAGTTAATAATATTTTCAATGCTTTTAATGTTTATGCTAAAGTGTGCCTAATATTATTACATTGCTTAAATGAGACTGTGAAAATTAGTAACACCAAATTTAGGAAAAATAATAAAAACGCAAAACACCACCATTTGGTTTTCAAATCAACAAATTTCAGAAAAAATAAAAACATTTTCAAACACCTCTAACTACCAGTAGGTTTCGCAGGTTTTTCATACCCCCTTCTAGTGAGTGTTTTCCTGCTATGGTATATATTTTGTTCCAAACTAAATCTTAGGTTTTTAAACCTGCAATGTAGATTTCTTCTGCTTAATTATTTCAAGCAGTCTGTTCTTTAAAATTTATATGACCAAGGGCTATAGGTAAGAAGAGACTTAAAAGTCTAAAACTCGCCCTCGTAAAAGACATTTTATTATCATTATTATTAATAAATAACGCACGGTTTTCTAGCACAATTATTCGTAATTTATTTGAGCAAACTGAACAGCAACCAATGAGAAAACAGAAATGACCTTCACGCTAATTCCTCGCGGAAAAGCTGAACTCACAATAATCCTGGGGAGATAGGGATATAGTAACCTATGATCTACAAGGAGACAATTTCCAATAATTATCTATATCTCAAATCTATGAGTTTTAGGCGGCCACACACGAATGCCGAATCGAATTACGGTTATTTTACTCTACGATTATTTACAAATCCGGGCGACGAGAGAATGAGCATTTCATGCTAGGTTTGTCTGGAACGGGCAATGTTACGACATATTTAGATAACTGTATAAGGCCATGCTTGAGGCCGTGTGTTGTGACTAATCTTTCCCTACCTGTCAAACATCCTTCACCTTCAAGGTCCCTTCTTTCTCTTTCAAGGTCCCACATGATCTCTAACACTTTGATTCGACTTTCTATCACTTTCACACTGTCATATAACTAAGACATTTGTGTAGCAAGAATTCATTCTTCCTCTCATGGCTTTTCTCACTTTCATCTCGCTAGATAAGGCCTAGGAATAGTGTTTCCTGTCACTCTTCAAATAAAATCCATCTGTCTTCTAGCTCTCTCTATGGTCTAATCGACATCTACGCCGCTTCTTAGATAACTTTGTGGGTTTGATGCAAGGGGAGACTCTCATCCATCTCAATCACGCCCAAATTAAGCTCTTAATATCGTACGTTTACATAATGCCTTCAGCTTTCTTTCTTTCATTGCATCCTTTTCATGCTAATATTGCCCTCAAACTCTTCTTCCGACAGTTCCCTTAGAGCTGACACGTGGATCATACGACTCTTCTGCTTGGGAGCAAGAAAATAGATCTCTAATGGGTATTTTACCTGATATAGAATGTGTTAATGCAAAACCTTCATTTCTAAATACCATCGATACCTGCATACTTTGCTTAAATATTTTAAATCCATAACGTTTAGGTTGTAAAACCCTTGCTGCTCTCCACTACAAATTCACAGTCAAGTTAACAGTATCATCCTAAAATCAAAGGTTAAAATTGATTTTTATGGAGTGATTATGAACTAAATTCCGTATCGAATGGAAATATCATACGAATAGAGCAATAATCCGTACAGTAATCTTCCCTCTTTGATTCAAGATTCAGAAATTTGCTTTTTTCCAACGATGTTCTCCAGATTACGTAGCTTAAAATAAAATACCTGCATTCCAAAATTAAAAATTCCATTACCTTTAATACAAACATTATATAATTATGAAATTACATAAAGATCAAATTGAAAGCTTTCAAGTGATACCTGGTAGAATTATTCACGTTTAACTCCAAGAAAAACAAAGCGTGCAGAACTCCACTATTTATGCATACTATTCCTTTATTATCATAGATGGATAAACTCAAACAATCGCGGAAATGATACGTAAGATCTCAGCCGGAAAACTTGGACGAATGTTATGAATGGACAAAGCTATTAAGAAGCTTAAATCCAGAGAGAACAGCGCGATTAATATGCATGAACACTAGAACTGATTCTATAATTCAGAGCTGGAGAGACAGCATTTTTCCGGTCCCGCAAAAACCCCAAGGGGCTGCCTTCCTCTCGCCTCCCATCCTACCCATATCAACACCTTTCCAATCCTCCGGATGCTTCACGAAATTAACAAGTTTCTTGGGAGCGGCGAAAGTATATATCTCCAATGAAGAGGGATGAGTTGGGAGTCGCTGGACCATTCACTGGGATCGATTTTCATCAGCTGCCGAGCCCGAAAGAGATTCGCACTTAATGCGGATGGAGGATAATGCGATTGGTCACGAACAGGGAAACGCGGAACCATCGGACGTTGCGTCAGACGCCACTTAATCCATAGGGAATTAAGCCACGAAACCATTCGCTTTTCCCTTGTTCGCTTCACAAAGGGAAATGTAATTCATTGCCGCTAACTTTCCAGGTGAGAACCCCCTTACCCTTTTTGCGAAGCTGCTTTGTACACGTCACGGAGGCTATTGTTGATTTAAACTAATGCCGTTTTCTCCCACGAGTCTCTCGGAGGTCGCGACCACGATCAAAACATTTACTCCCGCATTCATCACGGCTCACGCATAGAAATTGGCGAGCTAAGTAATGATTCTTTTTTGAGAAGTCACGAAAGATGGATAATCCAAGTATCGAGGGAGGAATTTTCTCTCGTGATGCCAAACTTCTAATTTAACCCTCGACCTCTAAGTCACTTTGTTTGCCGCTGGTTGATGGTTCATAAATTGAAAATTGATATTGTTGCAAAAACCAGTTTGATGAGAGAACCATATTTATAAGATGATGATAAACATACTTTTTAAGCTATCTGCGATTTGTTGGTTATACTCTTGTTTTTACGTTTGTTTGTAATAGATAAGGGTTAAATGGAATACGAGACTTTTTAGTCCTAGTTTCAGTCATATATTTACTTATTTATGTATGTATAAAACATTTCTTGTACCGAGCCAAAACTGAAAAAATGCTAGAAATTAGAAAGAAACACATACGCCGAAATACTAGTAGTTTTTCGCAGAGTTAAGAAAGAGAAATTTCTTTTTACATTTAAAAACGCTAAGTTATTATATAAATTTCTAGGTATAATGGGCTGAGAGTCAAAGAATATGAAAGTTTTCTTTGCCTATGTTAGAATGTAAATGCAAGACGGGTACTAAAGCATTCGAAACGTTCTTTACAAAAGGTGAAGTGCGACCAAGATACTTCTTAACATACAATGGAGAATCGGTGAAAATAAGATAGCAAAACAAACTGAATAGGCTCAATCAATTTAAAGATAAGTTCCTCAGAAGACATAGATATTATACGAGCACCACACACAATCCAAGATGATAATGAGAAAAATGAAACGGGACATTTTAGCAAGGACTAGTCGCTAGAATAATTCATTTTCTCCTGAGCGAAATTTGTCATCAGCAGACTTGGACGGGGATGTTGAACCAATGATACGCGAGAGAATTAAATTGGCACGCGAAACTCTGACCGCGCTATCCTAATGTATCCTTCACTTGAACATTTAAGCCCAAAGATGAATGAACGCTTTTCATGATTTAATGGTTTACCGCCAATGACTTATTAAGCTCAACATTGGCGTAGCTACATACATCAGCATCTCACGTCATGATTTGGCACAACGGTATGCGAATCTTAAATTTTAAATACAGCTCTCATCAAAGATTAAGGCTTCGCCAAGGCTATACAATGAAAATAGAATAAACGGACCATGCAAAGTCTTAGATACACGAAACGCGTTTAGTTGAATACCTACACTCATGAATGAAACTCTACAGCAAGGTAGTCCAAAATACAACCCGCCACAAGTTTTATATCAATTATTTCAACTTACGAACGAACGAACTTTAGTAAATGAATTGATATCACACTTCTTTCAGCTAAATATGGATGGTTTATCCAAAACTTATGCAATAAAATTGCAAAATTATACTTATTTGAATTAAAGTCAACCTTGTGTTTTGATTAGCTAGTTACTATGGAAGAATGGCTTCAGTGACGTAATTATTCCCTTGCGTGTATGTGCTTTTCGGCTGGAGCGGTCTGTACCAAATTATGTATGCGAAAATACGGAATACTTCTACGCAAGAATGGTTGTCTAATTTACGGGGGCCTAATTTTTCTCGCGTTCGGGTTAAATATCTTCCACAGCCCTCGGGAAACCGGAAAGATCGGACAAGTTTGCTCAAAGGTATTTACTGTTCCAAAGATAAAATCGAAATTTCGATTTCCTTTTCTTTAAATCCATTACCCCATTTACGGGGCCAGTTTTTCAAAATGGATAGTGATTTTGCGTCACGAACAATAATTTTCGGGATTAATTTTTCCGCCGGATTTCTTTCCAACTGTCATTCCGTGGCCGGAAACATAATCTGCCGCAGGGAATCGAACCAAAGGCTACTGAATAGGGCAGACGGGAGTGTTCTCCGGATGTGTGATCCCGGATAAAACGGCTTTCGAACATGCCAAGAGAGGATTAACTACAGCAAGGCGCCTTTTCACTTCGCTTATTTAACATAAGAAAGGCGCGGATATGAAGTTCTGAAAACCTTTCACGCCGAAGCCCTTAAGCGAAAGGGCTCTCTCACGAATTGCCGCTCATTTGCCAAAGACTACACACGAGGAATTTCCATGGATGGCGCCTCTAGATGTTTGTTCAGGCGTCCGCGCGCCTTTTCCGGATCAGATGATCCGAGAAAAAGACATTCACCGCGCAGAAAGTTCCCTCCTCTGCCGGTACAGTTGCGTGCTCGCCTCGAGGAGTCTTACTCGATTAAACGCTGTCAACTGATGAATTTATTCTTTCCGATTTCGAAAATATGCATAGGGGTCGGATTTACAATTGGATACGTTACCCTCTGGCTGAGGACCTCATCCTAAAAGTTGACTCGATGAGCTTTGTACTGGAGATCAACATCATTAAAGTATTTCATCTTTCAATTTGAAGGAAGAACTTTCGTTAGGTAATGTTTTTCTATCTGAAATATTTATGATGTTTAAAATATCGTGGATGACTGAATATGATGTAGAATCTATCCATTAAATACCGTAACTGTTATAAATATTTCTTATAATGTAGTATCCTTTTCTTCTTGCGACAAATTAGCAATTGAATTTTCTTTAGTTATCCATTCACAGTTATCCACAAAGTAAATCGGGTATTTCTTCCGTAATAGTACGGTAAATTTCTAATTGAGGCCTTGATCTGATAGTTGTACCTTACGTCTCATAATTTGATTTCGCTGTTGAACATCGCCGCAGATTAATGCTGCGTATGAATGTATTGTAAAATATAATATTGCATAGCATATCATTAAGAAAATACCAACACTTAAACGCAACTATTCTAGAAATTTTAACATCGGAACGACATTCCATTGACTAAAATTTGCTAAATAAAATAGTTTTAGATAATAGCAAGTAACTTTACTAATCGACATTAGGTTTCGTTGTAGTGATGTACACATTTCTACTCTGTTAGCCAAAGGCATTTTTTATATACTGCAAGAAATATTTCACTAAAGATCACTGTACTTTACTGGAAAACGGGAAAACAGTTAACGAGACGAAACATTTCTAAGCTTGCCACAATTAACGAATGCATCTTGCACATTTTTCTGAAATTTTAAATGAATTACATTAATGAAATACTTCATTTATACAACTGGATAGCTTTCAGAAGGTCGAAAAGAAACTTCTAAGAGAGCGTTCCTAATGACCGTACAGGTTTAAAATTTCGGCGAGAGATAATTCACTCCAAGAACGTTCAGACGGTGTGGAAGTCGGCCGAGCTCTATTCCACTTTTAGCTTCAAAAGACTTCAGTCGTCGCTTAGCTGCTCACATTCTTAAACCTTAGCCGAGAGGAATTACTGAATCATTCTAGCTTTCTGCTCTTTTCTTTCATTTTCGTAAACAAAGAAATTGCGTACAGGGTGTCCTAAAAACTACGGGTGCATTTGAAAAATTAAATAAATACAAACGGAAAACAATGAAATTGCACCGTTAACCTCATAATACTTGGGAAACCTGTAAATTTTCAGTCTCACAGAATTTAAACATTAATTACGGTGATTTTCTACTGATTTCCGTTTCTTAATTTCATTTTCAAAAACCAATGGCATTATAGAGACACCCTCGCATCCTACGAGACTACGATCACCATGAAAATTAAAGTTTTGAATTTTCAGTTCCAACATTCCAAATAATATTCCATAGTTATATAAAAACTACCAGCGTGCTAAAGTAATCTTAAATCTTAGAGACTTTAATAGATTTGGAAAAATCTCCAATGAACTTTTGCTAAATATATTACACACAGAAAACATTCAGATCTTTCCATTTGTTAGAAATATCCCGGAACGAAAAACTTCGCTGAGCGCAGTCACTTTGAAGAGGTCACAAATTCAGCTCCATGTCGAGATAGAAATGAAAGTGATGCTGAAGGGTTCACTAATGCTTCCTTCTGGAGAGGTTTCCTTATTAAAAAATAGTGCTAATAGCATCACACCCATCCATCAGATGGGAAGCTGAGCGTGAAATGAATTTCACTCCGAATAAAGAATTCGCTTACGCATGCTAACAAAAACGACGAAATATTCAGTTAAAGTTTTCGCAAAGTAAATTTCACTTCTTACATCACTAATTCCACGCCTTTTTCCGTCTGCGGCAAAAGTATCTACTTAAGTATGACAATATAAAAATTTTCTTATTTATTATTGAATTCATGCATTGGAAAATAAAGGAGCGTAACAATCAATGTGTACGGTTTAAGAATCAAGTATAATTTGACGAAAACTACCTAAAAGGGAAAGATTTTTCATTACAGGCGTTTACGTAGCTGTTTCACTCCTTGAATGGGCCATTTATATGACTATATGGTAGACCTTTTTTCCCTTCGTCTCTATTTTAACTCCCAATAGTGTGAATACTGACATAGAATTTACAAAATATATAAGGCATAATTTTGGGGACAGAGGACATATTTAGCCCTCTCTTAGTTGTAGTATCATTTTATTACAGCATCCTCCAACTTAGGATTTTGATGACAACTTGTATTAATGGTTGAATAATAACAAGTCCTGTTACGGGGTTATAATGCTGTGTGCTTAGTCCGACATGATAGGAGTTAGATATCTCTCTACATGAACTGGATATGATATACTCTATTTGTAATTTTTGTATACATCACGTTGCCACCAGATAGTAACCACTTTTAACTTACGAATAGAGAAGCTTAGAACGAATTTCTCTAGGAGGCCATTAATGAATGTTGGTTTTAAATTATTAAACAGTCTTCCCGAATGGGTGCGTAAAATAGATAAGTAATATTATTTAGATTAATTAATAAATTTTAGAGGGGATTAATATCGTGAAAATAATGAGAAATTAATGGAGATGTTTATGAGTATGTAAGTGTCTACCCATTTAATTTTTGAATTACTATGTGTGTTCCTTTTATATCTTTAAATTTGTTTGTGTGTCTGTGAACTTGTATATTTTTCTTTGTATACTAAGTATAATGTAATAGCTGTAATGATTAGAATATTTTCTAAATAAACCACTACTAGTACGTGATGTGACAGGTTACGTGATCAATGTAATGATAATAATTTTGTATACAGCCATAAATAGATATTCGACATTACGTGGTAATTTTAAAAACAGCCTCTTGTGAAAAGTCGATGGGAAAGTGATAAACGTATTACACCAACACCCATCACGAAAATAGTTCCTTCAGTACGGTTTCATATAGCAAGTTACATTTAAGGACCAGTAAACCTACGTTCTAGGCGAGGCATCACTATATAAACACACCGAGGGCACCGCGTTTCACTAAATTAAGGCGCTTCCGAGTTGGCTCCAACGAGGCTTACTCATCTCTCTCTTAAGAGGTGCTCTCGGATTTGATCGCATCTTTAGCTTGGACCGAAATAGAAACTAAATTAAAATTCTAACATTGTCACTACTTTCCGCTGATTCTTTATTCTAACATTATGTATATAGTTAAACGAAAGTTGATCTTCATCCTCAAAATACGATTTCTGCAGTGTAAATTCCTTTTCATGTTATCTCTCTTAGTCCACACCAATGCACCGCAAGAGAGAGAGCTTAAAACGACCGGAACAAAAACGATTACCATGCTATGGGCACAAACGAAGGATAGAAATAATAGATTGCCACTGAAGGTTTGTAAATGAAAACAAAAAAGGAGGAAATTAGGAAACCGTGTGTTGCTACCGTAAGGAAAGTCTCCCTCTTGATTTCATAAAAATATTGTTCCACTGGGGATTTATACTTAGAGAAATCATACTTCAAAATAATTTTTACAGTGACTCCACGACTAATTCGTTTTAGAGAAACCATCGTAGGTCGAGATGTTACAAAATCTAAAACTCGCATACAAATGCAAATATGACCAACTATCTTCAACAAGTTCGAAAAAAATGATTTCAAATTCTACCTGTTTTTTATCGTTTAGTATATGAATACATGTGGGAAAGCATTCTTCAGGCTAGTGGTTCCGAACCGATGCGCTAGGGACACAAGCTCTATGCCAAGTGATACGCGAGAGTAACTCATTTAATTCAAAATAATAGGATAATCTACTTCTAATCACAGTAAACTCCCGTTTATCCGAATCGCGTTTATCCGAAAACCACATTATCCGAACAAACTTCTCCGAATGCACCCACTCCACCCTCCGAATACCATCGCGACCTATTACCTATTTGCTCGAGCCACCTCTTTGAAACCTCTGTTCTTTCCCGCAGCCAAATAAGGCGGATTTTTTCTGTAAGAACGCAAAATAAACGAGCTTTGAAATTCAGCATTTAAAAACTTTGAGTTTTCACCCATGCTTTGGCGCCTTTTTAACACGTCAACGCAAATGTTTCAGTCAAGAACGTGCAGGCTCATTCACAACCATATCAATAGCACGTTTTACCATCATATTTCGCGGTATTGACGCAATTCGGGGTGTTTCACGCGGGACTTCGGTTTATCCGGAATTTTCGTTATCCGAACTGGCCGCCGCACAGTGGGACCAAATCCCAAAAAGGTGGTCATTATGAGGAAAAAAAAAGTTCGGGGATATGATTTCTTTTTATATGGTTGGCAAGTAAATTGTTTGAGCCTCTGAGAAATGCATTCGAAATGCAGGTAAGTATGCACATATTTCTAAAAATCAATAATAAAGTGGAAGGTTTGCTGCTCGGATGCCTAACCATACTTTCGCTTCGAAATAGCCTCATCTTCAAAATTCCTCTATAGCTACCCCATTGGCGCAATTTAAAATTCATTAAATGGAAATGACTTAGCAATGTTAGTGGATTTAAAAAGCTGCTTTACAATACCTCCGAAACAAAATTAACAATGTTATTAACATAAAAAGTAACCACTAATTTGCACAAATTTCGTTCAAAAACAAAAATACAAACTTCATAAAGTTATAGTGTCCCGCCGAGTCCTGCGTTGATATACATATATTACTGTAGGCACACATCTCAGCTATGCAACCCAAAAAGAATTGGCCACCCCGAGCCACCCCTCCGCGAGTAATTAATGAAATACGTGAGTAACCTCAGTATCCGTAAAGTATCCGAAGCGCGCAGGCAGCAGGCATGGCACTTACTTATAAGGGGAACACCAGGTTTGTGGTTAACGTATTCGAACGAAACTTTCAGGGCACATTCTTTGCTTGAACATAGTGGACAGGGGTCTGACCGTTCAACTGAATGAGCCTTTGTTTATGAAAAATTAGCAACTGAAAATCGGCAACCCCGCCACACACGCGCATTACCGTACCTATATTGAGATTTTCCAATTAGGAAATTATTTTCTTCCATATTTTACTGATAACTTATCTTTATGCAATCATCTTCTTACCTTCCAAGAATTCTGTACCTTTTAGTTAGCGTTTATTGTAATGTACATAACGCCGCGCAGTGGGCTAGAATTGAAAAATACTAGACAAAAATATAAAAGTTGTTTTTTTGAGTGCGGACTTCGAAACTTCGCTATTGAATTCAAGCAAATGGTATTACATAGGACAACTAAATTAATTTTAACAGAATAGCTTTTTTCACTAGTGTTGTGCCGCTAAACTCGTGACCACCGGGAGTCTGAGATGAATTGTTTGGCAAAACAGCAGACCTGCATCTCCTATATTTTGTCGTCCTCCGAAGATCGAGTTCAAGATTGAATCAAAACAGCATGCACAATTACAAGTTGAAAACGTGCGCAACGAGGAGAGGCAACTTTCACCATTGGAGACTGAAGTTAATGATAATAAAATCAAGGTTTCCTACAAACTTTAACTTACTATGATTGACGGAAAGATGCTCTCACGGACACAATTTCAACACAACGGTGTTCAATCTGCAACGCTACATCCACGGAGTTCAATAATGATGATGACAACATATCTTGTCCAATAATGGATGATTTCCAATAAGTGAATATTTTACGCGAAAGTGCTCGAGGAAGAAGACTGTAGAGGACTTATTCGCGCGATTGATGTTACATTCCGACCCTAATATTTCAAGTCAGGTTGTTATGTATTCCATGCCATCAAAAGTTTTATCTTCCGAGACCTTGCAAATATTGTTTGTATCGTACCCAGCAGAATCCGGATCGGAAGATGATTCTTTGGACGGATCAGAGTCGGATAGTCATTAGTGTTTTCGTGTGTATGAGTGTGTTTGCGCGTGCCTTTTCATATTCTACGTCAGGGTTTCCCAAACTATGTTCCGCGGAACACCGGTGTTCCGCTGAACCTGAATAGGTGTTAAGCGACAATTTGGAGTGTCAATGGAGAATTGGAGAATAAAAGTCATTAAATACTTCATTGATTCATATTTTAAGTTTTTATTACAATATTATAGTTTGATATTCATAAATAATTTGTTGTAATTAAATGATGTTTTTAAATTATACAAGTAGAATTACCCAACCTAAAAATAAGCTTAGTGTTCCGTTAATCGTTCCAGGTTTGCGAAGTGTTCCATTGCAGAAGAAGTTTGGGAAACCCTGTTCTACGTCAATAAGCTGTGATACATTAATGTTTTATATAAATGTTTTTCTTAACTTCTCATATGTTCCTACCAAGATTGGAAACAATTATTATGTATATTTGTGTAGTGTTTGTGTGTTAAGATGATTCTTTGGACAGGTGAGAGTCTGATTATAATAATTGTTTATATTATATTGTATATATAAACAATTATTACATAAAACATTATAAATATATACACACAAAGTGTGTATATTTTTATAATATATTTGTGTTACGATATATTTAATAATATCTAAAAATAACTTGTTTGGAATGGTTTTCAAATAAAGATACCCATAAAATTGTAATTATGGATTTAAAAAATCATATAAAATTATTAATTTACACTATCGAAATAAAATTAAAATGTTTCCACGAAAGAATAGTTTACAAATATCAGTTTCATATGCTTGATCGGCGATCATGAAACCAATACTCACGTTTTTTTATAGGAATGATATACAAATATTGTCTTTTTTGTCAAAAAATGCGAATTTCTTTGCGAAAACTTAATTTTGAAATAATTTCAATGTCATATTCGGAATTAGTGACGTCAAAAACTATTACATACCGGATTTCAAATCGATTCAACGAGATTTACTTGTTATGACCATCTTTTAGGCATTTTGCCCCACTGTGCGCCGTCCCGATCATTTCGGATAAGCGGGAGTTTACTGTATGTATAGCATATGCGCTGCGGTATATTTTGGCTTAATGGGAGATCTATGTTGACACTAATATATTTTATTCCGAAGACTGTTTTCTTTTTCAATTTGAATTCACACTGTAAAAACAAACGCCTACTTACTGTCACAAGAAATTGAAATTCACATACGTGTAAGACATAAGTTGATGAAAAAACAAGGAAGACTGGGAAGCGCTATCTTAGATAATACCGTACTTGTCATCCTAGCCCAAAAGACAGCGTAAAATATACTATGGTAAATTCTTTAACAGCGAGGCAACATTACTCAACCGGAAATAGGATAATCTAAATTAATTTCAGCTTATATAGAAAATCGAGGAATGAGATACGGAAGGAATAGTTGGTTCTTGCATAAACGACTACAGCTATCGCACGTAAAAAACCACTCATCAACGCAGAACTACGAACATAATTCGATTAGTCGAGATAATATCATCTTCGGTATCCTAGTAAACGAGGAAAAACCTAATTATAGCGTCAAAGATTGAGCAATTAATTTCCGCGATGATATCTTTGGGGAAAGGAGATCAACTCCATTTCCTCCGCTGGGTTAAAAGGGATGCAACCTCAAAGGCCTCGGATATGAGTCAATCGTCACCACGACAGGGAAAGAAGCGAGCCAAGGAAACGCCACAATCGATTCATCGATACAATCGAGAGTCGATACGCTCCAACTGACGGGCTTATGTGTGAGCATGACCGCGCAAAAACCTCAAAATATTCTCTTGTTTCTTGTCTCTTCGAGATTGTCATCCATCCGGAGGAAGTTACTTAATTACCTAGGCACTGCGGCGGACAAAGGTGAAGAAACCAAGAAAAGTGTGTCAATATTGATTTCAAAGGGCACAAACAAATACAGTGGACTCGTCTTTACCACCGCTTGTTGGAAATGAAATTCTCAGATTTATCTAATTTATTGTTGAACCGCATCAAATAACAGACAAATATGAATCAAAAACATTTTAACAAATATCAATCAATTCAAATGCAGATATACATTAGCAACTGGAAAGAATGTTTAGAATTAATTTAGTTAGCCGATATTCTAATTTCTGTGTTCATGATCCTAATACGCTATCTCTAATACGTTAACTCTGACAGAAACTACCGTTACTAAAACGTGTACGAATGATTTGAAAAACTTGAATTGACTTTTTAATAAGTTGTCTACAATAGGATTTTATAGATATGAACGCAAAAAAACATACAAATAAAGTTCATCGTAATTCATTGCTTTTAAACAAAGTGCCTTTGAAGATTAATGCCCTCTTAAGGGTCGTTACCATCGCTGTTTTCTCCTTATACATTACGAAGATTGATTAGGATTAAAGGGAGAACTGGATTTTACTTCTCGTCACGTTAGAATCTCTAGAGTAGATTCATTTAGAGTCTCGTCTCGTTAGAATAAGAACATTGATAGTATAGTAGTTTACTTTCTAAAAGCGCACAGCGACGACTACTTAACTATGCTAGTAAACATCGCAAAATCCAAAGAAAATGAATGAATGAAGTCATAACTTATAACTGTATATGTTATACTGTAACTATAGATGTAAACCCAAATAAATATTTTTAATTCGCATTTTATAACTAGTTTACCATCGGATGACGCTGGGATTTTCAGAAACTTTCTACGCTAGTTAAAAACGCCCTCTTCTAAAATTTTAGTAGTCACTTAAATCAGCGTAACAAGAATCAACACTACCCAATCCGAAACAAATACCTCCTGTATCAGAAGATAAGTAAAATATAAAATGCAATACAGAATCGGCAATTTGAACAATCTGCGTCTCGTCACTAAAAAAACGACTGCGTTTCCAGCGGCCAAAACTCAATATTTTGAAATATAAGGAGGAAAATGAAGGCACTTTCCTTGCGTAAAGGGCTTAAGGATAGGACATAGACCCTAAACGAACGAAATCGCTTCGCTAGCTGGTATAGTGTAACTAATCTGCAATAATTATTAAAAGAGTGTCGAGACGTGGGTACTCAAAGTACACACAAGAAGAAACTCGTCGCATTAATTCAGCGATCACGACTTAATTCATGTAAATAATTACGAAGACACGGGAAAGGTCGAAAAAGAAAAGGGCACGATATTCCTCACGAGTACCAGATTAGCATTTAATAATCACGAACATCTCCAAGATTCTGAGCACTGAAGAGGAACGTGAAATTGGAGATAAAACTGAGCTCACGACAAATCAATCTGAAATGGCTGTCGAACGATACAGAACGTTTGGAAACTTCAGCAAATCCAACACTTAAATACCTAAATTCTGTATATACCTTTAGAGAACCTTAATTCGGAGAATTTGACGAGTTCGAAATTGAATGGAACAACAACCAATCACGGGATATGATACGAACACGAAAAGAGACAACCCGCCAATCATTTTGCTTTGGGGCCTATGACGCAAGGAGGAATACAGCCGATGAGAGGTTTAAATCGTTACAATTTTACGACAAAGGAAGGATGGGTATCGTCGTAAAACCCGATCCACAAAAAAAAGACTTACAATTAAAAGACTAACTTTCACCAGGAACGAAACACACGAACTTTTATTGTGATTAAACAATAAAGCGTTCTGCAGCTTTAACGAGTATCTCTATACGAGCGCCTATTTAAAATTATCATAATCGTGCCTTGTTTGGGAAGAAAGTCTTTCCATTGAGAGGTTCTCAGACCAGAAGTGGACTACTTAGGAAAAACACGTCGAGGGCTTCTGCACTTCGAGTGCTCTAAGAGCTTTGTTCCGAACCATTAGCGATCGGCGGCTAACTAATCAAGCGGCGTTTTTTGTGCGGGGAAGAACACTCCACGCTGGAATGGTGACCGCAAAATTTCACCGGGAGCGAAGCAGAGAAAAAGGTTTTACGTATAACAGAAGGAAATGTTATCAAAGAGCATAATGGTTAAATGCAATAATCTTGGGCAATAAACAGGATATCGTAAAAACTCGCATAGTGCGGTTTACTCAAGCCAGAGATAATGACATCACCAAAAATTCTGAGCAATCAGACATTGCCCTAACAGTGATATTTTCATGATTATTTATAATTAAATTCGTTTAAAATGAGCAGTGTGCCATGAAACAGTAAGTAATTTTGAGCAAGTAACAGCAGAAAGATAAGGTATAAAATGCATTCTTTTGAATCTGATTCGAATATTAACACATTAGAAAACGATGAAAACGAGGTAAAGTTTCACCATAAAATAATATAAATTTTCATTCATAGCAGATTTAAATATCAAGATAACGAATTGTTACAGTTAATTTAGTACATTTTACCTTGAACACGTTATCGAATTAAGTTCTTAATAACAACCTTCAAATTCGAGTTAAATTCGAACAATACAGTATGATTCTGGAAAGTATTACAGAAAACGTATAATTTTTAGAGATAAATTCCCAATGGTATTTAATTAAACATCACTCTATTAAAATGATAATTATTTAAATATCATCAGGAATAGGCTAGTGAACTACTTATAATTATTTCCATATTCATACATCGCTACATTTATAAATCAAACTGTAGCAGTGCAATAACAAAATCTTGTTGCTACAATTGATTTAATTAGAGGTTATATTATTAAAGGTGCATTCCCTAGAAAACGCAAACTAATGCGTAAAACAAGGTAGAATATGTCCGAAAAAGAACTACATTAACTAAAAGGCGAGTATACAAAGGTATAAGGGTTGAAAGTATACAATTAAACTTGAGTAATTACAATGAGAAGATATTTAACTAATCCCGGAGCCATTCTAAGAAAACAGCCCAAGGCTGAAAGTGCAATGTGACATGCACATGGCCTTAAATCATCCGAGAGTCACGCGTGGGAGGAGGCAGTCCCGCCTTTGCTGGGCCCACACACCTATTCAACCTTTCTCGCGCCCACCTTTTCCTATGGCAGCGAAACTTGGAAAGCACGCGAGTAAACTGAATACATTTGGAATGGATTATATAGGGGACGTACTGAAAAACAGAGATAGTAGATTATGAATGCATGTAGGATGAAAGCAGGTAGGCGCGACAAGCACGAAAGTTATTATTTACAGCTGTTTGGAAGAGAGGATAGGATGGATGCGAGATAAATTACTGTGTTGGCGCAAACAATGATTATCATAAAGGTTCAAAGACTAAGAAAGATCTTGGAGGAACAGGTTAATGAATAAGTTCATTGAAAGCACTAAGTAGTTTGAACAATAACAAGGAAATTCATGAAAAGAAGGTGTGAATTGATAAATTATAGTGAAATATTTCAGAAAAGAATTTGATTAATTGTAGTGGAATATTGATACCAATTTTTGTTTTCGGTTCGAAATGACGTAACCCAAGAGAAGTGTCCTAACGTTAATATTGCTTGACTTATACTTGTAGGATCCGCAATAATATCTAACACAACCAATCATGACCGTCGAAGACAATCTTAAGACGAGATTCATAAAATATAGTATATTTCATAAGGCAGAGGATGCCAAACTGTGGTTACATAGTTTAATATAGGGGGACATGCAGGAATAGCGCACATTTACCGCTTCTTTGCGACGGAAGGACACTGCTACCAAACAAAATTATTTTACGAACTAAAATATATTTACAGTAGTTCTTTAAAAGCAAATTTGATACGCGTAGGGTCTTATGTAAAACTGGTTTTAAATACCAGAAATACGTTTCCTTGGGAGTATTTCCTTAAAAGGTACGGACAATTTTAATGGATTATTTCCAACCGAATGTAGGCCATTGATTCTTTTAGATCAACCACTGAATAAGAAATTGCTGTGTTCTTTAAATCGCGACTGAGGAAGTAACCATTAGCACTAAGTTTGTCCTCTTCTTCCTAACTGGCTGTAACTCCGAAAGGATAGAGTAAAGACTATTCATTGGAAATTAAAAGAAAAAAATGGGGCTTCCGAGGCAGATGTACATCAATGATATCGGCTTGAAATTCAATAACAGAAATGTCATCTCTATTGAGTGAATTTTAGTAAAGGGGTCTCTTACCGCACGCTAGTAGAGACATACCAAGTAGATCTTTGGAGAGCTAATTATTTTGAAGCAAGTTTCGAGATGAACAACTATTTCTATCTAACAAAAATAACGAATGCTTTTAAGGATAAATTACTTGTAGAGACACTCCCGGGAAAATTTGGGAAGGCAGATTATTTAGTTACAAATTTAGAAATAGAATACCGTTTATATTTCACACAATTTACACTACAAATTGTCTGCTTTAAGCATACAATTGTCTGCTTTAAGCATACAATTTGTGCTAAATACATTGATACGAGGGATAAGGTTGAAAGGAAGTTGCTTAGACTCGGGTTCACATGTCAAAGAGAGGGAGGGAAACAGTGCTAAAAGGCAGCGATACTCAGCAAGAAATCAAGATCGAAGGATTACTCGAAAGGCGATGGGATGAGAAATAAGGGGAATCGAAAAAGGAGGTGAGAGAACTGGAATGACGACCTCAATCCGCAGAAACTGTCACTTCTGAACACAAATCAAAGAAAAAATCGAATGATAAACTGACTACTCTACGGCAGACTGCGTTGGCAGTGGAAGTTGACGAAATGGAATCAAAGAAATGCATTTCTATTTGCAGCGCTTGTCTTTTAGGAAGGATTTTTGGAAACAGAAAATAATGGCGATGATGGCAGGAAAATACGCGCGTGTGGATTGAAAAATTCTGCGTGATCATTGTACTGAGTGGGGAACTTCCTGCCTTAAAGCCATTAACGGATTACCAATAAAATCACGTATTTCGATAAATTTGTTTCCAAATCTTTATTACTTCAAACAAAATCCACGGAGGAAGAAGTTGTTTTGCGGTATTCAACCATAACAACAGTAAAGCTAATAAATGGTACTTTTTCGCAGAATTCATTTAATACGACCGGTTTTAACAATTAGTCGCCATCATCGGATATTTACGGGAGCAAATGGTACACCTGATGATGGCATTCGCTGAAACCGGTCGTAACAAATCAATTTTATATATCAAAGGTATTCTTTCTTCTCTTTACCTATTGCTTTATTACTTAAAACGTACGATGTTCTACTTAGGTGCAATTAACGACTGAAATGGATTTTCAACGTACAATCCCAATGTTGAATTACTTCAATTGTGGGCAGTATGCCACCTTAAATGCGGCTGGAAAGTTTCATGCGCGGCCCATAGCTTTTTCACGCGACCGAATCTTACAAGACACCTTCCGATAAAGACAACTGGAGAGGATGGATTTAAGCAGAATGACATAAATATGCTTTGATTGCATTGTTAGGGATACTGAAAAGGATTGAGTTAAGGCTAATGATATGGATTGCCTATATTACAGATACTAAACCTATATAGTGACCGGCATTAGAGATACTGAAATACCAAGAACAAGCTGAGAGTAACGTCAATGAAATGCTGAGGTGGATTAGAGCCAGATTTGAAAAAATTAAAAAGAAAATACGAAAATGTACGTAAGACATCGAAAGAGAGAAGTATGCAAGCATAGGAAAGCATGACGGGGTGGTGAAAGTAGATAAGGCAGAACCTTTAATTAATCTAACACAGGGTTTCCCAAACTTTTTCTGCAATGGAACACTTCGCAAACCTGGGAAGTTTAACGGAACACTAAGATTATATTTAGGTTAGGTAATTCTACTTGTAAAATTTAAAATATCAATTGATTAAAACAAATTATTTATTTGGCAATTATTTTTAAATATAAGACTATAATATTGTAATAAAAACTTAAAATATGAATCAATAAAGCATTTAATGTATTTTGTTCTCCAATTCTCCATTGACACTCCAAATTGTCGCGGAACACCAGTGTTCCGCGATACGTAGTTTGGGAAACTCTGATCAAAGAAATGCATCGATATCTAATTTTTCCCAATTCCATCCAAAACAAAATTTAGCAATCTGAAAAACCATCGCCATTGAATCTTCGATGGAAATTTCTGCATTTTATAAAATATTTAATCCAATATTACAAAAGAAGAAGTCTGCAGACATTAAAAATGAACTTTATAAGCGTTATGAAGATTTTAGAGCAGTCAGGCACTCAGTTATAGCTTTCCTACCAAGCCAATAACCACATTAATGGTACAATGGATATAAGTTGTCGTCGCCCTCTTAATTAAAATATATCTCAAATATATCTATACGAAGGAGAGTTTTACATTGGTTTCTTAAAAGACTATCGTATAAAGTATCTACTTCTTTAGCACAAATAGAATATGTCATTAATTATCATGAATTTATAAGTAACTTGGCTAGTGAAACGAATTCCACGCAATGTAATCCACCATGGATTCAACCTTCGCTTCTCTGAAGCCGTAATTCAGAATCTCATATTCTACACTTGCGATTTTAAGTCCTGAGAGCGCGAGTGAGCGAATGGGATTGCTTAATAAGCCGTAAAGGTTGAATTTACATTTTCCGACTTTTTATGCAGAGTTCCTTGGCCGATAAAATCCGGAAGAAATGAATTAAATCCGTTACGTTTCTTAATGTCCGCAATTAGGTTGCGAAATCGTGGAAACATTTTTTGCACGGCAGCAAATTCATCGTATTAAAACAAAAACGCGTAATCTTGAACAAGGTAATCACTAAACCTTTAATTACCGATCATACAAATTTTTAATATTACACATTCATTACAGATTTGTCCCATCGATATTTGACAAGCATGTTTTGTGAAGTGTTAAAAACGGTAATTTTAACAATTTTGATTGGTTAAAAGTTAACTAGACTCATATAATGAGATAGGTTCTCTGCTTTGTGCGTGGATACGTGAAACGTGTAAGAAGAAGCGTAATGATTAGCTAAACGCAATTGGTATAGATTCTGTCATAATAACGCCAATGTTGTTTTTGATTCATTATCTCCTCTGTTCACCTCTATCTTTACCACTTGCTCGATGTAATTCTGTTCATCCATCAATTATGTAATTACAAACCACCAATGTTTTTAATTTATCATTTACCAAGTCTGTCTCAATCAGGAACCTTTCACTAACTCAATTTATATACTTCCGTTCAACTCGTGTCCTAACCAAAGCGACACCTTTCGTAGTGACAGCGCAAACCTGATTTCAATATATATATGTATCCATTATCTAGCAATTACCGACACCTTAGTCCTACTTTTCCCCTCATATGTAGCTTACACAATCTATTCCAAATCATTTAATTTACCCACCACAACATTTCGCTAAACCTTTTCTAATAGTCAAATACGCTAGTCCACAGGAAGGCAAAGATTACATACAAAGTTTACATTACAAAGATTGTCCAAACGGCGAGAAATAGAATAGAATATCCAGGGACTAAATCGTAGCTCACACTAGTAGATGCAGACAAGTATGTTTAATAGATCCTATGATAAATTACTTATGAAGGTGATTATGATAATTACACAGTATACCAATTATTACGTGTCATCATCTTAGACTAATCGAACTCGACTACGGGAGATGGTCTTTAGAAAAAATATAAAAATTAATCTAAGACGTACTGATAGTATAACTGTATAGATTGAGCTCTGCGAATCAGCGTAAATTCTCGAAATTCGACAAAATAGCATTGGAAACTATCTATAGCTGTGTTTCCTAATCTTTAAGGTCTCAAGTCCCACTTTCTATATCCCAAAGGGAGCCAAGGCTCAAAGAATTCTCTAATTGATGGAATTTAATGCTTTCTGAAATACATATTATGCCTATGAATAGTAGCGAAACTCCAAGAGACATTATACACAATAAAGCAATCATTATTTATATAATTCATAAAAAGAATAAAATAAAACAACCTGTTCTAATACCACTTAATATAATCACAGGTCCCAGTAGTGGAACACTTCTACCTATTGGGAAAAACTGCTTCGTGGTATTTATTTCTATTTCCCAGTAAAAACTCCTATGCTTTCCTTCACAAAATCAACTTTCGCTGTCATATGAGAAAGTTTGCCTCCTATGTATGTACAGTCGTTTATAATACTTCCATGGAGATAAATATCCCATGTACAACACCGCGAATGAAGTGTTAAATAGTATTAGTTTAGATCCGTTTCGGTGAAGCTTTATCGGAAGCCTTTTAGTTATACGAGACGAAGTTCGTATTTGCTTCCTGCGGTCCGGGGGTAATATCATTTTCACTGCCAATGCGAATAAAGGCGGTTGCTCTGAAAATCTTCTGAAGCTGCGAGACGAGAGTTTAATGGAATTGCTCGGGCGTATAAAGATGAGTCGAGAGGGTGAAAGGGCTGGATGATATTAGATGTCCTCGCGAATAATTGAATGTAATTGGAAAAGACAGTGGAAGAGGACCCCGAGTCTCTCTCAATTATATACAAGTGGTGACATTTAATAGGGACCCTTTTTATGTGCACATATACAATTTCGCTTGCGGTTGGTCCATTCAAATGTAGAACGGACAAGTAACCCGCTCTGACATTCTTAAGGTTAACACCTCATAGCAAAGAGAAGGCTTTTGATCAGAGCTCATGGAGTAAGTGTATTTTTCAGCCGAATGCTCATATGAATTCGAGGAGAAATTTCTAAAAATATATCCTCTCGAAAATGCAAATGCGTTTTGAATACGTAACGGTTTACTTGTTGTTCAAAATTTATTTAAATAATAATATTTAGAAATATTTAAGCAATAATTTAAGTTTTATAATACTAAACATACTGCAACTCCCTCAATATTCCCCTAAATTGAGGTAGTTGATGTCAAACAACCGCTGCTGTGTTAAGTGAAGGCGATCCCTAAATAAGTTTTATTCAGAGACACCTACAATTCACTTTTATACTGTATTTATTTTCTGTTGTTATTTACTTGGAGGGAAACAAATTGTAATATTTTAATGTTTACCTAGCCTTTATTAAAATTCTAGTAGCTAAACGAACGAAAAATTAATAAAAGAAACAATTATAAAAAGTATTTTAAGCCTATTTTTATCATAATCGTAGGCAAAAATCAATTAATTAAAAACTTTAAAGTTAAATGTGATGTGATGTGCATGATTCGGTAGAAAACTCTTAGAAATTCAGGACGATATTTAAAAAAAAAATCATTTATTAAGATACTAATATGTTTTAAATGGCCTGTTTCGTATTCTTATTTTTCTGATGATAAATTCTTCGTTTTCTAACATATTTACCAATTAAACAGAAAAATATAAGCGTAATGATTAATGAATTTCTGTACGATTATCAATGAATAGATAGTCTTTAGATATTTACGGAGTCGTACTTAAAATTAAGTTGATGTAAGAGTGAAAAATAAATAACTGAATTTCTCCTTACAGCTAGTTATTTTTGGTGCGCCTTTAACCTAATTTTAAGCGACAACCACGGCCTTGGCTAAAATCGTGCGAGTGCGAAACATCCGATACATTTCGAAATCGATTATCTTCAAATCTAGCGCAGAAAAAAATCGCGCAAGTTAAATAAAATGACACGTATCCGTAGTATGACTGTTCAGCGAATGAAACCTTTTACTTTAATAATATTATGACCCAATTTGATACTTCCATCACGATGAAATGAAAAGATTACCGGGACATTTCCATTTGAACGTAGTTACCCAAATGAATTCATCGATTCTAGCCAAACAACACTGATGTACCGGTTGGTTTGTTAGCAATGATTGAGGGTTAGTAGTAAGGTAGACTCAGTAGACATCTATGTACAAGGTATGTTTCCAGCAAGCCGCCTTTATACGCGAGTGGTGGTGGTATGGTGCATGTACCATGACGCCACTTCCTAAATTAGGTATCGAAGCATATCTTTCGCAGAAAAAAGTTAATTCTTGACGAGGATTGTCCTACCATCGATTTCCCCGATGTTACTCGCGCCATCAAAACGGTATGTGTAACAGTGGGAGAGATTATTTTCCTCAACAGCTTCCAATAACTTACTTCCATTTATTTTATTTGAGCGAATCCAAGGAAAATTGGATAGAAACTGAGAACTATTTTTATTAAGTTTTGATTTTTTTATACTAGCTTACTTTTTTGAGAAACCCTTACTAAAAAATTTTCAGCTCAATGTTTTTGCTGGCTTGGTTATGTTATTAATTTTCAAAACATTAAATTTTAGCGACCATAGATTATTTAGAAGGGTCGTAACTCTTCTACAAGGCCATAGAACTCGATTGAGTAAAATAGGTCAATGTTCAAATCTCTATAATCCAAAAATTCCCATTATTGTTCGTATATATTCAACAAAAAAAGTTTTTAAAGCAATTTTAAATTAAAAAATGTAAAATTATTTTTACGGTTATCAATGAAAAATTACGTATTCAGACATCACGTCATTCCTTTCTTCAATAAATGAAAGCGTTGCACTCCAAGGGATGGAAACGGAGCGGAAAGAGACTTAAAACTTTATTATCAGGTCCAGACGAGAGCTGACGGGGGAGGCAATTGCCTCAGGCACTTTGCAGAAGAAGCGAAAAAAATAACATTTAATTATTAATTTACTACGCGCTGGGAATGTTTCCTGTAACTAATTCGAATTTAACAAGAAAAATTGAGATAAAGGATAGATATTCCAAATAGTTCATGTCCGCGAAATTTCGATTTAAATAAAGAAAAATAAAAGTGAATTGTATAATAGGCGCGTTATTACAGCTCGCCTCGGGCCGTTAAACTCCCCCGGACAACGCCGGTTACGACCGTCCGTCTCTGACGATGACACATTGCGAATAAGACAGCTGAATCTTTCCTCGCCTGCCACCGTTCTTCCCAACATTTCCGAAGCTTCCTCAACCCCGATTTTCTCAACCGTCACTCATCGGTTTAAACGCTTGCCAAGAGACGAACAAACAACTCCCTTATTAAACTAACTTCCCGGACGCTGCGAAGGGACGCGGCCGTCGCCTTCCTAACGAAATCTCGGCCGTTTGGGACAATGAGGAAGTGTCGCCAAACGGAATAGAAAGGAAAAAAAGCCACGCGTCGGAGCATTCGAAAAATTCGAGAGCCCCAAGGAGGGGCCAATCGTCGCCTCCGTAAAAAAGCCGCGCTTCCTCAAACTGCCGCTCGAAATAAGACGGTGCGTCACCTCCCTCGAAGACCCCTATTAAAAACGTCTCCGAGGGCAATGATTCACGTCGAATGCGCGTGCGCACGCATGCAACCTTGGAGATGAGCTCTAAAACGAGATTAGCGAGGGGGTGGCCGAGGGTTAGAGGTGCATTGTATAAGGATCTATACCAGCAGCTCCACTGTGCAGACGCAAGGATATTGCAATGCAGTCACCGACATAATCCCACATAACGTACAAAATTATGTTCATATTGAATTCATACAAATGAATATCCATCACATAACAATGCAGTCTACTCAAGAACATGATAAAATTACGGGTGAGTCACTGTTGATATTCTGCTACAGAATTCTGATACAACAATTTTCATAAATATGAATACATAAAATAACTATTAACTGATGTTATTACCACGTTTTACAATAACTTCTTTCAAATTATACGACGACTTACAAGATTGCTATATTTTACAAACAAACTCCTGAATTTTTACACGAGTTCTAAGCATTAATTTTTAACACGACAAATACACAAATTTTCTATATATTGCGTTAGCGAATTGTATCGATAAATCATTGTTTAATATATTTTGAGCGTCATTCATTTTGGAAAGGGCACATATGCACCTACAGTAATCCTTCCTCATAATCATTCCTTGCAAAAGTACTTGCATTCAGACATGCATGTTATTATACAAACTCTTTTATATTATTACAACTATCTCAGCTTTTTCAGATTAGAGGTTAGGGAACGCATTAGAGTTATTGAGAGCAAAATTGCGAGATGAAGGACGATTTCCGATACAACAAGAGGTTTCTTTAAAAGTATAAAATTAATTAATATAGGAATTGAAACAAAACCCTCAAATTTTTTAACTGAAAGAGAGTCATAAATTACGTACCAACTGATATTGGGCGACCTTATACTCGCTTATCTTTCAACGGACTTCTGAGGGTGCGTGTTCTGAAGGAAGGAATGCGTAAAGACGGATTAGGACCCTCCCTGCGTTTAATACGAACGGCATTCTTCTAGGGTCTCGCCATAAATCATTTTTGACAAAAAGCGACAGAATTACGCAGGAATCCGCCACTCTTAATACCACAACTGGCACGCGACACAAAACGGAAAAACGAAAGGTGGTTTTTTGGCATTTTTGCGAATTTCCCCATTTGATTGTATTTTCCGGTCATCCAATCCGATTCCAGTCCAATTCACGATGTCATCCACAAAGAAACAACTGATTTCTATGCTATGATATGGATGTTACAAATTATCAATACCACAATTATTTCCAATTCTGCGCCTATGTTATCACTATCAAACCAATAAAACTTTCCTTGGTCACCAGATTTTGCTACCCAGTTCTATTATACAATGACATTCAGGGAGAATAGTACAATTTTTTTCAAAACCTAAGCGCATTACATTTCGGTACTAATCCAATTTTGTTTTTCTTTAATAAGCATGCATGAGAGAATATTAAAAGAAGGAATAGCATATTTTACTATTTTATCAGTTTTTCTCTTAAACATATATGACCAAGATTTTGGTGACTTCACTCGATCATTAGCTACAGGAATTATATACAAATATATGAAAATATCAATATTTAGAAATATTAAGAATAACAGCGACTATTTAAATTTACCCAAAAAGCTTTGAAAACAACTCTACATAACATTAACTTTTATAAAATGCACATTTCTAACTTGTTAACACAGTAAAGAACAATAACCAAAATATTTCATTCCTTATCCACACGGTTAACTACATTAGCCTGCATATTGAGTTTAACCTCATTTTACTCCCTGCAAGGCAATTTGAAAATAATTTTCAAGCAGCAATTCCTACCATCGCACAGAACCAGAATGGCGTCTCTCTGTGAGATGCAAGCGTGGAAGAGCACCACAAATTTAGGGGAAACTAATTTGCATTTAAGTTATTGACCCCTCTCCAACAAGAAAATGTATGACACAATCTTATGAGTCATATTCCACCTCTAATCTGACCAATATATGCATCGGGGAAAAGAGCAGGAATAAAGAGTATGAGCGGAGGGTTCTCAGAATTAAGTTCAAAGTGATCAATAAAAAACCATGACTTAATATTTGACGCACAGATCCAAATTTCAATTAACTCAAAAACCTGCATTCCAAACTTTGTCATAACTTTCATAATATTACTTATTTCAAATAGTCAAAAAATTGTTCAAAGTTTGAAAATATCAACGAACATGAGACCAAACAGCCACTTTCAAATCATAATCCGTAAGCAGAATGAGGGATTACGAGATATCAAGAATAAATATAACAGATTAAGACAGTTGTCCTTATCAACAACTGATAACAAATTACTGTAAAATCTTACAGATATAATGAACAAAAAAATCATTAGTATGTCCTACATCACTTTCAAATTCATTGTTTTTAACCATCTACATCTACATTAATACCCTACAAGCCGCCTTTCGGCGTGTGGCAGGGGGTGTAAACACCAGTTGATTCTAAATTACTTCCTTATTCGGTTATTGTCACGTATTGTTCGCGGAAAGAATGAATCTCTAAAACGATTCGTCCTAGCATCTATTTCTCTTAACTTACGGTCATAATCGGATCGACCGACGTAGCAGGGGGTGTATGCGTGCTCCAATTTAAGTTATTAGTAATGCTGATCCCGAGATATTTAACTGAATCTACTACTTTGATACTAATTCCATTAATTTTGTATGGGTGATTTGGACGCATTTTTTTCTTTTCGAAGAAATTAACTACGGAGCATTTACTTACGTTAATATCTAATTCCCATTTTTCGCACCACCTTTGGATGAGGACTAAATCGTTTGAGAGAGATGTCCGGTCTTCCTCGTTTGTTATTTCCCTATATATAACCGAGTCATCCGCAAATATCCTCACATTACTAACTATCTCGTCACTCAAGTCATTGATATAAATAAGGAAAAGAAGAGGTCCAATTACACTGCCTTGAGGTACGCCAGAGGTAACTTTGACTCTATTTGAGCTAACGCCATCCAGTACAACTTGTTGTTCCCTCTCGTAGAGAAAATCCTTAACCCAGTCGACTACTTCCTTGTTAATGCCCGCTAGTTTTAGTTTGTAAATTAGTTTGTAGTGGGGGACTCTATCGAATGCTTTTTTGAAATCTAGGAAAATAGCGTCCACTTGCTTTTTACATTCGGCAGACTTTAAGATATCGTTGTAATTTAACCATTTCGAGAATCAGAATTTTCCTTTGAATATAGCATTAAAAACTGAAATCTCCAAGTCTGCCTATATTCAGCAAAATAGTTATGTTCATTTTCACGGAAGAAGAAAGCTCCCAACAAATTCCAAGTGATATCCTCAGGGAAAAGCAAAACGTTACTAGTCCTGGTTAGATGTCCTAGCTACTCCCTCAGATACGATGTTCAGTAAAATTAACCTAATTTTATGGATAAAATGGTCTTTGAATTGCTTCTACAAATGAAACATCAATAATCAACCTCTGCTAAAACATGAGTTATCATATTTGAGCAGTTATAAAATTTTCCCTTCCACATTACTAAAGAAAAGGTAATTTGTCTAACAAACAAAAAATCCTTGATACACTTATTGCATAATCTAGATGTTTAAGTTTACGTCTGCCATTTTTCAATAAATCATCATGAGCATTTAAAACTAACTATACAAGTGTATTTTCATTGAAATTATTTCAATTGCTATCTGGTTGATCAAAAGAAATGTATTATACGCATTCCTTTTTCCTGTATTCCTTTCGATAACAAAACACTAATAAACAGACCTCTAAAGCATTATATTTATTAATTTATCTTAAATTAATTTACTTTCCTAGAACTGGATCTTATAAAAACTGAGTTTATCCTAGATTCAAATGCAATAATTATTCTTGCTTTAAAAATGATTCAACAATGAAGAGGTCTTCCAAAAATAAAATAAAACCCTTGCTCCAAGGTAACTAAATTCAAATAAAAATATTTTATTTCAACTTCCTTTTCCTCTCCCAATAATGCTAATTCAGACTAAATTTTAAAAAAACCCTAGTTTTTTTCTACTATATCAATGAAACTCGTATTTCCATGATCTTAATGATTAGCAATTCCTTGTCCTAGTGAATCTGCATAGACTTACTAAGTGCCCAGGTCTTCAGAAAATCTTCTAGAATATTTTTTCTAAAACTAATGATTTAGGTAACAAATTCTAAATTACTAGTTATAAACTGGTTTCGTATCAATCTCACAAGTGAAAATGAAGGAATTTTTCTACCGTCTCAGTACAAAAATCAACTAGAAAATTTGAGGTAATTACCTGAATTTCCTTCGCCTTCTCATCCAACTCCGAAAGCAGAAACCCAGCCTTGAGGTCCAGTGGACCCAGTCTCTTCTCCATCCCACGAATCCAGCGACGCAGACACTGGATCTCCTTCTCAACAGCTTCTGCTCAGAAAAAATGCAACTATTTAGAACATCGCATCATAATAAGAATTCAGCAATGTCACAGACAAAAAACATCAATTCTCAAGCAGAAAGATTATGACTTTTCCTTGCAATGAAATATTATGTAAATAAAAACATTTGACCTAAAATGCCCATTCATTACAATAAAAATAAATTAATGAAATCTACCAGGAATTATCCTTTCCAAAAATACAGTAGTTACACGACATTTATTTATTCTTGAAAATTTTTCAGTCTAGCTCTGCATACTTTCTTCAGGCAGAATATTTATTAATCTTATATCTAATCTAATCTACATTACTACCAGTTCAACTAATTAAATGGCAAGAGGATGAATATTAGTTTGAAAACGATTAACTTAAAAGTAAACCTAGTTGAATGTGTACCAAATTTTTAGAATCACTTTCTTTGCTTCATCTCAGTTTTAATTTACAATCTTTTGCACCAGCATATTTACTGATAAAACCACACCTACAACATCTCACACTTGTACAGTAGAACCCCGGTAATCCGGACGAATTCAGGCACATAGGTTTCCGGATTAGCGAGGTTTTAGAAAAATAACGTAAAAAACCTTTTTTCTCAAAAATGATATTGTATAGATAATGCATCTATATATTACATCAGGTATATCTCGTGTGACCCAAGCGTTTTTTTGCCCTCGATAGCACACAGGTAGCATGACTGACTTGAATGCACGGGGTTTTTTGGCTGTTCCGATAACAAACAGAGGAAGCTTATGTTTGCCAATCACATTTGCACACGGCATAAATTTAATCCTCGCTTCAATTACTTTCTCACTGATAAAACGCAGTAACTTAAAATTGTTTAGCTTTTCTCGCTTATAAACACCAACTCTATAGCCAATGCATGGTCATCCTCATTGGACGTCTATCAAAGGGAAAGATTGTTTCTTACGCTTCTTCTCTCATAGCTTTTTAATGAACGTGATGTTTTGAGAAGTGGTACCCTGCTGAAACTGAAAATTTATTGTCTTTCGAAATTGTTTAGTCTTGCATATATTAAGCATTCCTCTGATGGAAAAATGCTGTCTCAGAAAAGTATCACAACTTAGATGTGTTATCACAATAAGCGAAATACTTCGCTCTCCATCACATCATTGAAGCCAATGGAGTCATTTTTCAAGAAGTCTGTCCACCTCACGTTTCTCACTAATATGCGTGTTTATATGTTCACAAGAAGAAGTTGCGGGTTTGCATAACTCCCAATGGATCGTCCGGATTACCGGGGTTCTACTGTATATCTATTAAATTTTCTAGGGTGTGAAAGTGGACACAAACAATGATCATCCTATTCATTTCTCCCTCTCACATATCAACAATTATTTACAAATTTTTCCTTGATTTTCTTATGGAGTTTAATGCAAAATGGTAAACGAGATAATGACATCTACTTAGTATTTATAAAACATCTCAGTAGGCAAAGATAAATTTTCAAGTTTTACCATTTTCTTTCTTTTGTAAGAAGAATCTATATCACATTTACATATTCAGTCAGATCTCGATGTTTCACTCTATTCTCTGAAAAAGGTTGTAACCAAATCATGGCACAATCTCTGCCTGCATAAGAGAGAAATTAAAGCAAAACTTGTATCCGTAAGCACAAATTTCTGATAGATGTAAAATTTGTGCTTAATTACTCTATTGCGGAAAGCTACCAGCGAGTCAAGGCCAAAACAGTGAATATTGTGACTTCATAAGAGATTTCAACTAATCTATTCATGAAATTAGAAAGGTTTTAAGCTGTAAGAAGATACTATGTCTTCCAATTTGAGCAAAGAAATTGTTAGCAAAATAGAGAAAAAATTTAAGATGGGACAGTATTTCTTTACTGACAGACTAGAAATAATTTAGAGCTGATTATTTGAAATTGTAGAAACTGCTGATTAGGAAAAATCTTTTTAATATACTCATCTGAAACAGCAAGTTGCACAAGAATCTGAGCTGACTCAGCAAATAAAAGTTTGCCAGCACAATTCAAAGAAAGACATAGATCAGCATTTTAATATTGCTACTATATTAGGTTATGCTCTTTTATTCTTGGCAAACTTTCTTCACAAAATCAATTTACTGAAAATCTGTATAACTGTTATAATACTGTTAAATTGTTTGAGTAAAAGGATAATCCTGAGAATGTGCACACAAGCGGATGGAAAGCTGTATCTAAGAAGTACTTTCTTAAAATAAAGGCAGTTTCATGATAAAAACAGACAATCCATCTCTTTTACGATTAAAATCACAGCCTATATACTTGAGATCTTAATACGTACATAGTTAGACTAGCCAAGTAAACTCATAAGCCTCCATGCATGGAATCAGGTAATGATAGTGAACCAAAGACATTTGTGTGCCAAATCAAATGATAGAAAATTCTAGCTGCGTAACTCTAATGGTACTTCCCTACATTTCCAAATAAAATATTTAAGCTGCCGTATTTCCCGGCCTATAAGACGCACTGGCACATAAGACGCACCTTGATTTTTCAGGTAAGAATTTACAAAAGAAACTCATACTTTGTTACATAAGGTTGAGTGCCGGTAAACTCTTTATCGCGAGAGATACAATGTATTAGCATAGGGATGACATCTCCGTTAGCCCAATGCGTATTAGTTTTGCAGCAGCACCACATGCGAGATTAAACTAAACGTGCTACATTGTATGCATTTCCGATTTACCTGAGAATGTTTTTAAAGGGTTCTGTCATTGAATTATTAAAACTGTATTCCTTAGTAATTAATGAAAAAAGTGTTATTATCGAAATTTGTAATTAACTGAACTATTTTCAATGCCTGATGCGGTAAAAAATACTTAATGGTATGTATTTATCCCGGCGAATCAGCTTGCTTATTATAGGACGGAGTTATACCCGTATACCACCAGCGCATAAGACGCAGACTGATTTTAGAGCATATTTTGGAGTAAAAAAAGTGCGTCTTATAGGCCGGGAAATACGGTACATAATAAATATTTTAAATTCTTGTAAATATAAAACTACACCACAGGGATCCAATATCTTTGGCTTCAGGAATCTTTAACTCACATTATCAAGTATTTACAAAATCTTTACTAAAAGAAGAATGTAACTATGATCAAAAATATACTTATACTTCATAATAAGAAAATCCCTAATCAAATCAATTACTTTCCTAAATCATAATTTTTTAATAGATAAAGTAATAATTCTGCTCACCTTGACAAAGTGTTTCCACTTGACTTGCCGATGCCTTTCCTTCTCTTGCCACTTCTTCCAGCAGCTGCCATTTGTGATCCATACACAACTCTCCATCAGCTTCCTAATTTAGAAGAGGAGAATTAATAAAATAAGTAAAAGAAAATTGAATATTTAACTCTGAATAATCAATTTATCGTAACAAGAAAATGAAACCTAGAGAGGCCTAGATTATCAGTAGCTATAGATTAAGAAATAATTTTTAAATGAATATGTAAAAAACTTGATTACCGCATTGACAAGGGTCAACAGTCAGCACAAGTGCATAAACGAATTGATAGATTCATTCAAAGCAGAAGAAATAATAGGAGATTTAAGTGCAGAAAAACACCAAATGGAAGAATGGAAGAGAAAAATCTAAATTACCTAATCTTAGCATAATAAAAAAAATATTTCACTCAGATTGTGTAAAATGATATCCTATTAACCCTCGAGCACTCGCGCTGGCGCACTGGGTGCACCAGTGTATACATTTTCATTCGTAATTATTTTATCTTTCATTGTGATCATTCTTTGTCTCTCAAGTCTTCCTACAATAATGTTCTCTATGTACCACCCAAGTTTCACATAAATTGGGTTCAATTTACGGCAACAAAAAAACTCTTTTGAAGCTCATGTCACGCTGGCACACCCCGTGCACAGGTTCAACTGAATATTTTACTGCAAATAGGTGTAATATTTTTAGGATAATAAAACCATTTCTGTTTGATAATAAATGAAAGTGACTGTGAAGGATTGTGCACAACTTTATAAATAAGTTATTTGCTTGAAGGTTTATAGCGTATAAAAATGTTAAAGCGTGATTTATTCCGTTTATCATAAAAAATCTATTAAAATATTAATGCCATCAATCGATTTTCAAGGCTTAAACTATAGTATAATGGCTATAAATTATAAATTTACGGAAATCATCTGATTTGAAGAAAATATTTAAAAAATAATCACTGGGGCACGGAGTGCGCCGGCGCGACTGCTTGTGTTACCCCATGAGGCGCGAGTGCTCAAGGGTTAAAATGGACATATAAAATTTGTAATGGAATGAAGTTGAATTGCATATTAATAATATTAAGAGAATAAGAGATTTGCACTTCCTCAATGAGTGGTTTTTCTACATGAAGTAAAATAAAGCATTAAGTTTGAGCAAAAATTGAAGATATGACTTTTATAGAGATTAAGAGATAAGCAACGTAACAAATCTCTTTGATCAAAGCATTAAGTTAGGTTCTGTAAGTTATTTTATTCAAGAAATAATACAAGAACTTCAGTAAGTAAAGGGCTTTTGAAAAGAAATTGTAAAAAAGTACCTAACGCAATAGCTTCGAGATAAATTTTTAAAGAATGTCACATCCTGCAGATTTTTCATGGCAATAAAGGTATTAATTGATCTAGGAGTTTACGATTAAAAATATATCTCATTGGAGAGCAGCTGAATATATTTCATTCACAATAGGGCATAACTATCTCCTTCAAAAAGAACCATCTGCATTTTGTTAATCTTTTCCATCTGCATCCACAGAAGTGTCATAAATTACAGATGATATATTTAGACACCTTTTCTATTGCAACAACAGGACACTACATCTACTGAAATGTTTATTTGTGGCTGACCAGGATTAACAAGAAAAGTTAAGTCTTTTATGGCAGAGGGAGGGAAACCAATTAAAGAAACTTATCAGTAACCTTGGAAACATTTATAATCTCCCATTAACTTTACGAGAAATAAGTCTCTCTCATATCTTTGCAGTCACTTGCAATCTATTGATTTTGCTTCAATATAAATGTAAACTCCCAGGGGTCTAAATAATGTAGCTTGGGATCAATTCAAGCTTAGAATTCAATTGAAAGTTGTAAAAAATGAAAATTAAAATTCACTAATAGATTATGTAAGAAAGAAAGATAAGTAGGATACCACTCATTGCAAAATTGTTGAAAGAAACTGATATCTTAAAAAATTCTAGGTTAACTCTAACCAAACTCAAGGAATTTATAATGAACATCTCTAAAACAACAGATAAGTTGCTTTAACCAACTCATCTTTGAATGGTGTTCTTTTCTGTGCCCTAAATATTTAACTTTTCCTGCTCTTTCTCCTCAACCATGAAAATAAATTTAATGAACCATACTGAAAAGAATTAAACTACTCAGACTTTTAAGTAACCAATTTATGATTTGAACTCAACATATTTAATACTGTTATAGAAAATTTCAAAACTTTATTTCTCAATTAGTTTTCAGAGGACAAAGAGCTCTGATTCATTCATAAATTACGACCTTGACATGAAGAATAATGCAACATTGATCAGTATGGGAAAGTAAAAAAATCAGACAATCCCACAAAGAATCATCGTAAAATTGTATTTTTCTCTTCAGCAGAACATACAAAAACTTGCAATAGAATGCTAAAAACATATATTTGTGTGGTTATTCTATATCTAATAACTTTGATTCCTAAAATTTTCAAACTTCCATTGGTTTATAAGTAAAGGACCTTTCATTTATATTCCACGGTTGCAGTACTTATGGCCAATGTGATATATTTATTAATTCGCAGTTTGATGTATCATTCACTAACTCATTCACTAGGACTCTTTTCCTCCAGCTTTCAAAACAAATATTAAATACATACTAACTACATTCAGGTCATTCAAAACCTTTTCCAAACCCATACTGATCCATCAATATGTCACCTTTCTCATGCAGACTTTAAATTTTCTTCCTAAGCTCTCAAGTTTTATGGTTACGACTTGAATTTCATACGCAGAAGTTAGTTTTTTACTATTAGGCAGCTTCTTTTGAAAAATATCACTGCCACCTAATTTAAAAATAGGAGGGCACAAGCCAACAATTTGATAGTTATAACAAAACCCTTAAACATAAAATTTGAGATGAAATTAACTGAGCTATAGAATTCACCATTCTCAGACGAAATAACTGGTTGGTTCCCCATCAATTCCTTTGAAAGATTTTACATTAGAAAATAACTAAGGTTTAATGAAATTGATTACACATCCTAACATACATATTTTCAAGGAGTTTGGGAAGAAATTAGAAATCTCCTTTAACCCTTAAACTGCGGGGAACGTATATAAACGTTTTTCTGCCAGAATGCCAGAACTGCGGGAGAAACGTTTAAAAACGTTTGACCTGCTCTTCCTTGCCCATGCTTGGCCTTTCCCAGTTTTATGGCGGTGCCTGTGAATGAGACGCACCCTCACAAAATCTTTTGCATTGTCCTAAACATGGAAAACCCTTCCCTGGGGTTTTCCGGCCTCTGCGTAATTCCAAGATTTGTAGTGCACTCGTAATTTCATATTTTCCTCACTCGTTAAAAATCAATGTATCTACTAACTGTTTGGTATCAAATTAATCAGCTAACAGCAAGGGAAAAAATAAGACAATTAAATCATTGGCAATTGCTTCCACGTTAGAGGAGCAACCAAAAGTCTTGAACAATAACCGCTGACCACAGGCATCGGAAAAAGGTCTACCCGGATTATGGGGGTTTTCTGCCTGCTGCAATTATTCTGACCCACCAGGAGAAGGGACCGTTTCTCTAACTTGCCTCCCGCACACGACTGTCGCGAAAGAAAAATACTCCCGCATCTTATGGGTTAAAAAGAACACTGGGTTTTGATAAACAGCCCTTTCCAAGAATATTCTGTGATCTGAAAATATTACGAATGGTTTATAACGATCTTCAACACTAGTAATACTCACTCTGCATGTTTCAATAAGGTTATTGTCCATGAGATAGGTGTAATTAGGCATGAGGGCCTCCAGGAACGAGTCTTCATTGTCTCGTCCACCCCATGACCTCCTCCAGTTTTCCGTCTCACTGTCCACAGTTTTCCTGTAATAATAAATGGGATATATCGCTGATAATTAGCATATCATACCCTCAATTGCATCATTCAACATGATCACTAATACTACCATAAATACAGATTAAAATATTTATACAACTTTATAAAATGAACATTATCTTATTACTACTGAAAATCTATTTAATTAGGCGGAAAGTTCATAAGATTATATGTACATTTAAATTATACAGCAAAAGAGTTCAGTTGGCAATCTTGATGTTCAAATGTTTTTGAGAACTTTTTTACGATTAAAAACTTCAGAAGATTGAACTTCAGTGACTATATCCATAAATAAAAAATTATATATTATATATAAAAAAAGTCCTTAGAATTGATGAGAAGTATCTAAAACTTAAAATGAAGAGAAAGAACCTCTTTCTGAATGAATTGCAAAGCTCCCAACCATCATACTCTTAAGAGAATGTTAAAGGTAGTGCTATAAAAGAACAATTATACAATGAACATGTGCAAGGAAGACACTTAATAAAAAGTCTTTTGAAGAGTATAAAGAAGGTCATCAGAGCAGAGAGGATAAAGAAAAACTAATCATAATCAACTTAATAAGTATAGTGATTGTCCACTGCAGACAAATCAAGAAGGAAAGCCATAAGGAAGGCAAAGGCCTAAGTTGAAGTATTTCGATTCCTGCATCTTCATGATCAATTAGAGGGGTTTCCCAATTAGTGGGATGCATCCCAATGATAGGACTTGAATAGAAAAGGCGGGAAATCAAACAGCAGATTTTGCTGTAAAATGTTTTCTTTATATTTATTAGGAAAAATTCAGTCCTCACAAACTGCTGCTGCCAATATCAATTTTACTGCACAAGATGACCCTCGTTATTAATTCAATAATCTCTATAGGAGTGATTGCAAAAAAATCTTACTTGGCTTACATCTACGTAGTTTATTGCTGGGCATTAATATAGAAATATGTAACAAAAGGATATGAGAGGAGGGAATAAAAAATAAAAATCGCATAGCAATTAAATGTATGATGAAGAAATAAACGGTCTTTCGATTGATATGAAGCGGTAGAACATGCATTAAATTCGTAAATGACAGAATAAAAGTTTTAAAATTATCATCGATGACTTCAATTAAGTTCACTTTGAAAAACTATAAAAATATCTTAGAAGTAGTTCCCGCCCTCCCCAAAAGAAAAGCATCCATTCATTGGAATCGAAAGTGTCGCAGCCTTTGAAAAACTTGCCTGGGTTTTTTCGTGAGACTGTTATACGGTTTCTCCATTCTTAGCCTCGCATGCTCTGGCGATTCTAGAGATCCACCGGTAGGCTCCAGCGAGGAGAGGGAGAATGATGCTTTCATAGCCGATACTTCAAAACCTATTGAGAAAAAATGATTTCTATTAAGACACGTGTCAGGAGAAAAAAAATTCGACAATTCTTCAACGGATGAAATAATTAACGATACGATAAAAAAATTCTAGAAGTTCAATAAAGATTGTCACAACCCCTAATATGCCGGTTTCCCGCCATATTAGGAGTGACAGGCATGATTATGAAATATGCAACATCGTGATAACGAAAATAGTGTCATCCTTAGCGAAAGGATGAGGATTGGCAAAAAAATTACGAACTATTAGGGAATTCGCGCCAAATATATACACGCCCAAGGAATTAAACACAATGATATGATTCGAATTCTCACACCAAGGCACACAAATTCGCGACATTAATGCCATCTGAAAGAGATCAATATGATTCAGCAACAGGTGGTAGTCTTAATGGCACGAAAGGTTCATCTACAGCACTACATGACTTACACCACTAATACATAACGTTCGAACTCAAAATTGATCGTAATGAATGACAATTCAAATCTTACAATATTTCTCGCGAAATACTTTCTCATAACTTGGTGTGACCGAGTAATTACGTGAAAGTACGTCGTGCCAAATGGTAGCTTAATCGAAAGGGCGTGTTATTCACGAACTGTATCTGCTGATAAATCTAATAACAAAGGTAAATATACTCACAGAATTTGCACGGCATAGCGAAAGAGATATATTCGCCGAACCACGAGATAAAAAATTCAGGTTCATAAGACTTCCGATTAAAAGCTGCCTTATCGATAAAACGAGCGGGACTCAACTGATACAGCTGATTTGAACTTGAACACTGGGCCACCAATGACAGCTCTAAGCCAATCAGAGCAAGCGCAAGTGGTTCCGGCGCGAGGCGCTAGATGGCAGCATACTCACCAACCGGCATTTTGAATTGTGATAGTGGTCCAGAAGTCGAAAGATTTAGTCCGTCCAAAAGCCTGTAGTCGTCGTAGTTGTTGCTCCAGCCCGCAATCCCTTCCTCAGATCATTGCTTCCGGGCGCCGGCACTGTTTGAATGGCTGCCGCCAGATGACAGGAGCATCGTCATTCTGGTTTCACACAGATACCTGCAGACGAGAGAAAGAAAGTGAACTTCTACGTAATCAGAAAAGGTTACGATTGAGAGGAAGCGGGAGAGAGAGAAAAAGGCTGCTAAACGCTCCGTTTTCCTGCCCGCTCCATTCTTTCGCTCTCGAAGCTTTTGCAAAAAAGGCATATCTCGCACTCCAAAGAGACCTGCCCGCAAAACCACACGTCCTTGGCTACGTACTTCCGCTCTGGTGACACGAGGACACCATCAAAGAGTGCTTCGAATTAACACCAGATTTGCACCTACTGCGTAAACGATCACCTGAGAACGTGAATTACTTGGTGGATCTTTCTCGACCACGGTCGCAATACGCAGGGACGGAGAGACAAAAAATTCGCGTATATTCACAATTCCAATTACCAAGAAAACAAGCTGATGCTTAAGGAAGAGAGGATCCTAATCCATAGTTAAATATACTCATCGGGAGCAGGATTGGCGAAAATGGGGGATAGGGAGGTCAATGATACCCCTTGGGGTACTACACTACCTTAAAACCATATAAATATATTGATATAGGTTCTTTTACTTCATACTTTTCATTTTCCATGGTAAGTGGAAATATCTCAGACAAAATCGTTTCGAAAATATTTAGAAGTTGCAAAAAATTGGGAAGCCCGTCATCTACTATGCACACCGGTCCACGGCTGCTTCCGACACCCACGAATAAATATCAGAATGTCTAGAGCACAGCCAATATCGTTAACTCCTGAAGAAAACTATGGTTATAGGCTATAATCTGAGAGAAAGAAATAGGGTTTGAAATACAGTTCTTCATAGCTACACCACTTTACTATGAAAAAAATCAGACCCGGGTCACAATCATTCCATTATCAACAAGAAGTGAAGTAAACTATAATCTTCATTCAGTATGAAAAGATTAAATAGGGGGAATAACGAGAGATATTTTAGCAATTCACAGCTGCAAAGCAGTCGAAAATGTTACATCACCGAATATTATTCAATGACAGGATAACGCCAGACTAGTTGGCCTTACAAACAGATGCTGAGCCTGCGGCCTTTCCCGACGTCTTTCTTAATTCCTTAAAACAAACTCGGGCATTCAAATTACTCGGTTTCTTCACTCAATCACCTACAGCGAACATATAATGGGAAATATCTTCTTTCGTTTGCTTAGCACTCGAATTCGTTCACTGCAAAAACTTTCAGCAACAGACTTCTGAAAAATTGAGAAACACGCAACTTAAGTGTGGATGACTCTTCAACTCGCGGTCCTCCGATTGAAAAAGGTTCCCAGAAGAGGCTCGGATAAATGGCATATTACCACTTCGGTGAGACATATTGGAGAAGTCAAAAGGCAAGCAATTTTACACCTGAAGGTGAATTACACAGGTTCCCTCGCCTATTAAGTTCTTTATCTCAATGCAAATGTTGCCACACACTCTGTGCGCCTACTCTTGCGAACTCTTACATCACGGGCACACTCGTGACACCCGCTTCACAGTCGCGAGGGTAAACACACGGTTCAGAAGACGAGAAACTGGGAGTCACGCGTCCACCGAATCCGGTCACTTTTTCGCGGCTCTACAAAGGAGCGCGGAAGCTGCATTGCGTTGTTTATGAAAACACGTTCGATGGATTAGGCGCCTTGGCGACCGAGTCAATATCGAGTTACCAACACGTGGTTGATTACACCGCGGTCGCACGGAGAGTAAATACAAGTCTTCGAACGCTAGCGGAAGAAATAAAAATTATTTTTTCATAAACCGTTTCTTGCGCGTATATAAAACGTTAGGCTAACGGTGAGGGTAGTAAATCTATAGGGGTGAGCTAGAAAAATGACTGATCGATTGTGAATGATTTTAAATCAATATGAAGTTAAAGGAAGGGATACTTTTTCATTATACTACGGCGCATTTTTATGAAATGAACAATTTATGACCATGATAGCATGAGAAAACAGATATTTTAAGAAAATCTTGCGTGAGGAAGTTGGAAAATTAGTTTCAGAGAACAAATCAGAACTTTCACAGCCGCAACGGATTCGTTATCAATAAAATTATGAATTCTGAAATTCGCAAACATCATTCATTTTCGGCATTTCAAATTATACACTGCTCTTTAATTAATTTAAAATACCAATTTCAACAAATTTAAGGAATTGCGCAATCCATCAGAAAGTGATCAATGGGGGTAATAATAATATTTCTTAACTACTAATATGGTCCGTAGATTAAATTATGCATAAGAATCCAAATAATGTCCGTCGCTGTGATTTAAATCCTAATAATATATTTAATCAAAATGCTTCAGTTAGTAAGACTACAATTATATCAAAAAAGATCATAAAGAGCCAGTTTTTAGCCCGGATCACAATTCACCCCTTGGCGTTTCGGATGGATAACTGTAAAAAAAAACTCTAGGCAAACAATCAGCTACAAGGCAAAGCGGTGGCCTGACAGACGACAGGTTAGTAAAAGGTTACGCCCATGATATTGAAATAAAACGTCAACTAAATTAACATTTAAAGTCATAACTAGTGATTCAAAGAGATTCAAAACAAAATTCCCCGCTTATCGATTCCCTAGATGCTAATAAATAAACTTCAGATGAAACGAGAATATCGCCATAGCGACTTTTAAAACGAGCGACGACCGGACGCTTTGAAAACCCGTCTCTCTGGAAGAAGTCCTTCAATGCCCACGCTCCTTCCGTCCTCGGAGATCCCACACGCTCTCTCAGTGCCCCCTGGAGCTAGGCGCCCGGGGCACCCCTCTCACCACAAATTTCCCAGCCGACCTCACCTCAGTGCAATACCACCGCCTTGGAACGCTCTCTCTCAACCGTCTTGCTGTCGCACACCCCATAGTCTCGTAGACTCAGATTCTCTCCAAGAAATTGATTAACATCTAGCTGCCTTTGCCTATGCAGGATATCGAAAGCACTAGAAAAGCTAATTTTATCATTACAAAGTCGCGGGTTTGAAGCCAGGAGTAGGCGATATTATTACATATTATTTACCTATTTAAAAAGTGTACGGTTAATATAATATATCATTAATTTGGATTCTTAATATCATTACATTGGAACGGATATCCATCGAACTTGCTTCTTTCGACGGCTGAATCTGTCAATATTATTTTTGAGAAATGTTTGCATCCCAGAATGTGACTAACTTGTTATCGATTTCAAATTTATACATCCAGTCTAAAGATAAATTTTTACACATTTATCTTTAGGCTGGAAATGAATTATTTCCAGCAATATTATTACTAAGCGGTCTAGTAAAGAGAAATAGACTCAATGTATGAAAGAAAAGATACATAATTTTTCCCATAGGATTTTAATAGAAACACGATCAGGTTTCAGCGATTAATGGCTGAAACTAAAATGAAGTAAACGACTAGATAAAACTAAAAGGAATAGAATATTACCTTAAAATTTCAATTGCTAATTAACAACTAAATAAAAGCAAAAGGAAGATAGGCTAATGCCGACAGAAATGAGTAGACAAGGGGAAGAACATGGGAAATATCGTATTCATCTTGTCCACGAGGACTCCCATCCCACCAAGATTTTAATATTTAAAATTATGTCGAACGAAACTCACCCAACGTTCCTAATAGAATCCTTTTAATGTTTTCCAATCAACGTGTCTCGGCACACTGCTGATTAACGAAAGAGCCCTTGAAGCTCTTCGTGATATTCAAGGCCAAAATATTTTTCTTATTTCCAATTATAATTCGCTGTATTCAGGCTAAATTAAACTCAATAAATTAAGGCTTCACTCGGTCGATTTCCTTGTATAATTATTTTTATTCGGTATAAATAAAAATCATTTCCACATGCTAGGTATATTATCTTCTCTACTTGAAATAATTCCTGATAACTGTCAGTTCACCTAGTATTCAGACCAAAGCCAGTTGCACTCTAATCTTCTCTACCATTAGCTATAGCGAAGAGTGGGGAATGAGGCTCAATGGACAAGATGAGGAGTGAGGTCGTTTGTCTTTGAATACCTTCATTGCCTGAATTCTGTATGCGTTTTGCGGACCCCGCTTGAATATTTTTGTTCGGTCTTGCAGTGATGCCAACAACCGGATTAATAAAATGGAATAATTTCGATTTTCATCGAATTAATAGAGTAATACTTTTCCAATACATATCGAAGTTAAACTATACTCTTTCATGGCTGTGATAATATAAAAACTAGTGAGGTGTGAGTGATGCTGAATGGTGGTACTACTTTAGATTTCTAATTAAAGAATGCTACGAAAATTGTTACCAGTTGCCGTACCATTGTTGCCGAGACACATTGATTGGAAAACATTAAAAGGATTCTATTAGGAACGTTGAGTGAATTTCACCTCACATTAAAGTTTCGTTCGACATAAATTTTAATAAACACAAAAGGTTTCTTTAATTTTATGCGACTAACTTCTTGTTTCTGCAGGATATTTCACCAGAGCGATATCTCTAAAGAATATTTCATAGTCCCCCTTCTCAACTCGTTCCGCGACCCGGGGCGAAGGGGTCGGGACTCAGGGCCTGGGAATCCCCGCTATCCCCGGTCTGCTCATGTTTGGCTTCCGGATGCAAAAGAATTATAAGAAATATAAGGAATACAGTTTCCTTCCCACTCCCGAATACAATAATCAGGCGTGACCACAAATGTGAAAATTTTTTTTCTAATGCCGGGGTGTGTAACATGCTACCCTTTTACAATTAGCGACCTAATAGTTAATTTTACGCTATAAGACTTCTAATATTCCACCCTAAAGCTTGAAGAGTGAAATGGATCTAAGAATTATTTCGTAGAAACTACCCTTAAGCAGAGCCAACCCAAGGGCCGTATGCAGCATGACCAATTCCGAGCGACCAAGTCCATAGTTTTTCCTGAAGGCTTCCTACAATGCTTTGCTAACTCACGGTAACTAAAGCGGAAAATAGCAAATGCCGACCGAAATAAATTCGGGATTTAACCACTATCAATACTTCAAAAATCACAGTAAATATACGTTAAAGCAGACAGTTTTTGATGAAGTTTTACTAATTTAAACTGCCATACAGTTAGTTATCGGTGGTCTTTGAAGTCTTCAAAGGGTCTAATGCGGTACGTTGTTGGTTTAAGCTTGTACACCCAATGAAACACTGCATTTATATTATTAACGAAATAAAAATAGGAATATTTATTTTTGGTTGGTAATTATTACATAAAATCTATGAGGAGCATGATCAATAACCTGTTAACTTATTTGTTACTGATAACGCAGCCTATTTACATTAAATAGATAAGATATCTAGAGCGATGCAAGGCCGGGCAGAGGACAGAGCGAATGGTGCAACCGCTATAGGCCCTCGGCTATGCATAATCTATACTTCCTTCGAAGAATTCCACAAAAAATATAATCTCACATTCAACCGTTGAACTCTCCAGCTTGAATGCCCAACTACCCCATTGCATAGATGTTTCTTGCCATAGGGAGCCGAAGTTACACTCGAGGAAGTCCTGACTAAGTGGCCATCTTCACCGCCAAAAGGACGCCCACGGATGGATGCAGAACCGTATTTGACGTGAGATTACAGTAACTGAAGGGAGGACCTCGTTATTCGGAAGGAGGTCAAAGAATCAAAGGGTTTCCGATCATCATCCCACTCACACCGTTTACCACTCCCTCTGGCGAAACGCCTCGAAAATTACTCCAATAGGGATCACGAGAAAAGTGCGTTTTCATATCTGCCGTGCAACGGATAACCTTTTGACTGTATGCTGAATCGCTAATTCTCCGCTCACGAAGAGCCAACCGGATATGTGGTTGGTTCTTTACTTCTCACGCCGGAAAATGGCAAGAGAGGAGTACAAATATGGGATCAGAGAAATCGAGAACAACTCTGCGACGGAAATGGATTGTCTTGTAAGGTCAAAGAAGCGCTGCATGGGATCGGTAATTACTGCCCTAACATTTTTCAATCAAAACTTATCAAGATAAGCAGTCTTTGCTGAAAGAAGTTTTAGATTTAAAAACGAAAGAATATATTCATATCGAAAAGAGCTATTTTTATACCCAATATCGACAAAGTAAAAAGAAACTCAGAGAAAAAAATATACCTGGGAGAAAACCAGTTTTTTCGTAACAATTTGATTATTTTGATTTTTTCTTTTCCAGGATATCATTGGCTCTGATATATTGGCAACCGCAAGGAATGTTTTTTTTTGGAGTCAACGCCCGGATCGTAATAACTCGTGTATTTACATTTAAATTTGGACGAGAAAAGTTGTGAGCGACTTCACCGAACGTGCACTTCGAAGAAAATTTAATCATTCGAATTGTAATTTCAGCGAACCAGCAAAAAATAAAAATTACTGTTATACGTCAACTAAAGTTATGTACGCCCCGAAACAAATATCCAAAGACGGAAATACAAACCAATTTTTGTAAGTATATCATTTGATGTTTGAGTCAAATATCGGATTCCATAAAAATAAGAGGGTTTTCAGACTTCCAAAAGAAGAAAATATCGAGGAAATAAGATGCAGTCAGTTATATTCCCGCAAAACAAATCTATTTTTTTTTTAACGATTGCCTTAAATAATACCTTGAAAATGTGTAAATGGATCAGGTTTTGAGTGGAGTTGTTACTAAAGTGATATAATGAATGATATATCTCTATGGAGATGTTCTTTACATGCAAGGTTGTAGTTATTGCATAGGATAAAAATTTTAGTGTAGAAATGTATATATTTTGTTGAAAGTGATGTGACAAGTTACCACCTGGTTGTTACCTACTTGTAACTTTGTATGTAATAGTAATAATATTATTAAAACTGCGAGCCAAACCACAACCTTAACAAGAGTTTAACGAGAAATTCAGATTGGCATTTTTCACCAACAAAACAGTTTTTAAACTGAATTAATATGCGTAAATTAAGACTAAAGAAATCGCATTATTCCAATTTACCATTCGCAAAATTCCATCCTAAGAAACTTCAAGGATAAAATTGACGATGTGTATCAGAATGATAAGAAACTGATAGAACACAATGGGGAGGAGTGGCAATGAAACGCAAGGACAATCTCAAAATGGCCATTCGATGTCATCTAATGCTTATCTCACATTTAACCGATGGATGAAAGTGTATGCATATGCCATTCTTGTCGTTTCCTCGAAGTATCTGGGGAATCAACAACAACTTGCACTAGCCATCCCACTTCCTGCCAGCTCAATCTATCCTAGGAAAGTCACTTCGCTAAGAAAGCGGTTTCCTGCTGAGCAAGTCGCTCGCCTCCAGGCCATGGACGGGAGACACGCAACCCCCGGAATTCCGGGAACTTCCCGGACAATACCGGCTTCGGTTGTCTACATAGTCACCCCGAGGCGATATCATTTCGAATACTTGGCACTATACATTGCAGACTACACTGTCACCACCCACAATTCAACGATCTCCCCAACGGTTACTGTTTCATAATTACATGCCTATTTCAAATTAATGACAAAAACAAAATTACTCATTCATTTCAGAAGTTAAATTACGTTGATCGCATAATATACATTATGATATAGTATATATTACACATGAACTAATGAATATACGAATATGGTGTAGTACCGTACACTTCACTTATTACAACCTGATCGAAGATTTGAATAATAACATGAGAATTTTTCTTGTTCATTTTTATCAGCAAATTACACGCCGAAAAGGGGCCTGTAGGTTATAAAAATAGGTGTAAATGTATAAAATACAGTTTTCATTATAATTGCGGAAGAAAATAATAGTACTTTCTAACATTAATACTTTATAATAATTTAATTTAATATAAAAATACTTTCTAACAAAATCAAATCACTGTGAGGGATAGGTTTCGGAGAGTACTAAACTTACAAGTTTTCTTATAGGACATTTAATTACGAAAGAATTGTCAATCCTTTCGATAATGTCGGAATTCCACAACATTTCGGCCTCTTCCGTGAATTTGAATTAATTACGTGTTTCAATCACATAAAGACGTCAAATTACTTAAGTATTTAAGAAAATTGAATGCAATGATCGATAAGTAAGGAAATATTTATTGAAAGAAATAAACAAGAGAAATTCTATCATGTTGAAGCTACTGAGGTATGATTGAAGCCGAATAATGGTATTCATTTTGGACACTCCTTGTTCAATTCTTCAAAATACGTCATTCATCTGGTCATTTTGATGCGAAGACGTCCACATTTTCCACTCATAATTTTCAAGCTCGAGGAGGAATGTAAAGGTAAAGTAGCTCACTCCTCATCTAGCCTAGTAAGCCTTACTTCCTCTCCATGGGTTTTGGTAGCCAACAGTGTAGTGTTTGAGACAAAAGCCGGCCCCTAGCTAAAAGACAGACAATTGAATCCAACGAACAGGATTAAAAACTTGGGGTCCCTCGACACCCCACAGGAAAACCCAAAAATGAGAGACCACCTAATCCTCTTAGAAATTCGTAATAGAGGGCGGAAAAGGGGTTATTTCGGGAACGACATGAGCGCGAGTGTTTTCCGTTACTCTTTCCCACGAATCGCTTTCGAGAGGAAGGCATCCCACATGGCCTAAAGCGACCTCTGGCAATAGAATCGTGGAAAATGCCTTCTAATCTCCGCTGCCCTCAAATCATAGACTTTCCCGTGGACTGCCAAAGGTAAGCGCCTAGCAACCGGAATTCCATCGGCAGGTCACTCGGTGTCAAGACATCCGCTCCTAGATTGCGCGACTCGGGTGCGTAAAAAACAGGATCCGACAATGCCCACGCAACAATAGGGACGACAATCGGAGTAAAAGCAGTTCGTTAACTTTTCGCTTTCTCCATTATGCGCCATTATATGGCAAAATAGTAGTCGGAGAAGGGAAAATGATTGGCTTCGGGTTGAGCATAAGCGAAGGTGATTTGCGTACTTGGGTAAAACGTTTTCCTGGAATGGAGTAATGTGACGGAAATATGGAAAGGCATATGTATGTGGAAATGTGCTGGGTGTAGTACTGTTAGAGATTAAAGACGAGGAGAACTGCCAAAAGAGGCAAACATGGGTGTACAGAAGTGCACGAGCACCCTACTTGTATGGTAACGAAATGAAGAAAAAGTCAGAAGAAGTATGAGTTGATTTAAGTGGTTAGAACGCATTTTCGGATCCAGGGGGGGGATCCGACCCTCCGATCCACCTAGAGATTTTGCATAAAAAGTAATTTGTCTATGAAAGGTGACTAAACTAAAAATAAATTGTTTCAACAATCACTTTCAACCTTTTGGATTTTTCACTACCACATGAAATTATGACAGTTTAATGAAGGTAATCAGAGCTCTAATATTAACATATTTTTGAAAACAGAATGAATTGTGTTGCTCCAAAGCGCCTGGGAAATTTTCTAGATCCGCTGCTTAAATAATCGAGTAGCATGCGTGGCATAATAATTCTCAATTGAATAATTCTTTCTCACTTTAGTAAATGTTATATTTTTCTATTGTAATTAATAATATTTTTATTTTTCTGTAAATTTATGGATTTATGTATATGCTGTATGTAATTCTATTAATGTATATACTTCATTGTTATTTTTACTATGTTTTCGCGGGCTTTATCACCCCCTTCTCTGTCGGTGTTTTCCCGCAACGTGGGTTTTTCTTTAGCAACCTTCAGTTGCAAAGATTTTTCCCCACACTCTACTCTATCTTTTTGTATTAATTTAATTTACAATTATTCATATTCTGACGATATACGAGGTTAGGTGGAAGAGAGGCCCACTTGGGCCTAACCTCGCCAATAAAGGGTCAAATAAATAAATAATAATAAAAGCTGTTCTTTTCATTAAGAATTACGAAGAAGTTCCGCTAAGCATCGCCTGATATGTTTCGCTATAAAAGCTGCTTTGTTTGATAAGGATAAATTATCGTAAGTAAGCTAGAAAAACAAACAGGAGGATGCTGGAGATGAGGAGAGTGTTTTAAGTGAAGTAATTAAGCGTCAATAGAGGTTATTGTTGGGTCAAATATTGAATGGAGAGGGACTCGCAAAGAAAGTAACTGACGGTAAATTGCAATGGGAAAGAATACGGATAGGTACGCAGTCGGTGATTTTAACGCCAGGCGGAATTGAAAACAACTAACAAAAAACAAAAGATTATTAAAACTATACTTCACTCAACTCAACATAATGGTAAATACCACCAATAATCACGATGAATCAAGATTCACTCAGGAGATCCTTATCATACCTATTCACACGCGCCTCACGAAGATAAATAGCACAATAATTGTCGTCCCAAGAAGAATTTCACCCCATTAATTTTAGTAAGATATCAAGGAACAATGCCAAAATTTTAAAAATCACTGTAATCTGAAAATGGACGATTAGATAAGGTTCCATCGATGACAATTAAAGCTATCTGTTTCCTCCGACAAGGGAGTCAGAATTCATCCTTGACCACGTACGATTTTTTTCCTTTTTTAGTTTGCTCTTGACACTAATACGAGAAAACCACTAAATTAAACCTAATTTCACATTTAAGATTTAAGACATAGGTCGCTTACACCAGTAAATTTTAGGAAATTAACAAATTTTACGTCCCTCATTCTAAAATTCCCCTAGATTGAGGAAAAAGAAATGCAAAACATGTTTCATAGGCTCTTAGAACTCAACACCCAAAAAAAATAAATCCAATAACGAATATGATGGTTTTGAAATGAATCTTATTTCTCACACCGAAATTCTATTATAGTTACCAATTAAAAGGAAAATCTGGTAATGATTCACACAAAAACGGTAAATAACTCAAAATAGAAAGAAAAACAATCCCAACTACGACAAAAATCTAATAAAATTTTACTAAACAATATCCTAGCTAACAATTAGAAAATCTCAAGCGAGGTAGAGACGTTAAACTTCCTAGCATAATTAAAGTATCAATTAAAAGGAACGAAAGATCTAAAGTAAATATGTTCCTCAGTAAATAAAACGTTCCGAGACAACAATAGAGACGTTACTGAACAATGGATCGACTCAAAAGTCAACAATTGGCAGCCATTTCAGATAATTCCGATAAAGATTAACAGAAGCCATTATAACTACTAAGTTCAATAAGTTCTCTAACTTATTTTTCCCGCAAAAACGTCGAGCAGGATAAATGTAAAATTCTTGCGGTAGATAGCGCCATATATTGGGAACACAGCTACCTACCACTGCTACTAACTACCTACCTATCTACCACCAGAATTTTACATTTCTCCGGCTCGGCGTTTTCACGGGAAAAAATAAGTTCGGGTACTTTTTGAACTATGTAGTATGAATTAATGATAATCTAGTAGCTAAATAACCTCTCTTATCTAATACTTACCCTTTAGCTCTCTACTATCCAGCTCTACACTATCTTTTGCTAAAAAATCAGAAAGCATAGGTCATACGCTTATAGGCATATTTAAGTGAACCCAATTTCCATAAAGAGGAAACAGGAGAACCGTAAGAACTCACAACTACCCACAATGCCCTCCGGTATTACTCACTGACACGGAAATTGTCTTCGTTTTTCCGATGAGATTATTCTTGCATAATTCCTCCCAAATTTCCTACTCGTGATTCACCCGATCACTTCCTCTTTGGACGGATCCTTAAAAACCCATTCCGATGCAAGTGGCTCCTTCCGTTGGAATGATTAAGAACCGTTTTTCGTCGTTTAGGTGACATAACTAACGGTTGACAACAAGAAAACGCTTTAAGACGCGAGATAATTAGCGGAAGTGTTCGACCCAAATTCGTGACGTAACAATTCCAGGGTTTCCACTGTTACTCCATGAGCACGAGGGGAAAAATTACTCCGACTCGTAGACTTTTGCTTCTCCTAATCACGAAAAGTGTTCCGACTCCATCCAATAATTTTCAATATTCCTCGGTTACAGGATATAGAAAATTGCACCTTTAATGTAACTTTGTATAGGCCTTGTGATAATATGAAAGCTATCCGATCCGGTAACTAAATATCAGGTTTATAAAAATTTTCATTCGAAAAAAACAAAAAAACATGATTATTAATAAATAGAATCTAATAATTAGCTCTTGATTGTATAGTAGCACTCCATTCAAAATAATAATGACAAGAACACTTATCCATTTAACACAGAATATGTTTTACGCCAAGACCAAGTAGTTTCGACCCTTTGGGGCAATCACCAGGTATGATAAAACTTGTTTTGAGGTAAAGGTATAAGAACTAAGATCATTTTTCTTTAAGACAATTATCAACATAGCGCCGAATTAAATTATCCGCTACAAAAATCATAAAAGTTGTGTAAATCAGTAAATAATTCCTAAACAGAATCGCCTATTAAGAGTAAATGTACGTATATTAATTATTCTCCATTCTTTACACGATCTACTACAGTGATTCGTATGAGATTTCTGAAGACACAAGCTGGTATGTATGCATCCAGTTTGCTCGTTTCCTCATTTACAGAAAAAAATTATGTCAACTTACCAGTGAAGGGCATATCATGATTCATAAGCAAGTTAGACTTCAATAGAAACATTAATAAAGTTTGAAAATTCAAATGTATGGAAAAGATCCGAAAATTAAAAGGCTTCCTTACAAAAAAAGCGTCTCGTACAAACTCCTTGTAGGATTCGAAATCTCCGTCTCGTTAACACTATCTAAAATGTTTAAGATAGCGAACTCCATGGAAACAGAGGTAACGAACTGATACAATTCATTAAGGTTGATTATATCGTAAAAAGCGAATTATGGACGAGAAAGTTAATGAGCTCTCTTGGCAGATATCATAAGAAACTCCTCCAAGTCCAAAGTCGTGCGCCCCAATCCGTCAGCAGAAGAAAGCCGTGCCTAATTACGAACGCGATTAGCGCGTGGGAAAATCTAAAAGCACGCCTTTTTTCATCACGCTGTTCTCATCTAATTCATCTTTGGAGCATCAATTCGGGGAGTTTCAATTAATGACTCTCTTAGTAATGATTCCCTTCAGCAAATCAGCAATTAGCATTCGCCCTCGATTTATTTAAAGGCCCTCGATTTATTTAAAGGTCCAATAAGAATCGGGCAGAAATTAGCGTACGATGGCTAAACGTCCCGTATCATACAAGAGGGTCTCGCATCTCATGGAATTGCTTTGCTGGAGATATAGAATGCAACTCAAATACATTCGCGGAATAAAAGTAGTGACGATAGAGTTAATTAACTGAGCATTTGAGTAATAATTAAGAGTTTTTAGTTTTTAATAGGGAGCTAAATGCCGCTAAGGGTCATGATATATGATAGATTCATTGTTTTATTAACCTTTCATAGAATGCAATCAACTGATTGGAATCAATTTGTTTTAATATACTAACCTGTCATGAAGTAATGAAAAATTATAGATAAAGTTTGCGATAGAATCTCCGCTTCCCTCCGGACATACGGCCAATTATAAACATTCAACATAAATGAATTTATCACGATGCCACCAAAAGAACGACAATTTTTATGAATTTGAATTATAATTAAAAATGACTGCAACAAATACTTCACATACGGGGTCGGTCTGCGCTATTAATCTTTGAATTGCTTTATAGGCAGGTATTGCTTCATACAAATTAAAAATAAATTATGAATCAATCAAGGTTCAGCCCAAGACTGTAAACAACTTAGGGGGATTACTAAGGTCATACCTATCAATGAAGCATTTTGTCTCAAATCTCATAAACTATATAACTCTCCTCCAACAAAAACTGTCCATTTGCAGCAATTTACAATGCACAATAATTAAGAGATCAAAATTTAGGCCTTATTAGTAAATTGAGATATACATCAATAATGATGAAGCTAGAATAAATTTAATTAAACATTATTGCTATTTATGATGAAGAGTTATATTACGATAATCGATGAAAATGTTATTGAAATTAAGCCAGAGGATGGAAATAAAATGATGAACGAAACGAGTATGTGTCCATGCCATGTAATGACGTCTATCTAAACAGGGTCGAATAATTAGCATATTCAATGGAAAATTACGGAGTTACTTAGAAAAGTAGTCGCTGCCAAGTTCTCTTTCAAATTCCTGAAAAATGCATGGATTATATGCATAAATTAGATCTACGCATCATTTGATCCTATTGAACCCTATAAGTAATGTATTGAGTCGCAATTTTTGTATAGTTAGTATAATTTATAAGATTATGTTTTAGGACGCGTTAAAAATCGTAAAACTATTATTTTTTATGAGTGAATATTTATTATACCTAAAAAGACGAAATGTCTGTAGTTATTGGAGCCATGCTACTGTAGCTTATGTGCCATCCTTTAATTAGTAATAATGATAACAATTGTTAGAAAAAAGAAAAGGTCAACCTGTGAACGGACAGCTTCATCCGTTCACATGAGAAATTTGTCACCTTAATAAAATCTCATATGCTGTTCGTTTATAGTTGTGTCATAATTCGGTTTTATAGGACGGTCAGCATCGGCAGCCTTAACACCAGCGTGAAAGAACCTATAAAAACCGTGTGAGAAAGAATGTCCTCTTCCATGTAACCGCCTCTGAATCCAATCCATGATACTTTTGAGCACCTCCGATCATTCCGAAACGCGCACAGGAAATTCTAAGTCAAAGCATTCATTATCCTCTCATAAAACATCGGCCGTGAGTCACTCACACGCATCACAACCCACGACAACAGTCTTTTACAGCGGCCGATAAAAACCCGTTAAGAATCAACGGGAAGCGAATCGGAAAACATATCATTTATGTAAATTCCGTATTAAATTGTCCGAAAAATATTAAATCGTAGGCCGAACGAGACAAGTCATGAAATGTCGGAAATGCGACCGACAGATATCTTGAAATAACACATGCGGAAAGAGGGGACAGAACACAAGAAAAGCAGTAAGGTGTTACTTCTAAAAAAATAAGAAATATATTTATATATTTCCACAAAGGCTATTTATTCCGTTCTATTCTTCTAATAACGGAAGTTCAAGTAACTACTTCAGTGTAAGAATATGTAAATACGAATGGAATTTCTCCGTTTTTGCTTTATTCACCTGCTAGACCTATAATTTCTTCCGTATTAAATTAAAATGCCGATTACAGGAAAAATACCTGACAAATTGCAATAAATTCCTTCGCCTCCAGGAACACTTATCGATTTCTGCCACCAAGAGCATTACGGTAACCTCTGCTTAAGTTACTTTGTATACCAAAGTCTAAAATAAAAGGGAAAACATCGCTGCATACATCTCATTGTTCCAGTGATTAACATGTAAATAGTTACGGTTGCAATGTAAATAGTTACGGTTGCAATGTAAATAGTTACTGTTCACCACCGTGTAAACAAAGTATGGGAAGCATCCTTATATATCACAGACTCTCTTCGTGTGACTCTGTCATTCGGAATGAATAGGAAAACTAATTAAACTAACTAATTTAATCGCGCAACCCCCATGGATATATAAGAAATGAAATGGTATACTAAATTAATAATTTAAAACCGATAAAATAATAATACAAACTATATGATAAATCACGATTAAAACTCAGCTGCGGTTCTAAATAATTAATCCATCCAATATCTACTTGAATCCATCTTTTTTTTTCTTCATTTTTTCCTGCCCTGACATCGAACTAACTTACTTTCTTCTTGAAATTTCCTTGAACAAATTCCCCATGAAATCCGCGGGTCATTACAGTACTCCAATGAATGGCGTTGCATCGCATTATATCTTATCTTATATTAGCGAAGAAAGTTGGCGTCGGATCTGTACCTGAGGTGTAAACATACCAAGTTATAAGAGAACCCACATTTCTGCTTGAATGGTTACGATAAGCAATGCAATGAGCTTACAATTGATAAGTAATGCGAAGAAAAAAGGTAGAACACAAGGATAAAAAGCTATATTAAATTAATCGTATCAACTTCCTCTCTTCTAACCCGAGACGAAGGATTAAAGTTCTAATTCTGCCCCATAATACTCTAGATTGCCGTATGCTCCTAATATATAGTTTTATACGCGATGTATTATTTCATATTCTTAAGCCTTTCCAATTCACATACAAGTTTGATTCTTTGTCAAATTGAGTTCTGTATGAAGCTAATAAATGTATGACTTAGTACTCCACGAAGTTCAAGTTTTCAAACTCAAGCAAGTTACGGTGGAAAAAAGTTGGGGAGAAGTGCATTAAGAAGAGTGGACCGGTGGACCGTGGATCCTAGGGGTGTGTTAAACTTGGGGGGTCTTCAGGTTTAAAATGTGATGATTTTAATAGCTTCCTGCTACTACATCTCGAAGAACGGAACTTTTTCATTTATTTCTGGGTACAGGATCGAGGAAGAAGAATTTTTCATTTATTTTTGCCGGTCTTGTTCATGGCTGCGGTAATAATACTATAATTAAAGCTACTGAGGTATGAATGATTCTGAATAATGGAATTGACTTTGTTTATTTATAACTGTACATTAGATAGAGTTTTTCACATGGGAACATCGTGCTACACTTTCGTAGATTATATTTGTCTTTTGATACGAGATAAAGAAAAATGCATCCACTATTTACCTTAGTCGCAGCCTCATTGCGGGCTATATCTCATGTCGTACACCTATTTAAGAGTATGAGTCACTTCAAATAATGGCGATGATTGAGGTATATCCTCATTGAATACTCCGATAAGTATAACTCGTAGAATAACCGTGCTTCACTTACTTGGACATGTTACACTTATAGTATTCTGATGTAGTTCCAAAAGCAAGAGCAAAGTCGGTACGCAGCGAGGAAAGCAAGAGAAAATACCTCACTCCTTATCTAGCTTGCGAAGCCTCATTCCCACTCCAGGACATATGGAAGCTAACGGAGGAGAGGTTGAGTTTCAAACGGGATGAATATTTACAGTTGAAAATTGTAAATATATTAAGGATAACTAAATAAATAAATAACGAAATAAACCAAGCACTAAGACATCGAGTAACTAGTGAAATGTAACCGTTATTTACCAAAGGTAGTTGGGTTCCAGTTATTATTGTTATTAGTTATCCAGTTATTATTGTAAGTCCAGTGAAGAACGAAGGCGATCTACCAGAGGTACCGCCAAAGCGATACATGGAATTAATCGCTGAAACCGTCACTTCTGGGCTTCTTTCCACAGATCATTAGAACATGAGGGTATATTAGCCAAAGATGATGGTGTTAATACAACCCCGACATACGTCGTCGTTAGCGGCTGGTGGGTTATATATCTAAATGTAAAATCAAAGAGGGTTTGCGACAATACTAAATCATAGTAGAGGTTCTGCGAGGCCTAAGAAATAGCTGGCGTATATATCTAAATCCAAAATATAAGAGGGTTCGCGACACTACTAAATCATTTAAGAAGTTTCGCGAAGTCTATAGGGTTAGGAAAACAGCTTCCGGGGATCGCAGCTGTAACAATAAGAAAGCAAGGCCACGGATGCGGACTATCTTCCAGATGGAAATTATACAAGGAAGAAAGACGACCCCGGGGGGATTTTAGTTGCCTTCCCGTAGGGGGCGTGGGATTTTTTAAAAGAGAGGCATCTAAGTAGGAGACGAGTATATAATGCGCTATTAATGCGAGCCCGCGAGCTGCGTGCCCCAAGTGTGGGAGAAGTGCATGCCCTCTCCACCACTATCGCCCCAAATTCAATTATATCACCGGTTAAATATTTGAGCTGCTCCCACGCTTATGCAAATTAACCAGATACGGTGGTTGAATGAGGGTGCGTAATCGCTTCATCAAATTAGCTAATTTGAAGAGAACGCCCCAATTCGGATCACAATGGAGAAGAACGGTGGTCAGAGTTTTTTCCTCTCACCTCGTTTCATTTCGGATCCGTTTCTTTGTTTTCCGCTTCTGTTTGATTCCGAAGGTCGGGCGATTTAACGATCCGTTACGCTTAAAAGTGGGAATGATGCAATAAATTATCGGTTAATGAGAAGATGGGGGAAACTGGACCAATATAAATTGGTCTTTCGGCGAAAAATGCGATTCGCAATTCACCTCATTTCCATAACTCGGCAACTTCCCCGTTTATTTATGTGACTCCTGTGAACTTTGTTTTTGGATCGGTGTTTAAATATAAGTCAAAAGGCGAATGAAAAATTGAATTTTATAACGGTACTGAAAAGGAAGGTGAGAGAAATCTGTGTTCAACATAACATATTATGTAAGTCATTTAGTCGAATTTCGTCCTAAGGGCAAACAAATGCAAACATAAAACATTATTTCCGAAATTTCATAGGTTAATATGAGTTTTGATAGGGATTAACAACATACTTTAATTTAAGTAAAAGCTACCGATTTATTAGTAATCAACGAACATTGTAATTTGTGATCCTTTTCTACCCACCTGACATTTTGTGTTGAATGCTTAGGATATTTTATCTCATAATTTCATGATGCTTAGTATATAATACCCATAATTATTAATGTATAATGTAATTTGTTGATCTATTATATAGAATGTGTACTGAAGTTCTAAAGTGTATTTTACGCATCAATGGTGTAAGGTGGGAGGACGCTTACTAAAATTGTGATTTTTCTATGCGTATAATCGGCTATACTTACTATACTTCTTACTTGATAGTCTAGTAAAATGAAATTAATCATTTAACTACTTCTGCAATAGCAATAATAATGCGAAGTGGGACAGAATCAGCTAAACCTAAATGACGGAGAATTCGCCTTTTGTGGAAGCGGTCCCAGGTTCGTTCCCAGTGAAAACCCTATTCTCCTGAAATTAATAACAGCAAAAAGAGCATACAACTGTAAAAATTAGTACCAACACAAACACAATCTACAATACTGTACACTACGTGTCACTAATATATCAGGACTTCATAAATGACAGGAATAATAAGGGCATGAAAGTTTATATAAGGACAAAGATGAGGAATCTCTGGCTCTTTACGTTTATAAAAACGATCTTTTTTATAAATAAGCAGAAAAATGTTAGCATTTAATAAATTTTGTTTCCCTATCTCTTTTATCTCGCTAAAAAATGAAAAAATAGAAAATTTTTCAAACTTATTAAGAGATTAAATTCATTTTTTCCTTTTATTGGTATAATTTCGATGCTTTATTATTTGAATATGGGATAAACTCTACTTGGGTATGGCAATACGATACATGCACAGATAAATGGTTTCAAACGCGACCTAGTGGTAGTTAATTGTGCCTTCCAGTGTATAAAGCTTCCCCGCTCCTGAGCTTGGGTATCTACATTTTCCTGTAATGTCAAAGGGTACTTATCTCGTTAATTTTGCTCTGTTACCCGATAATTAAACTGTGGAAATAAACGCTACCTAGGCTCCAATTTCACCACTATCAACCGTAAAAAATGAAGTAGTCTAGACAGCCAGATCAGTTGCATAACAACTTTCATTCGAGAGGACTTAAATTCGTGTTTATTTTACATTTGGACCGACGAAAGAGAAGGACGCCTGTGCAGCTGGGATGCATTTACACTAACCTAAACACACTTCCGAGGAGTGATCGGAAACAGCGAAAATAACACGAACGAAATTCCCGTGGATTAAAAATAATCCGGAAGAAGAATGCAACGGAGCTGAGGAATGCCACGAGGCGACGAACCAAAGAGAAGAATCCGAGAAAATCCTTTCACCTCTCAGCTGAAGATCTTCCACATACTGCTGGGCATCCTCAAATCAGTGAATTATAAAAAAGGACTCTTTCATTTATAATGTAACGGATTTATAAATTGATTTTGCTGAATTCGATTCTCTTGAGACGCCACTTAACCTGAATTCGATTGAACATCCGCCTTCTTTTATTCAATCCATCGCAGTATGTTAAATGGAATTCTTAACCTTTTGAATTACCTTCTATACACTCTTTTGAAAAGTCACGGAGATTTTTCTTTTAGCTTATTCACTTACTTTTCTATTATGTTCATCGCAAATTTTGAACAATACTTCTAACGAAGAGCCATGTTCATTAGATAGTGTACACTACTCACTAATCATTATAAATCATTATTTATAGTGTACAGTTTTTACTACATCTTTGACTTAGAAGCTTAGCACGTCCACCTGCAATGATCGGTTCCGAGATCTATTTCCGGTGTGGACTACGATGCTGAACCAAAAAAGACGTAAATTGGGAAGCAACCTAAATTGCAAGGTCCAAGCGGTCAAGATGAGCTAATAAGGTGGGGTGAAAGTCGATTCGCTGATCTCATGTATGTACCACCTGGATAGGTCACATCCCAAATAGGGATATCGCGCCAGGGACTTCACTTGTTTTTACTTTGCTTTCCCAAAATATTAAATTATTAAACTCACGAATTCTTCAAAAGCGAATATGTTGAATACATAAGTGAACACACTCGTACTACCTGCTACCAATGCCACTTCAAATTACCTCTTAAAACGATTTATGAATCTATAGATACTAGAGCGGAGTCTCATTATAAGTTCGGTTAATAAATTAATTAAGTTAATAAATTTTACCATTAGTCATTCTTTTGCGTCGCATTTTAACAAAATGGGGCCATATTGAAAATTCTCACTCCGACCTTTAAATATTTTCATCTTTCTCTATACTGTACTAGAAATACATAAAAGAAAAATATTCATCTGGGTGAGGTAGCAAGAAGAAAAGGTAAATTTGTACAAAAAACGGGGTATTAGCAATAAAATAAAGCAAAAACGGCTAAAATATTTTAAAATAAGGTGTTTCAAATTTGGGCATGAAACCAAGAAAGATGGAAAAGAGGACTTTCATAAAGGTAATTGAAATCCTATTCGAGGTAAGATGCATGATGTCGATTTGTTCTTATTTCAAAACACAGTAAGCAGGCGTTTAAAAAAAACGTCCATAAAAAGGCAGTTACTCCATCAACGGCGTTATGGGTTCCTCAATATCACACGATTCGATCGAAGCCGCAGTAATCTAAAAGCAAAAACAGGTGAAAGTGAAGATGACCAACTCATATCTCGGATGAAGATTCACTTCAGGTCGATTGTATAACGTATTTGATCGCAGGAGTGGAAAGGTTACGCTCGGGGAAAGTGCGGCTTAACTGAGGCGTGGAGAAGGAATCAGAGGTCATCGGCGATGGAACTGCGGGATTTCGCGCGAGAATCACACACGTAATTAAATGCCGAAGTGGTTGAACTTTGGGTCGAGCATTCGGATCCACCTTCTGACTAATTTCGATGACTCAAGAGAGACTTTAGCGATACCAGATGCAATTGAAAAACACAAAATTCGATACAATAATAACGTCACGTTTCGAAGGTACAGATTTTGTCTCTCTCAACTAACACATTTTTACTTCATAACGGGAAACATATGTTTTCTACAGCTCAGACACGATTTCGTATCAGCTTTAGTTGAATCGCAGTGAGAGTTCTAACATGCTGCATGTGTACTAACAATAGAAGTTGAATAAGACATCGATTTAATTAAAATAAGATTGAAAGTGAATAAATACTACACCAATGGCGTCAAATTTGGCTGATAATACTCCTTGAGGTCTCTGCTTACGAAATCGTTCGTAAAGTATTAAATTAAATATAAGTATTATCCACGGAGTCTTCACTTAAGTGGACATGTTTCATTTACAGCATCCTGCCTCAGAGAAGAAAGCATGAAGCAACTACCTCACTCCTCATATTGCCTTGTAAGCCACATTCTCCTAGCTCGCGGTAGCTAATGTTAAAAAGGGTTAGGCGTCTACCCACCTTCGGAAGAAATACTTTACTTGGCGCGTCAAGTATTATGAAGAAACCATAATTAAACTTCATTTCCATCATCTGGAATAAGTGTTCGCATAATAATGTCATTATTTAGTAAGAGATTTATTTACATTAATTTTAACTTCATAACGGAAATGAATACAATGACATTTATGATCAATCTGCAATATTCATACCAGTTTCAAGATTGAGATATTTTAAAGATGGTATAAAATATATAATAGCGCTTAGTAGATAGTTCGTTCCATCAAATTACACCGCATAGTGCAACCTGCATCATACTCTACCTTTCAGTTGGTTTGAATGCCCTAAAATTCTCAAATCTCGTTTCTTAATTTATTCTTTTCTTACTCCACCATACGTGTAATTCAGCAATTTATGACTATCTTTTCCTCTTCATTCAGCCTTAAATTTATTTCTTTTGCCATCCCATCACTTCTTGCATTTAACTGTGTTAACCCATTTCCTCTGAATCGCATTATTATTTCAATCAAACCCACTCTACTCCCACCATCTCCAGCACCTGCACAGCATACATATATATAATTTAACTGTAAAAATCCCACACTTTTATTCCGAGATGCGACCGGCTTTAACGCAGGGTCATCATACGACGAATAAAAAAACTTTTCACCATAAATATAATATTACTTATATTAATGATATTATATAGTAAAATGCGTAAATTATTTCATAAGCAATTAAATGCCGTAATCGGTAGCGGAATGACTTCTAACATTGAGGTCCCGGGTTCAAGTCCGGCTAACCGAGTTTTTTCTTGCTTTGGCAAGTTTGTATTCGTCCATTGTGTTAGTGATCGTCTAAATAATTGAAATGGATATAATTGGGAACTTCTGTAGAAGATTTTTTTAATAAAAAAATGTCTGCAATCTGCCTTGACGAAACACCACTAGCACCGAAGAGCTAATTACCCAAGTGAATTAAATTGGTGAATAACTCCACAATGCAATTAATAAGGAGGAAGAGCAGCTTCGAACAACCGTTACACAGTACAGCGATCTAATAATGATCGTTTGAAATCTGTTACAACGACCGAGAGGCAAAACATGAAGAGGCCTCCCACAGAGGATGCGATGTGAAATAAATACGAGCAGTTTAATTCCCATGAACCCGGGGAGTATGTTACAGAGGTGGGAACCATCAAACGCCGTAAAAGGTCAATCCTGTAGCGGTCGCTGAGATAATATCTCGTGCGGATTAAGCGGAACATTCCTGTGGCAGATATCAGGAAATGGATGTCCTCGATTCAACCATACAGCAACAGTTGGATGGCTTAGGAGATCCCGAAATCAAGAGGGCGCGGTTTCCTTACCCTCCGGCTTCAGAAATGCACAAATTTGAATCGATGGTTATTTTGTACAAAAACAAGATGCACACTAGAATAAACAATCACAATTGCACTTTATAAAATTCCCAAATCATACGTACAGAACTTTATAACTTAGTATGCTAATTACTCAACAAGTTAGTAATAAATTTAGAGAGCGTTCACTATCGTTTAAATTTTAGTATTGCATCATGAACGTTAGGAAATATCGTTTATAATTTTGTCTCTTTAATTTGCCTGTGTTGTGTCAGTGTGATTATGGATGACTTGTCTTATACAGACGTACATACATATGTCTTCGAAGAAATAAAAATCATGATTATTATTATCATTGATAAATTATTGTTAAATTAGTCGTTTTGTTAGCGATGATAATCGAATTTCTACATTCATTGATCATATAATACTTTTAAAAAATGGCTCGTATTTAATTCTGATAAAAATTAATGTATGAATGCTATAAAATTTTGAAATTATTTTGATATTTGTCGATGTATGTGCTTAGCATCTTTTGCAAAAAAATAATCATCAAAACTTAATTTTTCACTGGATATCAGACACTCGACGTGCGAAGTATTCCAGCCAGTTAAAGGGTAAATCCCTTGAGACCATATACAAGAGATGATTCGAAAGACTACGGGAAGATAACAATTTCACATCTAATTAGAAACAACGACCCATGGTAATGCCGCGAGTGAGAATGACATGGGATGAGAAACTTCTTCAATCAAGATGCAATTATGAGTGACTATTCATTTCTTTCATAACGAGCGCAACTAATCAGATATAACAGACGTCACTGTAAAAGTATTTTCTGCGTAAAAAGTAATCATTACGACAAAATGCGGGAAGTAACGGTTATTCAGAACTTATTTAATTCATACAATTTATACTGTATTAATTTAATACTTTACGAAATAACTTGAGGCGAATTAAATTTTAGCGATTACATTTTATGTATTTTTTCATTAACAGATTATCCGTATACGTAAAATATAATTAATATCCATCGCGGATAATCGAAAAATCTACCGTTACCAAAGCATTCCTATTATAATAATTTGTAGCATTTCCATCACTTCTCAATCCTCATGGCGTCTACGAGGTAATGAGGTAATGCGTACAGCTATCTGTGGAAAAATGTGCTGGATATTGATTTATGCAAGGACAGTTTAATATGCATGAGAATATTCTTTTTGCTCTGACAAGAGCTGGATTCTAAGCTTCTTAAGACTCAATCGCTTCTTCGGAATTCCCACGCTTCTTTACTAATATTATCATAAGCTCATGCAATCCTCAGCAATCTTATTAGTTAGACTCCTCAAGTGCACAAAATTTCCAATATCCTACACTAACTGTTTCATTTATAGTTTAAGTGCAATTACCATAGTTCAGCTATAACTGTTTTATTCCTCTTTATCTCCTTGTTTCATAATAGTGGCCTAGTCTTATGTAGCCCTTCACTGCCTGAAAAACTTCATCTCCGGATATCAAACCCCTAAGTTGTAAGTCCTACGTCTGAGTCCTAAGTTCCGATCCGTAAATAACTCTAGGGATAGTTGTTGCTTTATAAAATTCATTTGTCTTTTCTCGTGTTATTATAGTACGTTAGATTATTCCCAGAACCTACCTAAGATATGACAATCCTGAGGAAACACTAGCTCGCTGTTTTGATTGTAAACATTTATCGTCTTAATTCTCAACAATTACCTCTGAATCTATTATTCTTACGTAATCACAGCATTAATTAATCATCTGTTATTTTGATCATCCAAAGCGAAAAATTCTTGTTCAATATCTTGAATACTTCGCTTATAATATATAAACTTCAATACTTGACCATTCAAAATAGTTGTTGAACTAAGAGTATACTACTAAAAAAGCGTAAAAAGCACAGATTTTTTAATACACACTCATGATGCAAAAATGATTTTCTAAGATGAAATTCCACCAAGCATCATTGAACCAGTTTTATTCTATCTCACCATCGTCATTCAAATGAACCATTATATTCTTTCAATATTTCGAGGCATTTACAGCTTTTTCTAATATACAAGTAATAATTCTCGCAGATTTCTGTACCCTACAGGGGTTGTTACTATCTTACAGTCTGAAGCCGATTTCCTACTCATTCCTTGAAAATATGTCCATCATTTTCGTAGAAATATCTTTATCATGGGTGACCTCATATGGTAAGAGTAGTTTTTAACTTGATGATGATTTACAAAATAACCAAATGATCATAAAATTTATAATACTATTTTAGGAAAAAAATGAGGGAAACGAAAGGACTGGCTTGAATTTATTAATTTAATAAAATAGTTTAAAACTCCTTCGGTTTAATAAAATATAAGTAATGATGTATGATTGAAATATAGAAGTGACCGAGGCATGCGTATATGCACCTCTGGAGGCGTCTGGAGTCCGCGATAGGAGATCGTGTAGCGGTACCCGATTCCCACATCTCCACGCCGACTTAATCCCCACTTCCTCTGATCCCGTCGTTGATACTATTCAAAAAGATACAACACCACGCATCTTTTCAATCTAACTTTAGCTCTCTCAGTTTTATGGGCAAGGGTTGAAGAACGGCTTCGATGCACACGATCCACTCCGCTACGAAAATAAACACATCCATCCACAACTCACGTTTTCCTGTCGTATTCTCATATTATAATGAATAAGACCCAGCAATAAATTCAACGTACATAAATTGTATACTATCTGATCATGGAGGCGTTCAAATCTCTTTGAAATTACTCTACAATCACGGTAAGTTTAATGCATGCGATAGGAGATATTGCGTATGAATGACGTCGAATAATACTCAATCTATTGATTATTAACTTCAAAATAATTGCCAAGACTCTAATTATTTACTGAATTAGCCACTTTATGGTTCATCACAATACTTCTGAATTATACTTTGCGTTTATTCAAATACCAGTATGTGGAAACTGTAACGGAAAGTTTAAAGTAAATGAAAAAACTTCACGCAAGGTTCCATTACTTGGAATCAGATTTGAATCATGGGAGTGTATAAAAAGATTTTGTTGACTACAGGGGGAGGTTTCAAACAGGAAACCTTTGTTTCGGCAAGTTATATTTGTACACCCTAATAGCTCAGAAAGTTCAATTGATGATTCACTCAAATAGTTTCCGATTTTAGTTAGACTTGCTACTTGCATCGCTGAAGTATATACATTTTCTTTTGGAACGTCTGCCTATCTTTTAGCATTTTTACTAAAGAAAACATTAATATTAGAGAGCATTTCACGGCAACATAGGTTTTTTGACTTAAGAACTTGTGAGTAAAAAGATATTCATCGAGGAAAAATTCTTTCCTCTATAAAACAAAACGGTGCATGAAAAAATTGTACCCCCATAAACACAATGGCAATTAATAACTAAAAAATCTAGAAAAATAGCTTTGATACTGACAGGGAGAAAAAAGTAACTAGCCACCCTAATACTAAGAGTAAATAATATACTCTTAAACAGTATCTTTTTGAATAATTCATAATTGCCTAAGAAAACTTCAGATACAGACTTGTTTTTTGAAAGAATTATTTTTGACATTTAATTTAATAGAATTTATTCATTCAGTTTTAATAGAATTCTCCTTTCTCTTATGTGTTATAGGAACAGGAATTTTAGAAGAATTCTCATTTAGAATTTACGCGACATTCCTTCACTGAGAACAAAACCTTTTCGTGAAACCTTCCTCTACGTCACCAGCAAAAAGTACCACCCCTACGAAATAAAACTACGAATCCTACATAGATACCTAAAGATTTCAGCGCACCAAAACGTAAGCTGCATAGAAGCGACTCCCTCACACGCAGGTACAAACTTTCCAGAGCACTTTCCCGACTTATTCATCCTCAATTAGCATATGGAAACGGTCAGCTATAATGTAAAAATGCGTGAAAACTCCGAGATCTTTCTCCATCAAGATTTCCACCTTTGGTCTTGCTACCGCGGAAGCTTATAATGTCAACGGGCAGACGTCGTTCGCGATAAACTTAACAGGAACCCGAGCACACTTTATCGCCTCTCGTCATCCTAAATAACGACGGGCGCTCGACGATTTGTGGCACTAAAAGCAAACTTCCTCGCGAAGATCAAAGCAGCCTACGAATCACGATAAGCAAAATAAGATCGAGGAGAAGGAAAGCTGAGGCGTACTTTCACTGGAGCAGCCTCTTCCGAGGAGGGATCGTTAAGAGAGATTCGACTGCCGAAAATAGAATACCACTCCGTTGAGGCGTTTCCGAGGATCTCATAAAAACATTCCGAATCTAAATCGGTCGAGACAGTCAAGGATGCACCACGCGTCTTTTCTTCCTTTGAAATAGCCTTAGAAAAAACTTAATTTTCGGAACGAAGTTCGTGGAATTATGACCAGAAAATTAAACCGGTAAAAAATCTAGATTATACTGAAATAAAATTTGGTAAATTAACACAATTGTTCATCTACCTTAATTTCAACTCCTTGCGATTGTATTTTCATTTTTGGTCCCGACGAGCTAACGAAGTGTGGTTACGCATTGATACGCCGCTAGCCGCCAGTATCAAAGGTATAATTGTATTAAACTTAAATTCAATTACTGTTACATATGGCTAAATTTTATTCAATTTCCAACACCCTTCTCTTCCTTGAATTTTTTTAGTTTTCTTTTGCTACAAAAAGGATCCAACCAACTATTCTTAGTATTTCTTGTTTAAGTATTAATCATTCCTGTTTGAATTGTGTTTTTGTATCGTGTAAATAGGTATATAGGTACATATGAAATTGTGGTTAATTTAAAAGAGGAGTTATACGAAAGGTTTTTGTGGGGTTTCCCTAACGTATTTGGGGAAATGCTGGACAAATTACGCTCCCCTAAACCGCTTGGTCCAATGAGCAAATTATACAAATTAATACGAAATAAATAAATAAGTATTTATAAGAGTCTTTCAAAATTTATAGCACTATCTTTTTGGGTAAGTCGTACCATTGCGTCTCATAACCTTCCATTTTTTTCTAAGATTAAACGTTAAAGTACTTGTGTACTTGCAACAAGGTTCTCCCTTCTATCAAAGCAAAGTATCAGAATCGAATTCATAGAACAATATAACGAAAGTTTTATAGCAAAATTTTATGGCCTAATATGAGAAGCAGATAATTGGGGGCTTCATAGATGTGGGTGTTGCGTAGAATGCAAAACGTGATGATAGGAGAAGAAACGGAGGCGCAAGAGTTGGATTAGGGGGAGAGAGTTTTAATTGAAGTAATTAAGCGTCGACAAAGGAAATGTGTGGGCCAAATATTGAGGAAGTGGGACTGAAAAAGAAAGTAATTGAGGGTATAATGCAAGGGAAAAGACAGGCAAAAGATTAGGCATGACATACAGGGTGGGGTTACCAAGTTACCAAGAAACGAAGAGAATGGCAGGGAACACGAAGTATGAATGCACATGGACTTACCGAATTATAGAACACTATGTATCTATGTATATAAATATACATAGAAGCCTCATTCTCATTAGAAACTTAAACCAATGCATACATATAAATTTTTACCAATCTGACAAATAAATCCTCATTAATATATTTGTATGACAGTAACTTCAGATGGAAGAAGAAACAGTCATATATTTTACAACAAGGTTCAACTGCGCATACACCTGAAACGAGCCCGCCTAAAGGATTTAAAGCTGAACCTTAAATTTATTAAAGAATCGCATAAAATTCTTAAGACAAATTACTTTTAAGCTATCAGCTAGATATTCTAATAGGATAGGCACAGATGGAAATTAAAATCGAGGCAACATTAAAAGAAGACACCCAATATAAACAAATTAGAATAGATGAGGGCCCGAAAGAAACTTTACGAGCGATTCCTGTTAGCTCACGTAATTAAGCAAAATTTATATAACATTAATTTCTATTCGGTGGCTTGTTAAGAAACGAGAAGGATGATGATTTGAAAAAGCCGTCTTCCGAAGAGAATTTCAGAAATTCCGAGGTACGGAAATAGCGTTGGAATTGTGGGGACGAAGAAGATGGTGCTTCACTCAAGAGACGCGCTGTCTCTCCATCATTTGGTAGCGACCCAAAATCACAATTCTCATTCACGGAAAGGCACAAAAGATGCTCCTGTCTTATCCCGAAGGAAATCCCCGGATACATCCTCATTTGTTTACTCATTTACGTCCTGACAGAGTAAACAAATCAAATACGGATGTCCCATTTCGTCTATTTTTACACCTGCCCACACTTTGAAAACGTTCAGCTGTGGAAGGTGATAAGACCTCACCCCGAGTGTGTTTGGAAAACAGAGAATGGGAATCGTATCTCGTAAAAAGATTTCGGAGAGTATTGACGGGCTTCTATACTACCTATATGGAATCAAATGTTTGAAAGACGAAGTTTAATTACATTTAAAAAACGATAATAAATGAATCATAGATATAAATTAAATGAAAACATAAGTAAATAATGAGATTATGCAATACAAGTAATTAAGTTCTGAACAACTATTTCATTATTTTACTCATACGGGAATTCTAATCCAAAATTGTATTTCTTCTATCTGACCTTAAAGAGTATTTACATGAAATTTTACACTATTAAATCAAAAAAAGTCGACAAACAATAACTTACACCTAGAAAAAGAAGTCAATAGGTATAAACAAACCGACGACCATCAGATACCAGCAGGGACGGATTTACCATGAAGCGCACAAGCTAAGGGTCTCGTTAAAGGGCCCCAAAAAAAGACCTTTTATTATTTTTATAAATGAACACTATTACTATTACTGAAATTCATCCTTGGATATTAATTATTGATACAAACTAAATTATTTAGATACTATGGTAAACACAATGATTAAAATACAAAGTTGATGAAAAATTATTAGATGATAAATACAAATTAATATGTACAAACAAGATATAGTAACCACAAAAAGATTTGAGTTGTGAGAAAAACTCCTCGATTAAAGGTCTATGGAGAAAAGGTGATGTCATGAAAGGAATTATCTTAGTCTAATATTTGTCTCACTGGATATTACGTCAATTACTTTACGGTTATTCACACAATGGTTGTTCATGTTCGCTTATACGTAATGTTAACGCTAATCGTACGCCGAAATTAAATAGACGATGAGAATGCCGTGACTGGCAGGGTAAAGAAACCTTTGAACTCCTCATAAGCCGCCGTTCTCAGGAGTGAAACCGCTATGAAAATAGTCACGAAGGTCAGCAAATACGAGGGAAAAGCATCTCCTTAAGTCAAATTTTGGATGTCGGCAGGTGCTTAAGAGGAGATGGAGGTCAATGGTGATCACTCGTTGGTTTTTTCATCGTCTGGCGAAACGACGCGTGGCCAAAGATCTCCCTGAGCGTCAAATTCGAATTAATCACTGCAATAAATAAGCTCCTAATGAGACCAGAGAACAAAATGCTGGCAGCAATTACGGAGGGATTCCAGATACCAGGAGATCATAGGATGAGTATGCGGAAACTTGAGAAACATCACTGATACATTTTTTTATTTAGATTATGGAGATAAAGCTAAACTTTGCGGAACAAAATTGTGCGTCTTAACCCAAGTTTGTGCAAGGAGTAAAATTAGGTGGTTAGAACACCAGCCCGGACAGTGAGAGACCCGGGTTCTAGTCCCAGTCAAGTCAAAATATTGTTAATTCGATTACCTTGCTAAGTATGAAAGCGAAATTGATTTATTTGAGCTATTTCCGATTCGGCTATGGATCCGAGTGATGACTTACGGCTTCAAAAAAAAAAAGGGGAACTCGGAATAGTTTTAAAGGCTCTACTGCAAACGCAAACGGCAAGGGTTCCCAATCTACGACTGCTCATCTGCTTGGATTATCTTTGAGATTAAATTTTGACTCAGCGTGTAAACGTTGAGTATAAGAGGTAAAAGCCTGAGAAACGATAGGCGTGGTGATAGCTAAATAACCTTCATTTCCCGTTTGTTAGGCTCTAATATGAAAGCCTAAACCTGCTATCTCCCAAGGAGTTATGAATGGGAGACTTATATTATAGTTCAAAGGTTCCGACCAAAGACAATATCAACTGCACAGAAACAGGTTTACCGTTATGCAGATTTTTCGAAAAAATATCTTGTATTAAATAAAAGTAACTGTTTGTCTAAGTATTTGTTAGAAATTACACGAGATAAAGATAAAAAAGATGATTTAACGGTAAAATAATTCTACATCCACTGCTATTCAAGAGATTGTTGTATGTGATTAGAAGTTTATACCTAAATTATGGGTTGAAAGTTAATACGTAATATTTCATAACTAAAGGTACAAGCTTTTGGCTCAAGGGTTCTTCCCACGGTGAAGCGTTTTAACATTGATTTCACGTGCGACTCGATCGAGTCTGGAACCTTGTTGTTGCATGGACTATGAGTATTGAGTAAAGGGTTTGAAATATGAGATAATCATAAATTTAAAGAGACGCATACATCATGCTCATAGTGGGAGGCGAGGGAATGCCAAGGCCGTTTTCTTAGGAGGAGAGAAGAGTGGTTTGTCGAGTTTGCGTCTTCCACAGACTGCTCGACGTTTACCTACAAACGGGATAAGTACGAAAACAATCACGGATTAGAAAACAGAAAGGAGTAATTGAGCGATGAGATGTGAAATCGATGGATTGGACTCTCGCTTTAAGAGCTAGACAAACGCACACGTATTCCAACTCTTTGTAAAATAACCGCTAATAAATTAGTACTAAGTATCTAAGTATATGATCTGTTATTAATTTGCCTACGTTCTTCAGATAATTCCTCTCCACCCAACCTCCGATATTTGTGGTGATTTGATATTTTTTAAAATTGTAATTTCACAGATACTTTTAAATTTTTTATTATACAACTATTTATTACAATTGTAGTTTTATATAATTTAATATGATCTTATTTTATTAGTATCGGTTGATGGGAAGATGGGAAATTTAGGTTTCGATTTCACCGAATAACGTCCTTTGTCTACTTATCTGTCTAATTTTGAAGTAAGACCATTATGCATAAAATCAGACGATGTACTCATTACTAATCATTATTTCAAAATAGTTTCAAAAATATTGTTGAAAGTTACTTAAATGCCTTCTACCCATAAATACAATTCACTTGTTTAGCGATGTATGACATAAGGGAATGAAAACATGCTTGGGCAACAAAAGTCAGTACAAATAGCTCAAAATGTAAAGCTTCTCCAACTTACGGTGATTGACAACTTTAAAAGAAAACATTAAGTGCTGCTGTAATACCATCTGACGTGGGCTGTGAATCCTTGGAGGAAAGGAGATTAAAAGTTAAGTTAAGACCATTAAATTAATTTAGAGAAAGTGTGTTCCTAGAAAACTTAATGGATATTTGGCGATCTCTCTGCTACTTCTGCCATTTCAAAAATGAAAGAATCGGAGACTTAGCCAAAAATTTGAGCACTATTTTCAACAAACTCCATGCGATAGTATAAAAAAATAGATGGTCGCTGGGCGGTGACAACCCACATGCATAGAATATGGAGATAGGTGGCTTGCAAAGTATCCATGCAGGTGTGGACTACATAGAGAGACAATACGAAGGAGAACTACAATTATCATACATTAAAAACGGCATAGAAAAGAAGATGAGCAGACAAAAAAAGGCCTAAGCTTAAAATTTCCATTCCCTTTTCCGTATTTGGCGACATACATTCATTTGACATCGTTCTCCAAAACCATGCCTTTCCATCGGAAGAAAATTTATCTATTCCGTATGCGGCGGAGTGCCTGCTTAGCACGACTCAACCCGCGCGGGTTTTTAACTTATTAAAGCCAATTCAGATTAGATGGATTTTCACGCCTGGGCAAAAGGAAACTAAACAACCTAAACCGTTGACCTATATTAGTTACGGCTCGATAGATGACAGCATTTCATTCTGTAACACTAATGGAGGAGAAAGATCTCGGGATGGAAAGCAATCCGCATAAAACTTAAGATAGAATTTTATACTCGGCTCCGGGATTTTTCGAGAGAAACTCCACACTTCGATGTCAATGCTTAACTGCGGCGATGTCGTTCTCTTCGGCACTTCAAATATTATGCCCTTGAACGGGAGTCTAAAAAATAAACAGAGACCTACATTTCTCATACAAGTATGCATAGGGCATTGCGGAAAGATGAAGCGGGCAAGCTAACGCATTCAATTAGATCGGGGGTATGGGAGCTTTTACACCGGCAATTCGTATTAGCTTCGATATAAACTTAACGGGCCGCAGACGATGTATTATTTGCACCAAAAAAGAGATTTCTAAGAATTTTTCCGTTTCATTGCTCTTTTATAATGATAGGTAATGTGAACGTGAGTTTCACATTTCAAGGTATCTTTCAACCAATTTTTGCTTTTTTCGATTTAGTTATCAACGCTTACCACACAAAATTGGATGAAACATTCAAAAAGAACAATCTGTTAGGTTAATCTACTTATTAATTTTCTGACGCAACGCTTAGCTCCATCTATCATAAAATTATTTCGAAAAAAAATATTCAATACAAAAAGGTTTCAGAATAAAATAAAAGGCCGTATTACATTTCTGCTAAAGAAAAGCCTATTCATGGGCCTACTCATATACATTTCCTTAGGAAATGCGAAGTTTTTCACTGATTTGTGACCAAAAGCTATGACTCTTTAAGAATACAATGGATATAAAATTTTCAGACTTCAAGTCATACATATTTTTAAAGCTAACTGAAATGAGCAATCCCTGTCTTATTTATTTCGTTTCTTATATAAACAAAAAATATCTACCCTGAAGTGGAGAAGGCAATATAAGATCAGGATTGAAAATAATAGTTACATCAACCTAGCTAAACAACTGATGACAGCGACAAAACTGCAAAAATAAAGGTAAGCACAAACGCAATTGTGTGAATATAAGATAGCACAACTGCCATAAGCAGTACAGAGTCGAATTCAAAGGGCAAAGGCAGAGTTACATGAAAGCATTGTCTGCTAATTCTTTCACGGCATCGGCGTATTTTTAAAGACCAACTTTCCCTGATTAGATATCATCAAGGAGTCATTATTCCTCACCACGACAAAATATCTGTTGCTTCATTCTTGCTCAATAAAACATTAACAAGATGAAGGAGATGGATAGGAGGAAATGAGGGACACATATCAGAAAATTAGCTGATTCTTGATGGGCAAAGCTTATATAATACATCTATATCGATCTGCATCTACATTAACACACTAAAATCCGCCTTTGGGCGAGTGGCAGAGGGCGTTAACACCAGGCGTTATTTCTTTAGTTCTTTATCATCGTGTATCGTTCACGTCAAGAATCCATTTTTAAACGATTTTTATTATGATCTACTTATCTTATTTTGCGCTCATAATCGGATCGGCCGAAGTAACAGAGTGGTTGAATAACACCGGTTACCTCTTCCGCAAACGTACTTTGCCTGAATGTATCAGGCAATCGCAGCCTGGCTTCGAATCTCTTTTCTTTCACAGATTCCCAGCCTGCATCTGGGAGCATTTTAGTAACGCTTGCCTATTTATCGTAGCATTTTTTCACTTTCGCTTTGAGATACCCAAACTGAATGGGGAAATCATAAAAAATATACATATGACACCTAAATTGTTTTCACTGTAACCAAAATACTCTGCATATAAAGAAAGAAACATTATTTAGTCGTTGGCTGAAGCATAGGCTTTTTTCTTTCAATGGACTTGTAATATATGTATTAAAGTAAATGAATTGTTTCTTTTTAATTTCATTTATTACCTTCTTAATTTCATACCATTAATTGTATCCAGACTTCATTTCATTTTTAATTTTCAATTGTGATTATTTCGTAATTATCCTAAACCACGTATTTTGTGTAAGCAGAGTGTTAAAAATAGCTAGGTAAGATTTTTTCTGAAATGAAATGAACTATTATTACTATCGTTAATATTGCAACATATCGTATTGAGATATGCTTTCTCGCGTTGGTGGGTAGCATCTTAGAGACGGTGGAAGAAGGACGGTCAGATCACAGCCACTTTCAATGCAACACTCCTGGGAAAACAGAGACGCCGCGCGGAATTCAGAATTTTTCGAGGGAGAACCGCGAAATATGCGGAAAAGTCAAATATGGGCGACTCGGCGACCCTAACAGTAACAGAAAGTCACGGTCGTTGTTTCAGATACGCGGCTTGTTAGATTCGTTCCGCTCCAGTCCGAGGAAGAATGCTTTGTTCTGCCATCCAACGCATCTCCCATTCATCTGTCCATCCGCTCACTCCCACGAGCACTTCGGCCTACTAAACCTTGAAGCCTTCCGCAGACGTTTCTTCTCCGATGGAAGCCAATCGCGATCGAAAAACGGTGCCCTCGGCATAACCGATTCCGATCTTCCGTTGATATCTTGAAATGGCCGAAGAGAGAAAGTGCATTTCGGCATTCCGCCGCTGATAGAAATATGCCTCTACAACACACACGTGTCGCTTGGATGGAGATCCTAAGAAGTACCGCGCAGTAAATCCAGGGCTTCACATTTTTCGTGCCAGTTTTCGCTTCGGTTCAAAGATTAAACTAAATTTGGTTAAGTTCCGGTTTCGCTTCATATGCCAACGTAGAGCCATTACGAACCGGTTTCCTTCTTTAAGATCATTTCATATCTACATTAATACCCGACAAGCCACCCTTCGACGTGTGACAGAGAGCGTAAACACACGTTCTTTATTACCGGTTACACCTTCTGCAACTTTTCCTGAGTTTATATATTTATTTATTAATTTAAACGCTGCAAGTTGGTATTAATACCAGGTGGCAACGGTTGAGGGGGATACAGCAATACAATCTGTATTCCGGCATTCGCCCAAAGATGACAGGGAAACCCTTCCAAAAACCTCCCGTGGACAGTACACATCTTAACAGTAGCAATAGGCCCAATCAGTACAATATGACAAACAAGTAAGATAAACAATATACAAACACCCCTACCAAACACAAATACAGTCGGCTTTTACATATTTAATTGTACTACATGGAACTACTACTACTTTATCATGCAATCGCACCCTAGCTTTTGATCTCATTACTAAAAAATGTAATTTATTTAAAAATCAAAATTGTCATATACTTCCGAAGGTTATTCTATTAGGCTAAAATTTATTTGTGAAATGAGGTTCAATTATTTTTCCTAAAACTTACGATATTAAAAAGTAATGGGCGATACATTAAATAAGGTAAATTCAGACTTATTAAAGACTTAATTTTAGCTTGTGGCAACTCGCCGTTACGCAGATTTAGCTGAGCTCCGAAACTTATACTTAAGTAAAATGGTATAAAATTAATTGTAGAAGCCGGTGAAACTGCATTATCAACTGTTGAAACTGGTCCGGTCGCATTAAATATTCTGGGAAACTTTTACTTAGTTATTTCCACCATAAATAGTATTTAGTAGTAGTTTGAAGCCTAAATTCGTAATTAAATAAATGCGGACATGTATAATATAAACGAAACCGTTTTCGGTCCCGGTTCGCATTCAAGGACTTCAATTTTTTCGGTTAGGTTTTCAATCCGGCAGAAATAACTATTTTTCCAGTTTCGGTAAGGTTCCGTCTTCATGTCCAGCGCTTCTTTCCACTCTGCAGTTGCCAAACAAGGAAGAGGGAAAGAATTCCGAATAAAAGGCAAATACCCAAGAAATAAACGGGCGTGAAAAAAGGCTGGGCTTCGACCGGCGGTACCTTTCTCACACCTGTTTATCTCCGGGTTATTTGCAGGAGCACACCTCTCGTGCAAAATTCCTCTTTCTGCAGCAGAGATCGTAGGCGGGTTACCATAAAGAGACTGCGGTGGAAGGTGCCGTTGTGTCGCTCATTCGGCAAACGGATTGAGACTGAGCAGCATACGGAAGGTGCACGGCCGCCCTCAGGCAGCCGCTGTCTAAATTGTACACGTTTTCTCTTCTGAGTGAATATTCGCCATCGAATATTACACCGCTGCATTTTCAGGGGAATGGAAGTCTTCATTATTAACTTTTTGGAACACTTACAAAGACGTCAATTATTAATACGAATGATGATTTTATCATGATGATTATATAAACGATATATTAGTTTCAATATTGTAATTCTTTGATTTGTTAATCAGGTTCAAGATCGCTGGTGAATATCTTAGGTATTTCACTATTAACAACACTATTTAGCACATCAACCAGATCGTCATTTATTCCTGCCAGCGTATCTTGATTAATAATACATGCAAATTTTTATATGTCGTTCGATAAAGGATAGGGGAAACTGAATTTGTCATTGTCGATGTCTAATTCTTGGTCATAGCTTTGATAAATGTAAAATTAGCTGTAGTGTGATGGATACTGAAATATAGCATTAATCCCAGTCGCTCCTTAGAAATTACTATGAAAATGGTCATTCATAAGATCATTATACTGCTTTTATACGCCTCTCTCTAAATCTATAGGAGGCTAAAGGAGATAGGATCGTGTACAGGAAATAATTGTATATTTTCATACATTAACTAAGTACAGAGTTCATATTCAATTCCGGAAAATCTGGGAATTAAGGCCCAAAAATCGATGTCCCTTGAGACGGATTCATCACCTACTTACTACGTGAAGTCGTCTCTACTTATGGAATTGAACCGCGAGTTGTTAGTGCACACAGTAATATACGACGATTTTTTCGCATAACCTACGCTCTTTATTATGGAAGATAATTATCATATAATCGCATTAAGATATGATACGGGTGTTTTCCTGCAGTGGATCTTTTTTCCTAAGAAATCACCTTAGGTTTTTTTACATCCACTGCTTATTTCTATTCACCTACACGAATATTTTTATGTAAATAATATCAATGACAAAAGGTTAGATGGAAGAAGACACTTTTCAGTCTCAATCTCCCCTTAATAATGAACCTTAATTATCATTCAATGGAAGTTTCTAATGAAAATGATAAAATATTTTACTTCACACTCAGAACTTTCTTCTTTGTCAATTCCGAATTCACGATGTGACCAGAAAACACGTGGTTTTGTGTGCCAGGCAGTTTGAGCTATTACGGAAGTGTGTCGCCGAAGACAAAAGGTTGGCATGCATTGGCTTAAGGAAACATCCACCCCCTTGAAGTGGAGAATCCAAGAAAAAATCTTTTTCAACCGTAATCGTTCAACCACCGGTAATGGAGGCGGTACTCAAAACAGAGTTCAAAGAGCGATTTCCAGACTGATTCTTCTCGGGAAAGATAAATAATTCCTAGATTGGCTCCAGTTCGTATTCCCTCCTTGTTTGCTCCTCGTCCTAGCAACGCCGCATCGTGACTGCCAACGTGGAAATGGGTCGCGAGGGAAATTTTCATAAGTGTGAATGTCAGTGGGAGATAACATAAATAATGGGTCGAATGTCATCCTTTCCATAAGCAATGCATTCATCACGAATGCTCGCGGGAACTTTCTTTAGAGGCGAGAAGGATCGCAGGCCATTCATTAAACCTATCCACGCCTTACGTCCATGCATAACTTCTTCGTTTTTCGACGCTCGGGATGGATGCAGGAATGCTAGACGAACCTTGGAGAGACTGGCTTGAAGCGCAAGGTTTGAAGCACACGAATGTCACGATACACGGTCAAACAATTTCATAGGAGATCTAGCTACATAATGACATTCTGCTCAGCTAACAATCTGAACCGATTATTCCCTACGGTCATTAAAAAGGTCGTTAATTTTAGAACTTGCATACGTCTTGCTTCCGGGAGAAATTGAGTTTACTTATACGAGGTGGTCTGAAAAGTTTCCGACCCCAGATTTTTCAGAAATCTTCAGAAAATTTTCAGATATCTTCAGAAAACATGTTGAGAAATGACGAAATGTCGGAAACTTTTCAGACCACCCATGTACTTCATATATAGGCTATTAGCATATATCTGTGCTTGTGCAGTATATAAATATATAAAAATATGAAAAATAGAAAGGTGGAGTGTAACGAAAAAAGACTTCTTGCACTTTTCCACAGAGACATCGATTCGCTACAGGTTTCGTAAGCGTAATTACATCTCGAGGCCGATTTCATCAACAGAAAGATGAATGGTTATGGAAACATATAGCACAGTAAACTTCCACACGGAAGTTTACTTTGTTATTTTTTCCATAACCTTATAATGTCCTTCCACGAAGTGATGTTATAGAGTTTATTAGAAAGATGATTACAAGCGGAAGGTTTTTGTTGAGGAATCATAGACTGAGTTTCACCGAGAGAAGCATTGAGAAAATGGTTATTAAAGAGTACAAGATGTTGTTGATTCAAGGATAGTACAAGTCAAAGTTTCTTTAAGAAAATTAAGAACTGTTTTCTCAATAAAACATATTTATAGTGTAGGCATATTCAATAATGAAAAATTAGTAATGAAATATATCTGCCTGTAAAAATTTGCAATTTTACAGTTTCCTTAATGTGTTTAAATATGATACATTTAATGTAATGCATATCAAATTATATTTCATAATAGACTTTAGGGTAATGCCGTAAAAATATTATTTCAAACTGATAATGAAGTGAAATAAACTCATTACAATCGCACAAAATAATGAGAAAAAAATAAAACGCAAAAGAATATAAAAAATAAATAGGAAAAAGATTAAGTACGCTGAAAAAACTGCGATAGGTATTGTAACGGTATTACGCACCGGTTCAAGAAGCATCCATGCTCGAAAACAATGGAACTCGTCTTGATTTACCAGCCACGCTTGATATGGTTTTCCCAGTATGCCCGTTGGTTTACTGCAATTGCTTTCTAACAATATAAATGCTTTCGACACCTTATTGAGATTCTTTCGCTCTTGCCGGGAAAAATAATTGATTCATGTTCAGCACAGAAAGTAATATGTTTTTCTTACGTTTCATAATTCCATAGGTTAAATCGAAATGATTATATTCAACATAGTAATGTTCGTGAATTTTTAATTCTGTCTTTTCAGATAAAATTGGGAAACTCGAGAGAAACGAGTCAAGTACTGGGGTACTAAATAGAAAATTGAACTCCATACCTTGTTACTTCACACACATTAAGAACGTCTACTCAAAGGAATCCCTTGTTTTAAATGAAAGAAAAATTACGCTGAGATAGTTAGCTAAATTCTTACAAAAATATCTGCAAATGAAAATCTTAAAAAGCAAGGCCACCTTCATAAATGATACGCCAATACAGTAACAAATAGAGCGATAGAAAATGTACTTAAAAATAAAGGCAAATACCTCAGTATTGAAAAAACATCTAGGGTTATTTTAATGTTTCATTTGACAGATCACGAGCTCAAACATATTTATACCAATCTAATAAAGGAGGGATAAAAGTAAAAGATGCTGTATGACGTAATGATGGAATGAAGTTACCAAGAAATAAAGGTAAATACGTTAAGTAGGGAACTTTACGGCACATGGACATAACGTAGTAAGGTAAAAGATATACGACGAACCATTTATAAGAAATGGAAAACCATCAAATTAAATCTCATTCTCGCATTATTATTTATAAAGAAAGAGAGGATGAATGCGTGCAGAATTATACGACGGGAATCCTGCCCGAGGCACTTGCCTTTCAGCGCTTGGGCGCATGGCTGCAAAAAACGGGCACCTATAAATAGCGAGAGACTTCAATGGCCCTTTCACGTGTCCACTACAGCACCGCGGCTTTGCTCGTACTGAGCCCATGCATCGGGAACCACTTTTTTCTTCATTACGACATGATTGTCGATCGGCTGCTCCAATTCCGGGAGCCAAGGGGGATCTACTCTGACGCCAACTGCCCATGCAATTGTTAACTACGGGGGAGATTTCAATGCTCGGCGTATTTGATCCTGTGTTGACTGCATCGTCCCGCTTTCTCACCTTTGAGCTACGTTTCTACATCGTCTTAAATATTCAATATCAATCTATTGGAATTCCTACTTTTAAAAGCGAGTTACGCCGCCTCAGCAATGAAAATTCAATGACAATTCTATGAGGCATACTTGTGATACCGAATTATTGAAACGGACTCGAAAGAGATCATTAAATTACATTCTCCTCCCTAATTAGCGTGTAAAAGAAGGGAAATCTCGAAATTTACTTTCATTCCGTCATGACTAATAAGCAATTTTAAGCTTCATGAAAATAATAAGTGCATTCTGCCTCTAGCGTCATGTAATCTCGCATGGTTTCGTCATAATTAAAAAGAAGATTTTAACGCACGACACATACTATTGGTATGATCTAAGTGCACATTCCAAATTGTAAACTAGAGCCCTAGATAAGAAAACTAGGGCTGAATTTACGGGCGTGGCAAGTCTACAGTATATATCAAATTTCTATATTTTACCAGATACGTGTGGTACTTTTTGTTTCTAGTTCACGTTGTAGCTGAATAGCTTGGCTGAAATCATATTTAAAAGATTATCAATGCTAAATACAAACAAAATGGTTCTCGTCTCATATAGTTTCAGAGCATTAATTTTGTCCTCCCATCCCATCTTCAAAGTTAAAATAGGCATCCCTTATACAAATTTGAATGTAATTATTATTACAAATTTGTATTTAATTATTTTATTATTATTAAAAATATAAATCTCCTCCTGTATAGTTTTATATCTTAGAAATTCAATCAAAGAAGCTTTGACTTTGTGGAACTCAATCCTGGTATTTCTTGTTAAAATATTTTCTTCCTAATTCTTAGAAATTATTTAAGGTCACCCATTTGTTGTTTTATACTTAACCCTATATTGTTTATCGTCTCAATTGGCCCTACATGAATGCACCAGAAACTTGGTTCATTTGACTACTCACATTTGCTTACATTAATACTAATAAGTACTTGCTCATAAAAACCTTAAATTACTGAAATTTATTGATTAATATTCAGGAGTGTTGACAACAAATACAACATGATAATTCGAAAGATAAGGCAATGAATCAACAAATTAAAAATGGATGGATGGGTCGAGGAAATCCTTCGCGTTGAGAAGATGTTAAAGAATACGATAATAGCCGTCAAGATAATGACAGATCAAAGATATCACAGAACGTCCTTTTGGGATAGAAAAAGATCCAAGCTCTTAGATGGTGTCGAGGATGGATAGACAGGTATCATGACTTGGAGAAAAAAAGCGGACACAGTAAAATGCGAAGATTGACAACACAGTCACGAATCCCAGGGAAGCCGGAATACCAACGATGATAACTGTTCCTTGCATAAGGCACCTGAATAGCACGCTGACTATTTATAGTAAAATGGAATAAAAACTGGAACTTCCTTCTTCGCGATTACTTTAATTGCTTACACCACCGACCACACTTTAAACCTCACCGGTAACTGTACCATATGCTTTTGGTCTGTACGACACGCACTTACATACGAAGGAGAATCGTTGTAGGCCAACTGAATGAGCACTAAATTATGGGTAAAAACGCTATACCGTTGCGTGGTAACCACGCTGCGTAATTGCACCAAGAATGCCTATATCCTTCCTTCTCCTCCTAAGAATTCGCGACGGGCGCACCTCTCACCGCCCCTCCTCCACGTATCTCGAGGCACGCAATTACGCAGCGATTCCCTTAATCCGAGATGCGTTCCCAGAATCGACGTCTAACGCCGAAACGACGCGAATCGGAAATGCTCCCCCTTGGGTGGGGTCGCTTCCGGGGTGGAATTAAGCTCAGAATAATTTCGCCAGCATTACAAGCAGAATTACATTCATACGTAGCTTTCACGCTTTCTGGGTAAGCGAAGTAGCAGCCTCGAATATTCAAAGCACTTCTCCCCACGATTTCCTTGAACGCCTTTTTCCCTTCAAACTTTATAAAACATCCCCTTTCATTATTTCGACTGCGTTCGTTTACTCTTCATCGTTTTGCCCACCGCATTCGACAGGCTTTTCCTGTCTTCCATCCTCTCCCTGCGTTCAAACTTTGGTAATACACCCCTATCACACGGTTTTTCAGCTACCGAAGCGTGGCTGCTGATATGTGCTCGAAGTAACAACGTCAAAAATATTGACTATACAAACGAAATAGAATTATGATGCGCATCGTGAGACGACTAAATGAAAAGTTTTCATTTACCACGAAGAATGAACTGAGATGAGAGATGCTTCATTCATAACTGGTTTTAGATTTTCACTTTCAAAGTTATTCTTAACTTCTCGAAATCAACGAAAAAGTTAATAAGTTAAAAATATGTCACAAAGAATAAGATTATGATTAGGTTACAACTAAATTGAAAGTACTACGTGGAATCTGGTGGAATTTAATTTGAAACATCTTATTTCTTCTTCCATTTAGGTTAAAATTATCATCAAGTATTATTTTAACGGATTAAAATTTAATGCCACAAAAAACGTTTTTAAAATTAATATTCGATACTATTTTTAAGGGTGGTGTTAAGATGAATCCTACGGAAGATTGCTTATCCGCCATATACTTAATATTTTAATCAATCAATAACTCTTCGTCCTTAAATACTCAAAAAAAGAACAGGTGATAATCTCTGTACTCCATTAACAGTAAAATGATTTGCATCCATGATAAATAAAATTTTCCGAAGTATTAAACACAAATAAAAAAAGTGTTCTTCGGTTCCAATTTTAAATGATTCTAATAAAAAGTAGTTGATAGAGACACAAGATTTTGCAGCTTCATTCTTCAAACATTCACCTACTTTTTGCCCTCTTCAGATGTTTCCGCTGCCCAACAGATAGAAAGCAGACTTTCAGATCTACTTGACGATAGTATGGACGTTTAGACATAAAAAGTAAAAGAGATCATTTGCCGACTTTAGCTATGAATGGACAACTTCTATGTGAATAAGACACACAGACCCCATGGAAAACGCTAATCACAGCATTTGACAAGGATTAACCAAAATGAATACCATAATAAAGCATAACTTTTACTTCAATAGCTGTCATATCATGGTTATTGACAGAGAATGAGACAAAGTTAGCTCAAAAAAACAATTTTTGTCCACAGAATTAACAGAAAATGAAAAATAGTCCATTAATCTATATACGGTAGCGAGAGCGTTAATTTTCAATTAGCTATAATTTATGAAAATCCAAGGACAATTTGTCTACTTTCAATTCGATCAACATTCTAGATTTCTTTCTAAGAGAAATTACGAGGAAAAAAATGGAAATGGCTGAGTTTGTTCACGCGCTGAAACCAATGATGCGATGCAAGTAGAAAGATAAACGTTCTCACTGTGAGATCCCTTCGATATGTTACGTGCTACTAGTTAGTGTGAGAAGTCGGCGTAACTTCAAGAAGCGGAAAGAGGGCAAGCAACGGTTTAAGGCAATCCAAGCGAAACAATGTCTTTAGCAATTTGTGCAGGCGATACAACCACGTAGTCTCCTCTTGTAATTGCTTTAATTCCTTGGTAAACGAAAATATTAGCATAATTGGGTACGACAGCGCTCGGGAAACCATTGTGAGCTTGCATGGGAAAAGGACTGGAAAGAATGTTTTCAGAAGAGACCATTTCAGCTCATTATACACTGATGAACGTAGGAGCCCTTATTTGGGGTCCTACGTGCCTCACACCATTCCTGCATATACTAAAAATAATAATACAAAGAAAAGGGAAACATATAGAAGGAGATTTTACAAGAATATATTTAACTAATCAAGCTTGAACATGAAAAAGCAACTAGTCTGAAATTACCTTATAGAGGGTAAAATAACAATAGTGCAGGAATTCAAATCATGGTAACGAACAGTACCTTCGGGTAGCAATAACTAATATAAAAGCTCCAATACACCGTTAACCAAAATCGTGCACACAAATTGACTCAATTTTTTTCAAACAAAACGGCAAGATGCAAAATGAAGAGTTATGAATGCTAAAAGGTTTCAGAATGTGAATATTCGTTCTGGGCGATACCCGTCCAACATACCGCTTCATTAGAACACCATTAAACATTTAGTATAGTCCGATTTAAAATAATACTGACAACGCGAGAAAGGAAATACCCCCAACTGAAACCATTAAAACTCCCGGAGAGTTTAGTAAGCAAGAGTCATCCGAAATAAATAATTCTACGGATATTCCAGTGAGTTAAGGAAGATTCCGTATTAATGGGTTACAACTTTATCTACTAAAATACATTCCTGCCATTGAAATGTGAGTTGACTATATATAGATAAATAGTTTGAGAACTTGGGGAATCGGAATTAGATTTTCAAATATTTTATCGAACGTCAAAGTTACTGAATAAGACCACGGCTGAGTTATTTTTATTAAACGTATATCACGAAGTAATTCATGAAATTTGGACGGAGAAATCGTCAACATTTTCAAGCAAAATATTATTATTATAATATTTCTAGCAAAGGATGCTATTTTTTATAAGCTTTCTCCAGAATTGAACTTTAATTATCTGAATAATACCGAATTCAAAATATTCGATACAAATCAGTAAGTTATGGAATCCTCCTAATAAAAATATTTGTCAAAATAATAAAATAATGATGACATTTTCAAGATTTTTGATGCTCCCTACAGGTTGAAAAAGCCATATGCTATAGGTTTAAAAATTAAAAAAATTCAATTCCAAATAACAAGGGATACATGAAAATCAGCTTCACTTTGTGATTGATGTTCAGAGTGCATATTTCTACATCGTTCCTACCAAATACGGAGAGCATGCTAACTTCACGTTGACTTTCCGAAAAGAATTACCTAATTTAAGGCAAGGGTTAAATTGAAAGAACATCTTTAGCACCACTAAAGACTGCATATCGTTACGACTGAAGCTCAGACTTCTATTTCACACTTGCTTGAGCGTTCAGGTACAGATACCTCGGAGGTATTTTTGGGGCTTTGGTACCACTATGGTCCAATAGCATCGTCAGGTGAGGTCAAAGACCTTCTTGAGGCGATACAACGATTGCTATTTAGCCCTTCCTCGTAAATTACTGATAGCGTCTATGGTTCCAATTTGGATTTAAATATAAGTAGACCTTTTGCTAACGTACAAAGTTAACTATGGCAATGACGGAAATAGTTGCAAATTTAAGGCATTTTTTTAAATTAAATTAAAATTTTGATCTTATCCGACAAACTTTTCACTGTCTAATTAAAGTTTTTTTCAAAGGAAGTAACTACGTTTGCGCACGAAAATAGACTATCATCTACTCCTGAATGAAATGAAATTTTGGCTACCGTGGTATGAATGGATTATATGTTCAAGAAAATTTTAGGAAATTTTATCGCCTCGTAGTTCTTGGAAATATAAATATCAGTAATGACCAGAAAATTTAGGACATGAGTTTTGCGTGAGAATAACTTTCCTCATAAGATATCCGAGAAAAACCTACAAAAAGATACCACTCTTGCATATTGATATTAACTTATTTCAGACGCGGTAAAATTTGAATTCGGGAAGCTTAAGCTTCTTAAGGGCCTTCAAATTTTAAGGCCCTTCGTTCTACGCGCAGGCTCTACGCAAAGTTAAAACTCATGGATGATGTGTGAAATACTAAGATCGAACAAGTTGAACAACACCATGAAGCTGCTCACCGGTTATGAAGCAATCCTCAAATGTGAACTTCCCAACTCAACTCAAATCGGCAATTTTATACCACGTCTTTACGAAACAGTCTAAATTGAAAACGAAGACAACACCGACTGTGAAGTGCAATCTTTTCGTATTATCATAAGTGATTTCCTATTAACGTTGTATTTCTGCTTAGTCTTTATATACATTTTTACATCGTTTTCGTCGTATTTTTCACCCACTTCGCTCTAGATGCATTCCCACAAAGGAGTTTTTCTTAAATAATCTTAAAACTGGAACGGTATTTTTGCAATGTGTTCTTCTTATAAGCGAAAAATGCAGCTCATGCATAACAGGGATTAGGCAAATCGGTCACTGTGGCGTACCACGCGAAACACCAACATTTTCGTCACGACTCACTAACTAACTCACACCGTCTGGAAACCATTGTCTTAAAGAGTTGGCGACCCAACCTACTACGGACGGAGCCGAACTCCTTGGACATTGTCCCATCACATCACTCACCGCCTTGCAGACGCCACGCCGAAAGTAGCATTCCCTGTTATTTATAAAATCGCCTTGAAACACTCTCTCCCTAAGGTAATAAGAGGCAGCAGGGATTACGCGCAGGGCTGTCGTAATTCATTTAAGACAAGTTCATTGTCCACGGCGTGAGAAAGGAAGTGGGAGGAGGGCGGAAGTCCTACACATGCATCCAGAGGAGGGCTCCCTCCACTCACCATCGATTAGCGGCACCAGAGAAGCTCACGGCACTCACCTGAAACGGATAAAATGAGAATCGTTAGCGTCCGAGAAAGTGGAGGAAATTACAAGCCACCCCGCCGGGGGTTTTACTTTCGTTCGATTCGAGTATTCCGCGCACGGCGCCATATGCTTTGGGAGTGGTCAATACAAGGTTTTATGATTCGGGCTTACGTCACTCCGTCTGTTGTCTCGTAGCCAAATACCGTAGGCAATAAAAGTCGGGCGCGCAACTATTTCTGTATGTCCAGGAATGGACATATGGACAGGTATGGACTTCCTTTGACCAGAGTTTAGAAGGGTACCAGAGGACGAAACGGCCATTAAAATAGAAATATAGATAGATAGACCCTTTATTGACGAGGTTAGACCCAAGTGAACGTTTATGACACCTAACCTCGTATGCCAATATAATCTGAATAGTTAGAAATCAAAACATAAAGGAAGAGTACAGCGTGGGAAAAAATCTTAGCAACTGAAGGTTGACGAAGAAAAAACTCACGTTGCGGGAAACACCCACACAGGAAGGAGAGTGAAAAATATCGCGAAAAAACAGCAAAAAAACAATACAGTACCTACATTTTAAAGTAAACGCTTAAACGGTAACTTTACAATCAGATAAAATAACAGGATAACCAAAAATTGATTACTCGCAATAAAAAATAATCACAAAAACAAATTCCTATTGAAGATTGTAAGGATTCATTAATTAAAAAAGTAAAGCTGAGAAAGAGGTGTTCACTGCATGAAAGCAACTACTAAAATAAGCTTATATATCTATACAAATTTGTAAGTTATCTATTATCTTATATTTTTATAGAATAACAATCAGATATCAATAGAAACACTTCAGCTCAAGATAGAAATAACTTAAATGACGAAATTAAATTCACAAAAGGATAAATTTAACAACAATAACAAAGGCATAAGACATAATCGATAAATTAATATTCGTTTAAAAACTTGAAAATGACAAAAATATGCTAGATAAATTCGTTTGTCTGTCGCTACGATGAAGATATAATTTCAAGAAATCTAGCCACATATTCTTCATTGGTACTTTATTAGGCTTTTCGGTAGTAACTCTGAATATTCAAAAAAAGAAATAAAGCACTCGAACACTTTTGCGTTTTCAAACTTAATTTTAAAGGTAATTCACTAACCCAGCAAACCCGTAATTTGGTGAAATTAAGAGTGAAATATTTGACAATTACATTTACAACTGACGAAATATAACTGAAATTACTGAATCCATCGCGGGTTTAACTCCTTAAATAGGAATTATTCAATAAGTTATTTGAAAATACTTGAAATCATGCTATTAAAATTGCTATTAAAAGAGGCATAGCTAAGCAAGGATGATTTTAAATAAAAAGCGGATAATGAATAAATACAAAAGTAGCTATTCCGAAGGTTGAGGATGAAATAACTAGCATGTGACTCCTCTGAGATAAACATAGATGAGATCTGAAAATTCAGACTTGAAATTAATGGAATCATATATCTGTTTATAAAACTCGGAAACTGCCAGTATAAACAAATACTAGTGACTCGCGCAGTAAAGATAAAACCAAGTAGGAAGAATATACGCCATTGGGCAGAGATAAGAAAGCAGGTGATTCAGAGACAAAACAATAGAATAATCCAAAACTATAAACAACTCCTTGACACTTGCTGGCCGGAAGTTCCTCCGAGTGGCACGGAATTTTTATCGCTCGATGATTATGGAAGTATATTTCCTTTCACAAGGTCGCAGCAGAAAGTATAAAAATTATTGGGTGCACTACTAATACAATACTTGGGGACAAACCATACGTTATATTTTCTTAGGGTATACATAAAATAGTACAATTTTGTGAAATAGATATTATTTATTAGATACAAAATAGAAAGTTATATGGAAACTACACCGTGCTTTCAGAGCGTTTAGGACAAAAATGCAACATTTTTGGATTTTGAGCTTTTGTTATTATTAAGTGGTACCAAAATCACCTCTTAGAGAGCCAAATATAAAAAAGCCTTGACAAAATATATTTAAAGTTGCTTTTCGTGCCAGATAGCAATCTCACAGTGGTAGGATGGGCCCGTGGTTTGTGTACTAATACTTAAGATGCATTCTGGGTAGTTTTATCCTCAGAAATCTTCTTAGTAGACGTTTTTCTACAGAGGAATTCTTTAACATGTATGTAAAGGTCCCTTGAATTACCGAGAGAGTAAATTTTCTCATTTTATAGGCGTTAAATTTTGACGGCATGACGACTAACTCGGAGAAAAGAATGTACCCTGGTGCTCGAATCTCTAATTTAAAACAGTACATTGATTTACATTGCGATCTAACTTTAACCATGATCCGATAATTATAATTAAAATAATAATCATAAAAAACTACTGAAAATGGAGATCTAGTCTTTCGCAAAAGCACAAGTTTTAGCGTGTAAATATTACTGTTTAATTAATTAACATAACTGTACCAGTCATTATAAAAGTCCGCGTAGGTTACTTCGAGGACCAGATAAATGACAACATAAATTTCTAATAAATTCCAAACAATAAGGTGTTCAAGATGAAGAAGTACTCAACGGTACAGTTCATTAAAAACGTCCTGCAGTAGAACATCTGCTATGAAGCAAGAACTCATGTTGCTGCAACCTGACGTTTATGATGGCATAACTGCAAAACTAGAAATTACCGACCGAACAACGACTTCAAGTGGTTGTGACAGTTAGAAAGTCGTAATATCAAATTTTCCGTGTTATCTCTGCGTCTACAGAATCTACTAGAATTGAACCTGAATGCTGACGGTCATACCTGTATATACGTATGATATATGCCTTAAATAATTTTACTTACAAGGATGATGGGAAAGACAAATAGAAGGAACAACCGTTATGATTCATTACTTTCTCACATTATTGAAATGTGAACTTAAATTTGCTTTATATTGACCTGATTTCTTGTCTTTTTCACGTCTTTCTTAATCGGTTTCATATTTTAATTCATTCAGGAATTTTTTATTATTTGTTTATTCTTTTATCGTATCAGATGAAATTGGGTTATTTTCTAATCTGTTTGTTATAAATGAAATATACTAACTACATGTTCATAAAACATTTCCCATTTTCAACCGGGCAGGTTATTCATCTTTTTAACAACACAAATCGAAATGTCATGGAGTTTCTAGCTCTGCATCTTCATTTGATTAGAGTAACTACAAATAGCATAATTAGTAACAGCTCCCTAATGGCACATGGTAGAAGTGACGGCACCCTAACTAGCGGCACGACCACCCCTGCGGATGGGAAAACACGCCCTTGACAAACTTGATGGATATGCATTGGAGAGGGTGAAATATATATCACTAGGAGTAAATGATGGAGAGCGAGGGTGGAATGTTTAGAATGGCATCGAAGTGACGGTAATCCAAATAAGAGTGCGCCTCGAATGAGCGAGGACTGCGGGAAGTCAATGGCGGCGACCCCACACGACGACTTCCGGTCCTCAGGAGCACTACCCTCACCAGAAGACATTACACAAATGGATGCCACCGGATGCTTCGAATTCGAATGGAAAAGAAATGCAGCGCTACCATCTTGACGATGTACCACATCACACCTTTGAAAATTTCAATCGTTTATTTTTGGAACTGCTTAAATTAAAATGATAGATTTCTCATCTACCTCATCTGTGGGATAGCTGGGAAGGCATATCTTCTATTATAAAATAAAATATGATTAAACTACTTCCAACGGAGAATTCATGAAAAATTATCTTCTTTTACTAAACTTTTATAGATAATTGCTATTTATTCTAAGAAACAATTTAGTAAACGAAAGCTAAGGTTATAATATTACGCAACTTTTTCGCTATGCACCAACGTGGAATATGTTTCGATTATCAGTTATGTTTTATCGATATATCAATGATATATCGTTAAGAGATTTTAAAACTCCAATAATCGTCTTTGTCGGCGTTCCTTTCTTGTTTTCTCCGAATGCCGGTGAATGAGAAGAGGAACGCCGACAAAGGCTATTGGAGATTTAAAACCTCTAATTCATTAACAGCCGAGTTCAAAATTCTCTTTCTTTACAATGATACATCGATTTACGACAAGGAACAATATATCAGTGTATGGATACCCATAACTAAACTAAATTCCACAAAAAATGAGAGTGAAAGAAATTAATAAATCGATCGTAATAAATTATATTTTAATCTCTTAATTAAGAGACTAATACATAATATACTATTACATTGCCATACATAAATTATCCATTTCAACAACTGGCATTTCTTGTTATGTGGACAGACTTACTAAAATAAAACATTTTGCAAAATCAAAGTACCCGATAGCGAAAAAAAAGAAATACAGTGAAATTTTCTTTCTCAGGGTCTCTCTCTCCATCTCTTACGACGATTATTTATAATTAAATTAAGCCAGGAGAAAATATGTGCGGACGAAACAAAGAAGAAGATCATCGCATATATTCCTGACGGAAATTAATGATATCGGACGGATGAATGTTAAAAAAATAAACGCATACTCGGCGATGGCCATTAAAACAGATTGAGATGCAGCACAACGACAGCATCACGTTTCGGCGATGAAATCTGACAGTAAAATTAAACCCAAAATATTAAGGGAACGAGATTCACTTGACGGGCACGAGAACGGTGAGTCAAGGGCAGTAGCCTTCCCCCAAACGTCGTCATGGAGGCTTGAAATTAACCCCAATTAAAACGCCGAAAGAAGCCGATAAAGAAAGTAAGATCGGACTCAAAGGTCGTTTTCGTGTTTGAGAAAATGATTAGGCCACGGGAAATATCTCCGTATCATGCAAACGCCGTTAGTCTCGCTCGGCTTGAGAGCATTCGCCGAAGAAGGCTAATATTTATGAGAAGAATTCCAAGGTGGGAGTAGCTTACTCCCAATATTTGACTGCGCTATCTCGGAACTTTCTCGCGATATAAACATGTTCTTTGAAAGATAAACGACTGATAAATGTAACTCCAAGGTGTATTTTGTGACGCACTAATTCTGAAACCTACCTCACATTGACTCAATATTGAAATTCTTACATACATTGATCCCCTGAGAGCTATATTGAAAGCAATATTGATAAATAAAATATAGGAGAAAATTTTAACGATTTTATTTTTATTGCAGCTCCATCGATAGTTTAAAGGGATTTCGATAATATTGACCGTGTGAGGGGTATAATCAGCAATATCGGTCAATCCTTTTTTGTCAATTCAAGGTGTAACCAATTTCAATTCACTGCTATATATAATCTTTCCTAGCCGCCATGGAGTCGATACCAAGAAGGCCCCAGAAAGGACTATTTGCGTGGATTTTTCAAAAATGTGTTTGAGGCAATTCCCGGTAAATCATCACGGTAGTCCAAGAAGACGTAGTTTTCAATAGTATTAATCAATCAATAAGGTATACCACTGATTGTGACGTACGTGAAAATATTGTCACAAAGTATCAAAACTATCAAAGGACTTTGGCATTGGATTACACTTTTACACTGGGATTACTTCGTTTAATATTTGGTTTTATCTCATGACACGGCTATGTTTTTTTATGTATAACACCTGTGGTTTACTTCTGCTTTTATTCTTTCACGACGACCCTTTTCTACTGCAATAGCTCTTTTGATATTAGTGAAAAACATTCCTTTGATGGTTTTGGTACTTAGTTGCAATGATTTCAATCAATAAGGTTGAATCAAATTCGCTATAATAAATGGCTACGTCCTTTTTTCTAGAAGCAAGGTGCTGGCTGGAGATTTCCAAGGTGAGAGTAGCTTATCCCCAATATTTGACTGCGCTATCTCGGAACTTTCTCGCGATATCTCGAGCGAGTGAAAACATGAGGGACTTTTTTCTCCGCAGGATGGACGGAGCGAAGACGTCTTAAACACACACCACAGTCTGCGCAAAAAAATTGGACGTTAAAGGCGAGAAATGGAGAAACCTCTTCGCAGTTTGAAAATCGGCAATTACCGGGAAGAAAAAAGGCCGTTTCCGCCAAACTGGAACCATCTCCTCCCCGAAAACCCATCCCTCATACTTCTTCATTAACATAACAAGATTATCGATGTAAAGTATCAATGTGTATCTGAGGAAACGCTAGAATGGTCACACTTTAATTTTGAATGAGCTGTAGAAAATAGTCTTCCAATTAATACAGAACGATTAGGGAACCGACCGATAGGGGACCGACAAACATTCCCCATAAATTTTGCTTCCCCGAACTTCACCATACCGCCATAATTAAACGTTTCAATTGTCAATTTTCATATGAAACGGCTACATTTAAATGCGAGACCATTTTTGTGTGGAATGCAACCAGAAAATTGTGTAACAAAGTGGTCTAGTAGTAGTAGTAGTATTGTTAAAAGGGCTTCGACAGCTTAGGTCATCTCGCACATTGACTCCCACCGGGATTCGAACCCGGGATCCCTTTCACCAAAGGCAAACGCGCTGTCCACATGACTATCCGGGAGCCTAAAGTGGTCTATAAAGAGCCATTTTAAACAGCATAATTCCTAATTATTTTACTATTTTTGATATTCAAAACTGATTTTCAGAGTTATTTTAATATTTTTATACTTTTATATTTTAATACTTTTTATATTTTAATATTGAAATATTTTTTACATTTTTAATATTTTAACGTAAATTATTTCCACTTGTAACTTCATCATCACCACATCTTATAGCTTTTTTAATATGAAGATTTCATTGGCATTTATAATTATTTTAACAAAAATTTGAGTGAATTTTTTTCGCTTCCAATTTTACCATTGTTGCCTATTTTTAATAGCTAAGTTCATAAACGGCATCAAAATAAAAATACTAATTATATATATTTGGATAAGATATTAAGAAGGGCCATGTCCTGAAGAATGAATGATTCAGAGATAACGGGATAGGAGAAGGATGCACGAGCATGAGCGAGAGGAAACGTTTGGCTGTCGTGGGTTAGGCGGAAACATAACCTACGACTACCAAATTAGGCCCGATTTAACTTCCGTAGTACCTTAGATTGTTAAAGCAGCGAGTTCAAAATCCATATTTCAGCATCTTCAGATACACATACTCGAGTAATTTTATCAAACTTTCGCCGGATTCCGGAGACTTCAACGACCGGCATACCAAAATTGTTTTCTATTCCAAACTATCTTCACAATCTAAGGAATATAAATCTCTCAAAAGAATAACACTGTCACCTTGAGAAAAAAATTATATGGCATATCATTGCGCAATATTTAAGAGGATCGACTAGTTTCGATTAGACATAGCAAACATCAAAAAAAGAACATTTTTTTACGATCATTGATACGGGAACTCCGCTACCGAAAGGGATAAACAAATCTTTATCACAGAAGCCATTTTAACCACTTAGAATCTAGGTAAACAAATACATCTCTACGATACATACGTTTCCAATGCATCAGATAAATAAGTCCGGATTAAAAATAAGGCAACAGGAATACAGCTAGCAACCATACCGGCGTAAAACATTCCGGCTTAGGAATATTATTTTCCCTTCAACTTGAGGTCCTGACAAATACTGAATAGTATAATAGAATAGAATACTTTATTTCTTTAGTGATAAGTACATTGGAAGAAAATATAGTCTGTATATTAGAAAAAATAAACAAGATAGAACAGGACACCCTAAGCCAAATATAGATATAGCTATTATAATAATTATTTGGGTGGATACGAGACTGTATATTGGTGCACAAAAAACATCAAAGATGCCCAAAACAAAATTGTTTTTCCTCATTCTTTTGACATGGAGAAAGTGTGGTAATTCGGCAATTAGCATGCATTTCAGTGTTCGAGCATTCGCACTCTAATGGATGCGATTCCGGAACGAATTATCTTCGCTAGCCCCACTAACACCGAGCTTTCAGATGAAGGATAATTGGCCGCAATTCTTCCAGCTGAGATAGCCTCTTTCCAAGAACGAGAGTGATCCTACGGAGTGGTTCAATGCCAGGTGTCGGATTAACTCCGATTAATTTTACGAGGGACGTCATTGAGGAAATTCCGAATTTGGGTTAAAGGAGCGACTGAAATCGCGAGTGTACACACACAAGGCAGAATAAATCAGAATTACTTCCCCACCGTCGCATTTGCGTACAACTGTGTCAAGGTTCGCGGATCTATTGCGTTCGGCGACTGCTTCACCAAGAGGACTTAAGCGAGGCCGAAGACGCAATGGAGCGCAAACTCCGGATCTGGACCAAATCAAGCGGGAAGAGGGTTCGTTAACTCGATCGGGGTAAAAGGCGATCTAGAATACAAATTATATGACATTCGCAACGGTGTTGTTGAATATAACCACTCCATACCAGAGGTCTAATGAAGTCTTCTGCCTTCAGAGGGTCGCATTAGCACCAATGAAGAAGGCCACAGTTACTACACCATGCGGAACAGTAAATAATTAATTATGAATACCCATGGGAACCGCTTGAACTGAGCTACAGAAAAAAGATAAGTAAACTAGAAACTGTAGTCCGAAAAAAATTGGATCTTCGTACTAGACTAAGTGCAGCGTCTCAATATTAAACAAAGGCTATTTTCTCAAGGAAGAATACACTTGAAAAAAGTCCGACGGGACGGGGAATTGAAGCCGGGTCTACCAATTGCTGGTCAGGTTAGGCGCTCCGTCCGTTGAGCTATTTTGGTCCCTCGGGTTCCTGGTTCGATTCCCGGTTCCATCGGACTTTTTTCAAGTCTATTCTACCTTGGGATTTTTCCTGGGTGCACGCCATCTAATGTAAAATTACCTTACCCTATTTACTTGTTAAGGGCTATTTTATAATCAAATAACACCGTATTTTAAAATGTCAATCTGTAGTATAGGGTAGATATGTTATAAATGTGATATCTCAAGGATTAGTTTTCTAATACATGGGCGATAAACTTGAACTAAATTTTTGGCCTCTTCTTTTTGGAAATCAGATACTGAACAATAAATTTAATTTAATACCCGAGGATGATTGCCCGTGAAATAGGTAATTATGAAACGTTTCAGGTTTGAAAAGTTGTAACGAGGAAGTTTAAAGATTGAAAAACTCTGAAGCATTAGTGTGGTATAAAATAGAAAAAAGGTGGTGAGTTGAAAAGGTACCAAACAAAAATAAATTCAAGGCGATTGATAGAATAAGGTTTTGATTGAGAAGATAAAAGATTGCAGAAAAGTGGAAAATTTTCAGAAGGTATAGACATCTAAAGTTTAGGGTGATTTGAAAAATAAGTAAAGGTAGGGGGTAGAAAGGGATCATGTAATAACATCACTATTCGTAAGTGTAATTCATCCATCTGTGAACAATGAAGTATTTTAAAAGAATATGAGAAGCATGACTATAATGGAATGAGAGATTTTAAATAATCAAAGAAGAAATGAGATGTTTACTTTCAACAGAAATATTTCTGTGGAAAGGTATCTTATTTCTTTTACGATTTTTTTAAAACGAAATTCCACCAAATTTCACTCAGTACTTTTAATTTTAGATTTTCAATGTTAAGAGACGACAAATAATTCAGCCCAAAATGAACGAGTTTACGAAACTTGTGCGTAAATAACTTGCTTAGAACTCAAAGCAGTATCCTTTCTCTTGAGCTAAGAAATGGTTCTAAACAAAGAAAGGTAGGAATTGCGGAGTACTCAAGATGTCACGCAATCATGACGAAGATATTTAAAATTGACATTCTCAGCTGTCTTTATTGAAGTACAGCACGCAGAGCGACAATGGCGCTTAATGAATAAAACCACTGCATAAACGATTGAATCACGCGCCTCATTTGCATATAATTCTTTCGTGCGAAAAATTTCAGCAGAGAAACAAAAGGTGGCAAATCAAATGAGCAGGTAGGCACAGCTGCCGTGCTCGGATGGAATAAATGCTTAAGAAGGAGAATAGAACACAAAGAGGACTATGCCCTTATATTTTTTGCGGAATAGACTAACTTTTTCTCTGCAGATGAATTGCGTGCAAAGAGGAGAGGAATAATATCAACCAGGAAAGATATTAAAGAACTCCATACTACATGACAAAAGAAATTAATGCCGATTTATTCATGGATTAATTTAATAAATAAAAGCTGCCTTCGCATTCAAAATATCTAAGAGTATAGCAGATGTATTTGACAAACAATGTAGAAGATTAATTCTAATGAGGATAAATTGCTATTTCGTTTCATTATAAAAGGGTAAATCAGAAATAGTATCGATTCTAAATTTGGAACATATTTCAGCATAACCTTATTAGAATGTTGTTTCTTTAGAGCCCTGTGGACCGTGATAGCCATTTTTGGCACCGAACAGAAATATATTACTTTCACTAAAACATGTGGTAAAAATGATCTTTTCTAAGTATTTACCAATGAAAATAACATACAAAAGCGATCGATGGCTTAATATTCAGTTATTTCAAAACTATGGCTTGGTAGTCTGATAGCCCATAAGCGAAACGACTTAATTTTTCGAAGAACTTATAATAAAAAAGGAAAAACTACTATTCTGACAGAGAAATCCATACTCTAGTCGTAAATTTATGATTTACGAGAAATACCTTAACGGGTGCGGTTAGCTGTCATAGATACCGTTAATTCCTCACCTTATTCTAAAGAGTAATTTACTAGTTTAACAACATCACTTCGAATCGTTTACAGACTATAAAAGTCGATTTTATGCACAGGTATGTTTTTTAGCTCTACCCAAACAACCGCTGCGTTTCTCGCACTTCAATCTGAATCTATAAAACAGTTAACACATGCTTCCACAAATTACGGTATGAGCACTTTGGATCTCGAGATTGGAGGCTGCATCTCCAGAGATGGTCCAGGGGCGATAAATCGATCTAAAACACCGCTTTCGCGCGATTCCGAATCGCAATTTGCTCTCCGCTGGTTTAAAGCTCGCCTTTGAAACCGGTCCGGGGGCGGAAATAGCGAGGAATCGAGAAAAACCCGTCCGTCTCATATGGTCGCGGCAGTCCCATGCGTTTGCATTGGCGGACGATAGAAACATTATTTTCAATGACGAATCGCTGTGACGCAACGCTTGGCAACAAAGAGAGGAAAAACATTAAAGGTGGGAATGCAGTTCCGATTACAGACGAGCGGGAGCTTCACTTACGACCGAATCCGCAATAAGAGGAGTCGGTTTCCAACGTGTTTACAGCCACTTGAAGATCTGTTCATTAGTATTTCTAACTTAACTAAAACTGAATAAAATCTCTATTCCACACAGACATCGATCACGTGGTTCCGGAATCAGCTAAAATGACTTTTCAATGTTTTCGACGTCTTTAATGTTTCTTCCTCATTTTTCCTTTTCTTATTGATAATATTTTAGTAACCAAATATAAAATTGCAAAGTGATTCGTAATTTTGCGGCAGTTGAGTTCCATCTGTTGGAAAATGTAGAGTCCGATATCTCAAGCAGGATATTATCCTATGGGGAACCTATGTTCCTCGTTTCAATTTTTTTGTAATATTTACCTATATTACCTATATATTTACCTATATATTTACCTAACTTATACGAGGAACGAAAAAATGAATAAATTGCCCCAAATATAATCGAGTCTACTCCATATTGATGGCTGCATGCATCTTTCCCTTTTCACAAGTCTAAAGATTCCCTACGCAACCTAAATAATGAGGAAGGGAAATATATTTCCATCAGTAAACGACCACAAAGATCACAAAGCATTCAGCTGACAAATGATTGGGTTCGGAATTGTATTTTAGGGGTTAGAATACCTGCCCAAAAAGTGGGAGATCTGAGTTCGTCGTATGGCTATTTATAATATCGAAATTGCTATGCTTCTGCTTTTTCTTGTGCTTGATGTATATTCAATATAATTTTTGATTACGTAGATTCATTATATTCAGCTTTAAGCACAATAAATTTCATTGCTTAAATTAATTTTTATTTCTTAATGACATCTCTGGAAACAAAAATCATAGCAATGGACGAGTGCATACCACCAAGCCCTAACAAGGTAGAAAAACCCGTCTATCCGGACATCGAGCCCGGATCCTAGACTAAACCCACCACTGGCGTCGGTAAATTTTAGGATATTTTTCGCGATTTGTAGCAGACCTCTAAGATGAGAATGAGTTTCCAGATTGAATTCTCTTATATAGGTTTCATTCTAAGATATTGGTCAAATATTAATCCTAAACACATTTTACGAAAGGAAAATTTGGAAAACGCAATGCCTGAAATGTATTTCTTACCGTTATCTTCCATTATTCTGAAGTCGAGCAGAGGATACATCTCGCAAAATCCTGAATTTCATACATCTGAGTAATCGAGCATTGAATTGAAAGAGTTATTATTAACCTTATTCAGAGAAGGTTTGTAACTTTACGAAGGGCACAGGGTATTACCGGCCTTCTAGCTATTCGGTCCAACCAACGATAAATGAAACATGCGGGAGATATAGACCGAGGGACAAATCGCTTTGATACATTCTTTCGGCTAACATGCCGTTATTGTAAGAAACGAAAGAAGTGGGTTGACTCCGTGGAGTCCACATATCCTGCCAAATGTAAAAATAGGGTCGGAAGGTGTGAATGGGGAGGTGGGTATAATTCTCACCTGCACCCTGTAATTAGCGACACCGTAAAAAATGAAAACAGAGGCGAGGGCGGTTATTATAAACAATTCCGAGAGATTGCCGGAATTCCGGGCGGGGCGACTTTAGAGCGTCCGCCGATCTTTTTTACCCCACTTCCTCCCTTTAGCGCCATCTATCTTCATTTTTCCGCTCCACTTGACGCAACACTCTAATATGCTTTATTCCGAGGCGGTTTTCTCCTGCGTTTCCACTCGATTTCTTGAGCACGTGACTTGCGATGGGCATTCGATTGAAATTTCCTAGGAAAGGCTAATCAATGCGTTGATTGCTAAGGACTCTGCCTTGACTCGAGTGGGAGGCCGTTGGAGATCAAAGGAGGTACGATGAATCGGTGCCAATATTCTCCGTTCGACTCTCTCAGAGTTGAAGGAAAAAACGTTTTACGACTCGAGAAGAAATGGCGGAAGAGTATAAGACGTATCCTGGTGGGCAAAATGGTTTTTACGACGAGAGGAGACTGATGCTGCCAGAATTTTTAGGAACGTGGCAAAACCACACGTGCTGAAGTACGTTTTTTTACTTTTCCCGCGTACGCAGAATAGAATGCCGCCGCCGCCGAAATGCGTCCACAGACACCCGACCCTAATTTACGACAAAATACCTACTTGGGTCTATGGATTACTACTGATTAATACAATGGAAGAAAGCATCGGTAAATCGTTTAAGCAACCGTATCTGAATAAATGAATACCTTATCAATAAGCATTCTCATAATTATAACTGAATAAGTGGACGTTCAGTACTGTGCCAGCGTTAAAATCAAAATCTAGAGAGCACCGTTGCAACCAAATTCACTACACTGGTACAACGAAATAATTAATCGCAAAAAAATTCCTTCCTCCTAAGTCGGGACTTATTTGTTAGCTCACAGTTTATTTCCCTCGTACAATTTCTATTGATTTATTCCTAAAAGCTCTTTATTGAAGTCTTTTATATCATAGGGCTAGTTGTAAGAGACCTATAGTTCTCAATCTTGCCCTTACATAAAGTCGTTTAAATATTATTAATCCTCGAAAGTAATACATATTGGCTTATTCATCATAATATATTAATAGATTTAGAACAATAGAAACTGTAACATAAGCGTTCATTCACAACTGCGTAGCCTGGCAGAGTGACGACTTGTCCTTGCAAGAAGACCCTACCAGGAAATCCTTATACTACTCTTCAACAAAAGGTGGAGGTTTTTAGTCTGACTGGTAAGATGTATGCAAGTATAAGAGATCATGGAAGAGCTGTATGAATGAAATAGAACAAGCGCATCTGCTCAGAAAAAGAAGTAAATGATTAATAAGTATCCATCGAAATCTCTAATAGAACATTACGGAATGATAAAAGAGAAATATCGCTAATGCGGACAAAAATATACCGCATTTTATCTTAAATTTCCGGTTTTTTAAGGTATCCAAGGCTGCAAGTAGTAATAATTCGTGGGTAATCACAGTTAAGCACATACCTCTCAATAATGATCACTAATCACTAACAATTTTAGATTAAAAATGACCTTCTCCTTCTCGTTTATTTTAGATATTTTGGATATATTTTGGTTGTGAGAAAAATTAAGGAAAATGTATTTAAGTAGAAACGAAATTCTTACGAAGAAAGATGATAGAAACATTATTGAAGGAGAATGGCGAGTAAATGAACGGAAGGAGGAAATTTATTAGGAAAAGAGAAAACGGAAAAGAGAGAGTACGTTCAATGAGGGAGACGTTCACCAATTCGGAGATATGGTCCGAAGGCTTAGGAAAAAATGTAGTACCTTATAAAAATCATATACTATGTTTGTGATAGAATATAATATTAATATATAGTAAATTAAATGAAAAAATTAAAATATCCCATACATACTGCCTTTATCAAACCTAATTATAGGTAAAAACATAATTCCAAGTTTTGCTGGAAGTGTACAAAACTAGATAATTAGAAAACATTAACAAATAGCAAACAAAAACTGTCAAAATTTAATTGATTAATAATTCTCTTATGCTGCTACTAAAGATTTAATTTACGTCAACTTTCCAAAAGATTTTTCTGAAAAAAATCATCAGTGTTAGTTAAAACATTGGGCGTGATTTCATTTTATAAAGTTATAAATGAAATGAAAAAGAGTTAAGTAAATCTAGCACCTGATTCTTACAATGTCAATTTAAAAAATAACACGTGCTCTTTCTGCGAAAATTATAATACAATTTGTGTTTAATAGACAGGCATTTAATCCTCAGCTGTTTGTTTGAGAAACTGTGGAATCGGAAAATAATTGACATCATGAATTATTTTTCCAAATGAAACCATAAAAATCAACAAACTCATTAATTATACCAGAAAAATTGACGAATTAATCAAAAGAGTACATTCATCTTGGATATAATTCTAACGACTAAAACTCGAATCTTAACCGCAAAAATTTCGACCCAACTGGAATCCGAACCTGAGGCATGGTTAGCACATTGCCCTCAATGAGGACGAAGAATCTTAAGTTCAAATATGATTGAAATATGTTATGCGCAGTATTATTGAAAGTGCTCCAACAGCTTAGGACATTTTTCACATGGCTTCCACCGGGAATCGAACCCGGAATCGATTTTACTACTGTCCAACCCGCTGTTCACATGTAGATCCGTAAAACAATGGAGAAAAGAATACTTTGGGTTTAAAATGTGGAATCGTAATTTTGACGTAAATGAGATTGATGAGATGAAAATTCGAAGGCGGGTGGCGTAAGAGACGAATCAAATCCTTTGCACAGGAAACGACCTCAAATCATTGTACTTTCGCTGCAGAAAAACGAGACAAAACAAACAAAACGAGAAGTCCACATTTTTATTGCTCTCTCAGCCCCTTCGGTTTTTCTCACCTGCTTTCTTCTTCCTCTCCGCCACGAGAGAGTTTTTGCAGCAATTAATTGTTTCCCTCGAAATTTCTCTTATACGTCACTAATGAATACAAAACCGTGATTTCCAATGAATATCGCGTGCTCGTACTCCGATTTATCGAAAGTAATTTTTCGGCTTGAATTAAATCGGATTGGTGGGATGAAATAGAAATTTTAGCTGCTACAACCATTAACCTCTTTAGCTTAGGAATACAGTTGTATTACATTTAAACTGGAGTCCTGCTGCAAAAAAAGAAATCCTCAACAAATGAACGATCTGAAGATGCCGCCTTAATGCTGAAGATTGGTACTCATGCAAGATTCACTAAATAGCGTGTACATTATGCTCTATTTTTTATATGAAATACTTTCACTTGAGGAGAATAAAGGAGATAATTAAGAATTGAGAGTTAATCGAAAATAATCGTGATATAAGCAGATACTTTCATTTTTTACAGTGAAAACCTCGAGTAATCATTTTCCCAGAATTCCATCACCTTACAAACACATTCATACACTTATGTGCACTTCATACCGAACAAAGACGCTTTAAGTTTTTTAAAAAATGTACTTTCACATTGGTGAATGCTTACATCCAATCGTAATACAAAAATAATCACGCGAGGAACAAAGACATAACGATAAGTAAGACTTGTCAAATAACTTGCACAAATGTGAGTTTTCGAAAGGGCAAATGAACACGCTTTCGCATCTTACGAGAAGCACAGCCGGAGGGCGGAGACATTTACTATTCTACCTTTCCCTAGATATCCAAAACTCCCTTACATGTACCCTTCATTTTACTAAATGAAAAGTAACATCTTTCTTTGCATTATGAATCACCTTTAGTTTTCTTCTTCTCTATTTGTCACATTTTAGTTTCGACTACACACATTAAAATGTATCTTATCTCAAATTTTCCGTAGCATATATGTTCCTCTCCTACCAATGCCTAATTATCTTCTTAGAAGTATAAAGGTTATTGCTGACACTTCCATTCTATCGCCTTCAACAATAATATAAAACTTCAAACGATTTTGAGATTGGGATTGACATCGGGATAGTAATTATAATAATCTGAGTTTTTATCGTTATAATTTTGTTTTTAATGGTGTATTTTCGTTATATGTTGGAGATAAATGTTTGAAATACTCCTATGGGAGACTGCCTCACAGCTTACGCGGTGACCAGATCAATGAAACCTCTGGGCAGAAACCCAACGTCTTTAAGGGTATCTAAATTTCTAATAAATCATTCAATAATAGCCATGTACAATTCTCTCTCTTCTTTGAATATCGCTTACATTAAATAGAATTTAAATTGTCAACAAAGTTAAAATCTATCTTATTAGAAATAATAGGAATACTATGGTACTTTTCGAATTATTTTCAAATCATATTAATCAAATACTGCAACAGTAACTCAAGAAATAAAGAAGATACCATTTCTTTACTGAAATATACATTCTCATGAGTAATTTGTATTAGCTTTGGGACCTTTCCTTTTCATTATTGGTTTTATCGCAGCTTCGCCGAAAAATCCAGCCCTGGACATAAGCCTTTTAGGGAAGGCATAATTTCCACCAGAAAGATGGCAAACGCATTAAAATAACATGGTTCTCTAACCTACTGACCATGCGCACGACCAGTAATATGTAAAAGGATTTCGGGTTATGCTCTGCAGATTCTCCGATGATTTAGCTCTGACGAGTACAAGCAGCTGCTGGACTTATTTGGAGGGAACATCCCTGGAATATTAGAGGACATTCTTCAAAATGGAATTCAGAAGAACGGGTTTCGTGAAAATCGTCCCTTGGCAAAAAAAGGCACAGCTCATTCCGTTAGCTGTTTGTTATGGGAGTCGATTACAGAGTCGTCTGCCAGTCGTCTGCCAGTCGTCTGCTTCACAGAACTTTTCATCAACAGCTCCGACAAACTCAACCGATTCCTTCACAGTTTTTGAGCCAGAAACAGGGCAGCACAATTTCGTCAGCATTTTAACGTTTTCGTAATACGCTGAAAATCTTAAATTATAATATGTTTCTACCTGTATGAATAGACTGCTGCCAAATTCCGAGCAATAAAGATACAATAATTATACCAGAAGGGCAAATTGCGGTGTTTCATCGTGTTAGAAATGGATATAGCAGTTAATGATAGACGTAAGAATCAATGTTGATAATGCAATCAAGTGAGGGTTCATCAAAGCGGTCCATACTTCCCTTCATCAGAGAGGCAAAATTTCTGGAGTCGAACCTACAAAAATAAGCAAGGCTCCTCACAGAATGGCTAGGGTAACTGAGAGATACCATCATAAAAATTTTAAAAATTCAGAAGATAAAAAAATTGTGATTTCTCTAATTACTTTCTGATATTATACTTTCATGGGATTGGTTTCCTTTAGAGATTTGGATGCGGTATTAGAGGGAAAAGCAAGCTGAATTGATGGAAATAAATAGTAAGTTAAAAGAAAGGATTAAAAAAAGAATTAAGAATCGAAAGGGAATTGAATGGGTTAGTTACGTGGAGATGAATCATAAAACAAAGAAACTGAAACAGCAGGGAAACATACAGAGTAAAAAATGATAGGAAGGAAAAGACAATTTGTTGTATGACAAAAATTACAGAGTTAACTATGCATAAGGTCTTACTTGGTGGTAATTATTTATGCAAAATAACGGATCGTTTATTATTTTTTGTGATCTAGTGCACGTTATTTCAAAATTCATTCTTTCCGCGAACGATACGCGACAATAACCGAATGAGGAAGTAGTTTGGATTCAAATGGTGTTTACACCCCCTGCCACACGCTGAAAGGCGGCTTGTAGGGTATTAATGTAGATGTTATTCCTTATGGCGTTGTAGGACAGAATTAGTTACCAATAGAAGTAGGAAAGTGAGTGGGGAGTTCTAGCGCATATGAATCTGCCGAGAGGTAAAATATTCACGAAATAAACCCAAAATGTTTAATGAATATGAATGTACGATTTTTCGTCTACGAAAACCATGAAGTTACACCTGTTGTTATCGCGATGGATTTTAACTGATTTAAAAAAAATCAGTTGGACTTCGAGTGAAGTTAAGAGAGTGAACGGATGAGCACACGAAATATGAAAGGCTTCCAAAGTGACTGCATTTAAAGCCTTCCGCCGTTGATGGATTTCTAAACAGCTCAAACAACGCATCGCCATAAGTGAGCGTAGGTGTTTACACATATACCTCGCGGCGTTTTACTCCCCCAGGTGGTGATATACTGCAGCCCTATCGGGAACTTTCTTTCCGGGAATAAGTGCCCACGGTGACAGCTGAACCTCGCATATTGTGTTTGCCTAACATTTCATCCTTTCGGAGGAACTTTCCTCTATTAGTTTCCCATCCAAATGCTGTCGTCTTAGCGCTTTCCGGAATTACCCAGCGCCTTATGATCTTTGCAAGTGCGGTGACGGTGAGTTAGCGCTCACCTGGATCATATCACCATGGCTGATTAAAGAAAAATTTACTTCAGTTTTCTGATAAATAAAAAGGCTGACAGTTTAATTGCAAACGCAGAGGAGTCCTTAAGAAATAGAACTGTTCCCGCTTAGCCAACTTTAATCGTCTTTATTAAAATATATTTTCAAAAAAATAAGAAAGCAGCAAAAATGTGTTAAAGGGTTAATATTAGAGCTTCCTCAGCTGAAGTGTATCATCATTGTGCAGCTAGCTCTTGCTAAGCTGAGAAAATCTGATGAGAACATATTCACCAAATTTCGCTTAAGCATTAGCATTTTCATTTTTCACTAGAATTATAGGTAAAGAACAAAAAAATAATCAACTTTTACACGTAACAAGATATATGTTTTATTTAGCTGCCAATTTTTCCACGATTTACGTCATTGTAAGACCCTTAAAGTCTTGCCTAAAGGAACTGATACTATAATTACATGTATTAATGCTACCATTTTCGTAGAAGTTCATCTAGAAAATACTATAACATTATATTCCATATTTGGTGATTTACTCTGTCTCAATTTTGATTCAGACTGAAGCTTTTTAGTCTACCACAAAGCAGTATGCCATTTAACAAATTTAGACTACCATAAAGTTTAAATAACTACGACTATTACAGGAAAAATACGCAAGATAGAGAAATATTGCTTTATTCCATATCAGCGCTAAGAACTATCTCCTCATAGTTATTATACCGAGTACCTTTACTCAATTGAAGCCGTGACCTTCTATTCTGAGCCCATCCTCATTGAAACATAGTTATGTTCGTATCCCGCAAGAGATTTCCATATGCTAGCAACCGGATGTTGTCTGGGATTCCTCCTCAATTATAATTTCATCCAAAGTGGAAATCTAGCAAAGGGAGAAAACAAAAGAGCCTATAAAGAAACCTATTTTCTTCCTTTTCCTAAAGAAGCCCTTCAGAGATTAGCATTTCATTAAAACATCCGCCCAGCAATATGATCCGGGACACGCCAATCCTCTTCACCCCCCTTTATCCTTGGATCTGTAATGAATGTGTACATCTATACGCACATTCATACACGCCATTTGTGCTGCTCCTTTTCGCAGAAAGAACGCTAATAGCCTCTTAATCAACGTACTCCTCCATACACTCCTGCTGCCTTTACATACACGTTTCGCTCCAGACTCATCCATACGTCCTTCATATGTTCACCTCCATTCTTCAAGCAAGCCAATCTCTTTTCCGAAGAAATTCATTTATCAAGTTCGAAAAGGTTTTCCTCGGCGGACCACTCAACTTATAACCGAAAACATTCTCATTTCTCATCACTTTCCTTCGAACACCTTGTCTGCACAACTTAAAAGGATTGAAGGACCGTATGGTTGACAAATATGAATAATATGAGGTTGTGACTTCGCTGTTCACAGATGAAGAATTGTGCACCAAGTTTCTTCATACAAGGAATATGAGAGTAAATTTAATTCGATGAAGATTAATTGAAATTTTAATTCATATATATTTTAAAATAAAAATATGAATAAATAATTAATGTGATTGATAATGTTTCCAACAATAATAATGTCACTCATGAAAACAGGAACATCCCAATTACAACGATATCAATAAATATTACTATTTACACACACGCAACCATTTCCTAACCAGAAAATTCCGATTAGACGGTATTCGAACCTAGGACCTGGGGTTTGGAGCACTCTAACCACTCTGCCACCGAAACCGGTTAAGTGGTAAGCTTATTGCAATTTGAAATTAAATTTGAGGTTGCTATACTTAAAATGACCCCAAGAGCCTACCAATAATCACTGCCGTTTACTATCAACTTTAAATTACCACCAATTTCTGTAAATAAGTATGATTTCTAAAGCAACACAAGTCGTAGGATGAACCCTAGTAGACCACATGCAAGTCGTTCGTTGTGCAGATTTGTGCTAGACCACATATTCTACAACCATTCAATTGGGTGGGAATAAATTCTTATAAAGGTTGACAGCATGAATGCACTAATGAGTATACTCTAACTAAAGGCGAAGTCAGGTCCACGTTGTCCTTTCTTCCTAAACTCAATTGTTAGCTCGTAAATAAACAAATTTAACATTTACGATTAGAACTTAGTACCCACAATAGTAAATAATTTAGCTTATATCATTCCCAGCTAGACTTCTTCTTAGCTTTATTTGAAAATCCGTCTGCTTCAATTAAACGCCAACGCTACCCTTCCCACTCACGCAACGACAGGGAGATACCCTAAACAAGGAGCCCACGAACATTGGAACAAATTTATGCACGTAAAAATTTCCAAGAACCTTCCAACAAAGTTAAGACATTCAATAAATACGTGCGCAATGATATAGATGCCCCGATGAGTGTCTATTCGCTTCCTAGTGTAAATCTTCCTCTATATAAGGCTCTCGGTACTGCAAGTCCGCGACTGTTATTTGGTTCAAATGTTACAACGAGATAACTTTCTCTCCATTAAAGTGCATCGATCCATCTCACATTTTTCACTGTCGTTATGTTCCCAAACTAACGAGCCTAAGAAAATCGTCCCAGTTTAGTAGCATTTCCAACGCGATGCTCTTTTTTTTAAACAAAGTCACCATCCGCCTCCGCCTTTAATCCTCCGTCCCACTTCTCCATACGCCCCGATTTCAGAGAAACTTCCCACCATATCACACGCTCGTGGGCGTCTATCCGTGGCATTGACAACACCTCTTTATAAGATGAGTTTACTTTCCAAGATAAGGGGCTCTCCTACCTCGTAATCAACAACTCATCTCATAGATAATAAACCCTTGATATCTTAATTTCAACGTCTTTCGTCGTGATATAAGTTCCATTTCCTTATTGTTTACAATCCTAGTCCAGTCGTCACTCGCCACTTCACGATTCAAATTTCGCGGCTTCACTTTATCGCGGTTATTTCAAATATATTTATTCGTCAAAATGTTGTGATATTGGTAAAGTCTAATGTGTCTTATTTTCTCTTATTTAGTCTAATATGTTGGAGAATACGAGTTAAAACGGTGGCTAAAGAGTGTTATTTCGCGTCTAGAGGTTTTAATAATGTTAAATAGGCACATGGGCGGTCTGAAAAGTTTCCGACTACAGATTTTTCAGAAATCTTCAGAAAATTTTCAGATATCTTCAGAAAACATGTCGAGAAATGACGAAATGTCGGAAACTTTTCAGACCACCCTCGTATTTAGGTTGTAAAGCGGGTTTCTATACTCTAACGACGAAAATAATCCATTTATAAATAGAAAATCCTACTTCTCGGAAATGAATCTATCACGGAAGAACCTGCAACTGATAAACCGGGATAAACGAGAGCCGACTGTGAAAGAATAATCCGACTTCGGGGAATAGTTCGATTAAAACCACCGTCGTGAAATGTTTATATTATAAATCATTCGTTTCAGGTATATTTTATTTACTATAATATTATTTATATTAGCATTTCAAAAATTCAAAAATTTGAAAGAAATAAACCTAAATTATCATGAAAGGGAGGTTTGGAAGAAATCCGTGTCAAACCTTACAATAAATAATCGAAATTATTTCACAAATTTAAGACACATCAGCCTTCCACCAATATATGTCTACCTGATTTTGTTTATTTTCTCTTTTTGTCTTTTAACTCTTTCCTATGAACTATGTTTTTTATTATTTTCAGTGTACTAGACCTTTTAATGTTTCATTTGTATGTTTTTCTCAATGTAATTTCATTTTCTTCATTTCTTTGAGATTTATCTCCCATTATTCAACATTTATTTTAATTCATCTATAATTAATGTCAGTTTAGTGAAGTTGATTTATTTTATCTGATTGTTTGTAATGCAGTTATGTATTTTTCTCCTTTCTTTTTGTACAATTTTTATATTTTCACTGCCTGTCTATCATAATCCTTTTCTTTCTCCTTCATCAAAAATATAATTTTCTATTGTAGATTTCGCAGGTTTTTCACACTCCCCTTCCTGTGAGTGTTTTCCTGCAGTGGAAATTTTTTTCCTGAGCCCTCAGCTTAGGTTTTTTAAAAATCCACATACTAGTTTCTTCGCGTACTTTTGCAAACTATCTCTTTCTTTCTGTTTCGCATAAGACGATGGGTTAGGTGTAAGAAGAGACTTTCTAGTCTCAATCTCGCCCGAATAAAGGCCATTTATTATTATTATTATTATATATCTTGATCTTATACCTCAAATTATATCGGAAATAGTTTCTTAAAACTCCCTGATTCTGCCGTTTCCCAACCTAACTCTTTCAGAATCTATCACCACGTACCTTCCTAAAACGAATCAAACCTTTATCTTCAAATCAGTTACTACATCTACCCTATTTTTCTACGACTATCAATTTAGCTAACGCTTAGTTTCTAAAACGAGGTTTTAAATAAATAGGAAAAGGCGCTAGAAAGTTTCAACCCGTCAGTGCTGGAGCACGCGTCTCCAAGCTCCTTGTTTCCAGGAGCATACGGCGAATAATTTAATTTCGGGGATGTGAAGGAAGAATTTTGGGCAAGTCGTGTGGGGTCCGACCCACTTCCTGGGAGATCTACGAGCGAGAAAAGAACGTGGGATCGCAATCACGATCACGAAAATTAGGAACGACCTGATAAGGGATCGAAAGTGCGTCTTTCCCATTCCCCATAGAGATTGGAAAACATACGCACGAAATTGTGTTTGCCCGGAGAAATCAAACAACGCCTCTCTAACTATAGTAGCATGTATCATCCGCAGCGATCATCATCTTCTCTGATTGAAAATGAAGAAAGAAAAGAACGCTTCTTTAGCGGGCCAAACCGCATAATAAAGATTCTTAGTTTATAGTCTTCGAATAGCTTCTCCGGGTGAAAATGAAGAGAGAAAGAGGATGCATACCCTATAGAGATTGAAGTTTATGAACAAAGCTAATGTTTTGCAGTTAGCTATTTGAGTAGTTTTCTTCGTGATTTAAAACTGAAGATTTTGAATGGAATGAATACACCAAAGATATAGAGCCATTCACATGAATTGATAATACAAAATATGGATCATAAAAATAATATTAAAGATTATTAAATGCTACGCAGGTTTTTAGACATAACTGCAAGTATTTTTGGTGCCCTTGTTCCTATACAAGGAATTAGGTACGTGTGAGCAAGTCAAAAATTTAATTTTATTTTATACTATTCAATTAAATATTTCTCCATAGAGAGAAGAGGGATACTTTCATTTTAACGTTGAACATGGAAATCATCTGAAATTGGAAAATTATTCAGCAGTTAAAAAAGGTAGATAAATTCATTCATTCAACAAAAATAAGTAGAAAATTCGTACTTAATTTATTCTAAAAACCCGTAAAACATTAATGCTCTTAAAATTGCGATATATATGCTACCATTGTTACATTTACCTACTTTTGCTAGCTTATTTTTTCTTAGGCCAAAAAACATTCGACGCCGATAAGCGCTCAACAGTTTGGGAGACCAATACATATAAACTAAAAAAGAAATGAAAAAAAAAAAACAAGAAAATAACTTAAAGACAACGTGATGTATAGGTGAACCGTAAATTTAGGAGCGATTTGATCTAGACACTCACGACAACCGAATCTCACTCTCGTAGGCAATCTTCTTAACACCAACCCATATATAATCATAGATCTTGATCCAGGTTTGGCTAGAGAATGTAAGTAAAAGGTCTGTGGATGAATGGGTTAACGTGTGGGTGTGGTGCGGAGAAAGTGAATGGAAGGGCAAACAAAAAAGGAAATACAAAATGTAGTATCAGAATACTGACGTAGGAAGTGGAAATGAAAGTGCAGCGTATAAATTAAGGGGACCTAGTTTAGAATGAAAAGATTGAAGAATTCTAGGGAAAAAAGGAAAGAAAATCTTTTCCGGGTGAAATTGAGTAGCTATCTAAGACTGATAAACGACCATCTTCGTATTAGAAGCATCTTTAGTAGAGTAAAACAATTCTCTCACCTTTAAGTTGAAGATTTTGACTGAAATATTCTCTCAGCGGGAAGGTATAAAATGCAGTCAAAATTCCTATTTTTCTCATCTAGTCATGCTTTAGATTCGAAATAGTAATAACCTAGATGGAATACGTCGATGTTTTAATAAAATTGATTGAAGAAGGTGATAATAGGTGAAACTGCATTATGGAAATAGGTAAGAAAAATTCTCATGAAATTTTTCTTAGTTATTTCCACCATTATTTCCGATTTGTTTTTCATTTTACGTTTTTCATTCTTTCTCACCTTGATTAATCCCCCTCAATCCTTATAATTCTATTAATTAGACCAAATAATGAAAATCAACATACGATAAAAAGGTAACTGAATACGTAGAAAAATAATCTAAGTTCCTTGATTTACACGTTAGCATACGGACATCTGTGTTTTATAATGAAGCAGCAAATAACGACAAAAAATGGAAATACATTTTAAGCAACATTAATTACCGTATATATTCGAGTATAAGCAGACACGAATATAAGCCGAGGAACCAAATTTAAAAAAACTGGGGAAACGAATTGACTCCAGTATAAGCCTAGGATGGGAAATACAGCAGCTACAGATATATTCCAAAATAAAAATAGAAACCAATAAACTTACACTAATTGAGGAATCAGCTGATTACTAAGAGAAAATTGGCAAGGAATTGTTAATTGGGTAATTACAAACCGATTTCTGACAACGGCAGACTTTTTCCACCTGAGCACAGGTATATAGGACCCTATAAGTTAAGGGGGATTTTATCAGAATAAAAAAAAATAAAAATCACCTTATAAACGAGTAGCTATAATTACATTCATATGCCGTAGATTTTTTAACGTTTTCATTAATAATTACTATAATATTTACTAGTTTAATTGTAATTTGGAACTAAGTTTTAAGTAAGTTAGGTAAGTTTTTAGTATTTCCAAAGATTTGATTGATTATAATTAATAATAACATAAGAATGATTAAGCTACACTATCTCAGAAATTACTGAAAACATTTCCAAATCAACACCCATTACTTCAGAAAAGGCTTTCATTGCCCTTTAAGCACATCTTTAAAAGTAATACCCCAGCTGTGAATAGTTGTAAAAGGTTTCCTCGATTTGCCGGGTAAAGCCAACCGGAAGCAAATGAAACGAGGAGAATACGAATCGGGGGATAATTCAGTCGCGTGAATCATCGATGGAAATAAAAAGTGGGAGATTCCATAGCGCATTCATAGATACGTGATCGGAGATTTGTAGAAAGGAAAGTAAAAGACGCGGCACTTCGTAATTTGTGTTGAAACTCGATCCATAGATCACGAAGATCAAATATCCGCGATTCTTGCGTCTTCTATTGTGATTGCACAAGCTTCAGACGTAGGTTTCATCGTAGATTTTTATCTCTTCACCTTTCGGGAAAACCGTGCTTCGGTAGTATTTATGATTGCTTTCAAACTGAGAAACGAAAAGATAAGTAACAACCCCCCCCCCCCTAACTCTTATTGAACGAGAGAAGAAAGATATATTGGATCATAATCATCGTGTTACTAATAAATTCCAAAAATCTGGCAACTTCCTTTGGTATAATTTCCTCAATAGGTACCGCATCGCAGTGATACAAACTTATCAACCACACCAACCAATTACAACGTCTCAGAATAAACAACATGCTCAGGTTAACAATTCTTTGGATATTTTTTCAAAACTAAAGTTTTTCTTAGTTTAGTTTGGTGGTATGGTTTTATGTTACAGTCACCGCCACTTCCATATTTAGGTTAACGTATTGCCCTTACTTGTAAGATAAGTTAACACTTTATTAAAAAAATATTATTAATGGTTCAACGGAAGTTTAAGGCTATAAAAATACTAATACTGAAGACAAAATGATAAAAAATGGGCAATATTTGTTGAAAGAACGGCAAGTTTTCATATAGCAACACTATGGAAAGAATCGTAAGGACGAATACGTGGGATTGGACATCAGATGATATTCAATTTAAAATAAGCTAATTAAAAAAACAAGTATTAATATTTTTTCTGATCAAATCCAGCTCAACTTCACACACAATTAATCACACGGTGGATAAATAGAGAAGTATAGGGTCAGGGATCAAGTATAACAGATTTTCTGAAAAGAAAAAAGGGGCAGATAACACTTATATGATTATGGATTGGTAATAAAAACGTTATACGGTGAAAATTTTGCATAAATTGTTCAATTCTAAGTCTAGTTAAGTGGCCTATGAAACTTAGAACATCTGTCATTACTGCCACTGTGTTCTCACTCTGAATCACTTAGCTTATTTACTACTAACATCAACCAAACGGACACAATGACCAGTAATTTCGTTGAAATCAAAATATAATTGCAATTAAAATTAAAAGACTTTCTATTAGAAGGAAGGTTACGTAAATGAAAGGTCTTTTCTAACATATTTAAAGGCAACGACTCTTAGATGGAATGAAAAAATCATCAAAAACAGAAACGACATGAAAGCAAAGGTACTGATACAGTAAAATATCATAGAAGTCAAATATCAGGCATAAAATTCCTTAATGAAAAGGGAAATGGGAGAAAATGTTCGAATACGCCGCAGGAAAATTCGCTCAATTCGATCAATAATTTTTCGAAGAAAAAATAACGTTTCGGAGTCAAGGTGAGTCGCGAATTGGGTTTTCATTCTGAAGAAAGGTTACTCGGTCACTGTCAAAGTTGTGTCATCATAACCAATAAAACACGGCAGATTGGTGCAAGAACTGGTGACAGCGGATACAATGCTACAATAAACACCTAATCAAACAGTAAAATCAGCATTGAAAGAAACAACTGTAATAACCAGTAAGAGAAATATAAAAGAACATCACAAAACACACGACGAATAAATATTTATGACGATGACACGCGATAAATATTTGAGCAGAAGAAGAGTGATAATAATAAATAATATTAAGATAAATATTTTAGATGATTATTTGATTATTCTTTGGCCTAGTAAAAGTTGGTTTCACTTTCGCTCCTGATGGATTTTGATTCTATCTGAAGAGAGCTTGAAGATTCCACTGGAAAGATCAATCCAGCTTCTGTTCCCTTCCTCGCCTCCCGAAATGCCTTTTAATTGTGAGAAGTCACAAGAATGACGACAAACGATGACTAAGAGGACGAAAATACGATCTTTTTTTCGTTACCGTCGTTAAGCAAAATGAGTAAAAAGCAAAAAAGTCAACGGAAATTCTACCCTTTGGGAACCATGACGCCTTTTCGCAGCAAAAAAGTTTCAGTCTCCAATAGCAACGCAGAGCAGAATTGAAGAATGAATTTAAAACACCGGTTTACATCCACCATTATATCACTCAAAACTATAACCCTAAAATGACAAACCATTACATCACCAAACAACCACTAAAAGGCGATCACCTGCTAGTAAAAAAACACCTGTACTCATAAATTCAACAATCACTTTCATCCCTTCATATATACTTCTAATTCTCTAAATCGGACTCAAACGTCCTTTAGCTGAAAATACTGAACTGCGACATCTGCAGAAAGACTTCCGAGGATTTGACAAGCCCTATTATACTTGGAAGTTATTTCTGTCATCCACCTCCCATAAGATTGACTATTGATTTTGATTCCCGCAGTGGAAGCCTCGAAGTCATGTCATGTCTCAACTACAAAACGACGTCTTCCGAATTGCGAATATTTGTCTTTGTTCTCCTCAGAAATTTTCTGAAAGATGAGGAAGTTCTTCCAAAACATAAACGAATTTAAAATTGATTTATACTACTATCTGCAGGAAGGGAATAAATTTTAAAAGAAATTTAATATTATTAGAAAAATTTTAGCTGCCATTTCCTAGTCTATCTAAACTACACCAAAGGTCTAAAATAATTAACGTGTATGTTAACATGTGTAACATACTGTATGTGCCATAAAATGGGTAGAGAGGAATATTGCAGCAGAAAATTGAGAGAAATACAACGACTGATGGGAATATCGAAGGGAAAATACATAAAATCATACAAGTGTTAGCCACTTATTGAATGAAGAAAAGAATCAGTAAACTAATGCAAGAATTAGATACAACGATACCTCGGCTAATCGACAATTTCTTATCTGTGACACTTTCATTGACACTTATACGCGTGTGCAACCTCCAAAATAATCGCAAACCGATCGAGCTTTCGTTACGTGCCTAAAAAATACGAAAACATTTTCATTATAGTAGAATCACGCGTTATCAGATGAAACATTTTCTTTGCAAACAGATTATCCTAAATAAAGTGAAAAGCGAACTAAATATTCCCATATCTATACAAAACCCTAAGAAATGCTCAAGAATTTCAAAATTTACATTAATCAACTCTAAAATTATTTCAACGTTCAACTCAGATTCCATCAAATTCATGTCATTTTAAAACAACCCTGTTAATGTTTCTACTACGCTTTCCAGTATCAATTTTGCCCTAATAAAAACCTTCTTTATAATTTTATCGTCAATGTCGGACACAACTAACGGTAACAGAACTTTTACTGGCTATCCTGAAAGTATTTTTACATCGTTAAACGTTGTTCAAAAGATAACAATCGTACGAAGCGGCAGAAAATCGCAAAAGAATTTGCATCGAAAAAGTTCGCATAAACATGAGGTGGTCGAACGACCGACAACAATCTCGTTCTAAAAATAGAACTTCCGCTCCCGAATAATGACTTCAGGGCCTTGACAACGAGGAAACAGAAGTCCCTTTTTTGTAGCAGCCATTGGCTTCGGTCCGCTCGACTTAAACATTTGGGAAAAAGCGCTTGATAGGGACGCCGATAACCTTGACAGGGACGTCACTGTCAGACGACCATCCCAAGGTTATTCACGCTAAAGAAAGGTGCACGAACGATTAAAACAAAAGACTACGAAACCCATACACAGAAAGTGATTTATATACCAAAATAATGATCACGCTGTGACGACGTCTACGGTACAGCAATACAACTGACTACGAAGATTAATGCTTCTGCAGACATGTCCTGATGAATGAAATACATTTCACTTGTCTTTTGGTACAGGATGGAAGTAAAGGTATCTTTAATTTATTTTTGATACTTTCTTGCTCATTGCTGAGATGAGATGAAAGGTACTGAGGCACGAATGATACTGAAAAATGACATAAAAGAATAGGTTCCCAAAGTGGTTGATATGGAGTCCCAGAGATCCATATAGATTTACAGAGGGTCTATTTCAAGGGAAAAAATGGAGGTCCAAGACTTTTTTCAATTTTTGAGAGTGTTTAGATTTTTTGGAAGGCAAAGATCCGATTGTTAAAGATAATATGCTATGTTTATTATTTTATGATTTTAATAAATATCACTTATTCAATTATTTTTTAGAGAATACTTTATAGCACATTTTATCAAAAATTACCATGTATACCTACCTCTGTTTTGTGAAGCTTAGTACCTGAAATGTTCCCAGAAATTATGAATCTCTCTTCAATAACATTTTTAGTAAATCATTTACACAGTTTTGATTGAAATTGCTAGGTAGAATTATATCTTTGTTACTGTGGCTCATTATTTGGATTACAGCATCATCTTCCAATCCAATTCAAGATCTAGTTGAAGGGATCCGGATACAATACAGATAGCACATCCACCTATTTCATCACAATTAAGGCCACAATTGTTAAGAGAAAATATTTCGCCAGACTATCCAACAGAACTACAATTAAAAATAGTCGTTCACAATCACGTAAGATCAGCAGCAGTTTCCGGCTTGAACTTATGGAAATAATGAACAATTTGCACTATTGCAGTTAATTGGCGAATTTCGCAATATAATTCCATTGGACGACCTACAAGAACGGTGATCATCCAGTTATATATCACACGATGATGTTCCTCAGCAATAAAACCAAGGTTAAAGAATAATGAAGTGAATTTGGAAGGGAATTAATGGAATAAAAGATTTATGGGGTCCCACAAAGTGCCATCCGATTCAATTAATTATAATGAAACCAATATTTAAAAACCAATTTATATTGTAATGATATTGGTTTAATAATGTGTTGGCTTGATAATATATTGGTTTAGTAACATATTAGTTTAATTATATATGGGTTTAATTATACGTTGGTTTAATTATATATTGGTTAAATAATATATTGGTTAAATTACAAATTGGTTTAATTATATATTGATTTAATAAAATATTGGTTTTAAAAATTCAGTCATATCCATGGAAATTGTGAAAGCTGTTCTCTTGCCTTTCAACACTAGAGGAAAATGAGTAAGGTGTATAGGTTCATCGCATAGGAAAAGTAAACGAGTTTGGCGACAACACTCAAATCAAATTCGACCCTTGGAACTGCGAGAATGCGCTGAAGTACGAAGAGGAGGTCGGATAAAAATGGGACAACGATAAATGCAAACAAACGCAAGATCACGAGAGGTGAGGATGAGAGTGAAGACTCGAGAATATTCTTAACTGTGAGCTGAGGAAACTGCGCGGAGACATATCGTACCATGGTCGACGTAAGATGGAACTTTCTGATCTCGATTTCGTTAGCTGTTTTTCTTAATTTAGAATATGATAATGGAGATAATAAAACGTATTTGAGAAATTAGCATGTGAAAATAAAATGAAAATCACAAAGCGAATTTGAGAATTCTCTCATTAACTTTACTAGAGATGGTATTCCTCTCTTCCCCAAAAACATTTTCTGGCACACGATGGAATAATTCATTAATTAATTATTTTCGCAAGGCAAATTTCTAGTTCCAATTCCTATAAATCTGAAAAATTTTAAGGAGGACCCATTTTCAAGTGTTGTGATAAATAAATATACGACAAAATTCTAAAAATAATATAGGAAGATGTAACACCATAAAATAGAAAAATAAGTAGTGTTCTAAATAGAAATTCAAAATACATATTTATTACTCCCTCCTCACAGCGTATAAGATAGGGATAGTTAGATCACAATAAAATATTCATTTGCCAACAAAAGTAAATTATCTTTATCGTTAGTAAATATTGTTATTCGATATCTTTTATGGATTAACTAACGTTAAATTAAAGGTGTCAACTTTTTTCGAAACTATATGTTCAGGTTGTAAGTTAAATATCTAAGGCAAGTAATCTCGATTTTAAAATCTTGGATTGAAGATTCTCCATCTATTCCCATTAATAGTTATTTAAAAAGAGTTATTCATAATGGACCGAAACAATTTAGGGTATACGGAGTTAAATCTGACAATGTTTGGAAAATATTTTAACAGTAATATAATTCAGCTCATTATAAATCAGCTTCAGCCTTTAATACCGACTCCGAGAAATTTAAATATCAAGCGTTTATAAAAAGATATTTTTAAATAAATTATACATACGATAACTAAAATAAATTTATCAACTGGGAAGGTAGATTAGCGGTTTTAATTCTTATATTTACCCATGGACTTAGACATTATCACCACGAGTATGAGAAAATTTGTAACAGCAATTAAAGGAATACCGACAGAAATTGCACATATACTGTACTTCCAGGTAAAACGGATGAAGTTGAGAACGTCGGTGGAGGAAGTTGCAAGAGAAGTGAAAGGGAAAGCAAAAGTTACGGATGAGTGGAATGCAGTATCGGGACGAAGTGGAATTCGGTCTGAGAAATGAACAACGTTTCTGCTAAGGATATTAATTGCACCAGATTTCGTACGTGACGCTCAGTTACACAGAGAGGAAGAAAATCGCTTGCGAAGGAAGCAGCGCATCTTCCACGAAGACAAGGGAGGTGAGTTCATTTTCGAATAACTAAATAGACATATAGGAAACTGAAATCGCCATCAAATGAACAGCAAAATTCAAAGCTATAAATAATAATGGAAGAAGTGATGAATGAAATAAAATGTTTTATAATTCAAAACTAATCAGTACTTGCTAAAGCAGCAAACTAACGAAATGATAACCCCGAGAAAACTAGGAAGGTAAATACGTTTAGTAAGAAATTATGGCTGATAAAAATTAAATTGTATTGTATACCTAAGCTTTTAAGAGAAAATGTATCAGTGGTAAGAGAAATATCTATCCTGAGATCGATTATAGTTGATTTCAAAAGATATATATGTACCGCAATGATCAATAAACTTTTATCACAATAATCATAATTATCAATAATTTTGATCTGACACGGTTACAGATAAATAACATGAATCGTGCAAATTAGATCAATTACTAATAAAACCCAATTAGTATTGTACATGTTATTTTATAGGATAGTATTCCAGTACTGAAATATCGTTTAATAGCCAATAATATTGCTACTGAAATATTAACCCAACTGTAGCGAATAAATTTAAAATAATAATAAACAATAATCTGATTTAATTCCCGGAAATTTTATTGAGGTTTCATACCAATTTACTGGGCATTACTATCACCTCATCTTCGCCATGCACGAGTATGTATGTAGTAGTATGTCGTAAGTACCACAGTGTAAAGATACCTCGCACGTTTAATGCTACCATAATCATCGCAGTTTGAAACCGTGTTGTCGTTTCTTTCGTTGCAAACAATAGACCGGTTTGATAATCCGTCCGAGCAACTCCATCGACTGCCCGCTTCTTGTGCTCCGCATAGCTGCAGCATCCAATACCCAATTCAATCTATTTGCCCTTTGACCTATTCACCATACCCATGCCTGCATTTCCTCCTCCATATTAACCCTTTCCTATTCTTCCTTCAAGAAATAAACTGACCAGTCCACAACGTCTCAATGTGCATCCTATAAGTCTATTTCTAACTTTACACTTGCCTCCATAAGTCTTCTATTCAAGTCGGTTCAGCTCCTTAACAATTGTGACCCTGTCTAACCTCGTTACCACGGGCATTCTTCTATAAGACCACATTTCAAACGCTTCCATCTCCTCTTCTTCGTGCTGCTTATCATCCACGTCTCACTTCCATATAAAGTCACACTCCAAACAAAGAATGCATTCATAAAATTCGAGTATGTCTACTTTTAACAGGTGTACCTTTTAGAGGAAAGCTTCTCTAGCTAGGGAGCATAAATTTTCTGTCCCTTCTACCGTCACTTTAACAACGTAGATATTTTACAACTCAATCTGCTAAAGTTACACTACTGAAAAGCACTCAAGTCTTAATTTCCTACTGCTGACTTCACCAAACTTAACTACCACTCTGTCTTGCCTCATTTTCACCGATACACTGTTTCTCAGAATGATATTCATGTCATTAGAAGTCATAGATAAACAATGATGCAATTGAAAACACAGTACTTATAATTCCGAATCGAAAAAAAGGTCCGAACAGTAATCCAAAGGTAAACGGTGGTAAAAATTAGTGAAAAGCTTATTCAACGCTATAAAGAGATTTCCCGAGAGATTTTTTGAATCGAAAAATTGAAATCAGTTTTGCTGGGAAAATTGAGTAGCTAAATTAAAGTTTTACTGAACTTTACTGGAATGTCGATATGTTTATTATTAATCCAAGCCTCTTTGTAGGGTGCAATCGATTCGGAAAACAGAGTAAACGTGTTACACCCAATGCCATACGCCGAAATTAGCTTGTACGGAGTTTTCCTCGTAGTTCATAGCTTACGGGCCGCGGCAATTTTCGCTTTCTTTCTAACTAATGAAAAACTATTTTATTATTGTAACGCTACATTTTTTATTTCTTCACATCAGACTTCAAAAAGTATATCAGAAGAAAATATAGAGAAGTTACAATCTTAAAGTAGTGTATTAGAAGGTCTGGGCAAAAAATGGGAATCTCAGAGACCCGTACTCAAAGTGTTAAGGAATTTAAGGAAAAAATATGAAACGGAAGCATTTCTGAAGAAGGGAAAAGTTCGTGGGTTCAAGCAGAGAAATTCAACATGAAAAATACGCATACTGAAGGAAGACGAATTTCAGGGAGGGCGTGAAAACCTGCGAACCTTCCTGAAATTAACGACTATTATTTAAATGCATTCCGGAAATCGACCGAAAAAGAATCGGAAGACAAAACACAAGACGATAGCAAATAAAGCACGCTTAAGTGAGAGTGCTGAAGGGATATAAAGGATAAGAAAAGAACAAGGAAGAGAACCAGCTGTCACCATACAGGATATATCGAGCCTATGAAAGAAGGACAAAAAAATAGGCTGAGAAAGCAACTCGGAGTGTGATATAAATACAATAAAAAGCATAAGAAGTGACAGACTACGACCAAAAATAATGCTCGGGATATAAAGCATGCGCGAGGGCGAGGAAAAGATGTTTTTGGATCAACGATGTGAAAGATTTTACGACGAGGCGTATGGGAACGACGTGGCTATAAACATTCTTGTACGGGAAATGATATTCACTACCTGAGACTTTTGACAACACACTTCGTAATACAACATCCAAATGTAAAATAATGCATAGTTTACGCCAAGTAATAGATAAGCGTGGGCGATTTGAGGTAACATTAATTCGCTTCTCAATAGTTGACTTATTCTATTTTGACTATCATTTCTTACTGAACTAGACTTTGATCATCGCTTCGAAACTTTTTATTTATTGCGGTAGTAATTGTAATCTAACCTCACATTATAGCTTTTCCTTCACTAAGATTCTACAATCCCAGTTCAATTTCCCAACGAGACGGAACATTAGTTGCAACTGGTATGCCATATATTGTTTCAATAATCTCCATGAAAAAAAGCATCACTATTGCTGCATTCACACATTAATGTCCGAAACTGGACATGGTTAAACCTTTTCGATGCAATTTAAGGAAGATATTCCATTACTTAAAATCAGTTTTACTACTTATTCAGCTTTTAAGTCAAACTACCCTGTTACTGCCTTCGGTTTTTGACTACATCGATTTCACAAATTATTATTGATTAATCCCAAGGAAAAACGGACTTGAAAAAAGTCTAACTGGGCCGGGAATCGAACCCGGGATCTTCCTTTAACCGGGAGGTTTCCTTAACCACTAGGCTACCAAGATAACATTTCAACAAGCCGTTTTTTCAAGTCCAGTTTTCCTTTGGATTTTTCCTGGGTGCACGCCCTTATATGCAATTTACCCTTTACCCTTTCCTTTATTATTGATTCTAAACAATTGGAATTCAAGCGTAGATTTTGTTAGACGAATTGATAATTTACGGATATGCATGCACATGTGACACGGTTGAAAATGACAATAATCTATCCAGAGATCTTCAGTGGTAGTCAGTATATCAATAGATATATTTCATATTTAAGTTTAAGAAAGCAAAGAAAAAAACCAAGCACGATGAAAACGAAAAAAAAGACAGTATTCGTTTCCGGGGTCTTTAAATTTCCAATTCAATGTCAACCCTTCCAAAACCAAACTGAAAAAAATCGATAAAGAAACACAAGGCAGATAATATGCAAAACCCTACCACTATGCAGTTATTATGGAGGCAATGTATTACACGGATATTTATATTCATTACTTTCTACCGCGAATTAGTTCCGCATACGTTGTATTGCTTGAATAAATTATTCTATTTTCTCCGAGTTCGAACAACTGCATCCAGCACTTCACCAATAGTATTCCTAATCAAAGACTAATCCTACAGAAAACTTTATCTGATTGATTTAGGCCACATATTTCTTCTCTGAGTCCCGCATCCATTAACACCCCTTAAAAATACCACCAAGGCGCTATTTCCTTCCCTTCCCCACCAATTCCAAATAAGAAGGGAGGAAGGCGTTGTTAGTCACTCTGATACAGCGGAAGTAAGGATCCGCTGGTTCATTCCCCCATATGCTTCTGTCGTAAATAACTCTGACGAAGTGTGTACACTACGGAGACGCTATCCTTAGAAGGAGGGACAATGATAGTCGCAGTGGAATAAGAGAGCCATCAGAGAAACTTTAATGCAACGCTTACTAACAGCTTACTTACTGTCAGATACGGAAGTGCTTCTCAACTGAGCTCTTACCTATTGTTTCAAGCTACATTACAATATAAGTTGACTTTTTCCATTCAAATATCAAATACATGGTCCTGGTAAACCTAACAAAGCATTTGGCTTCAATGGAGACTACTTCAATATCTCATTCTACAGAGGAAAAGCAACAACTGAGATGATATTGAAAGTTTTCAATAAATTAATTCTAAATTATTTGACCGCACTTCGTGGAAAGACATACCGAAGAGTGAAGAAAAACTTAGTAATACCCACACATTTTTTGTTTAGTCTATTTTTTCAAATCTGTGGATATTACTTAGTTTTTCTTCACTCTTAAATTTTCTATAAATAAGCGCGACCGAAGAATTTTCATTATGATGCAATGGTTTCTCTACACGATGATAATGTTGTTTATATTGTATTTTTTCAATAAAATATACCTTACATATTTTCATAGCAGGAATATGAAAAGTTTTCTTAAACATTAATACATTTGCTATCTTATCTAATATAAGTAGTAAAATAATCAACGCAAACGTTAGTAATCAATCTTCCAATTAAAACTTGATTTCTTCAGAATATATTATATATATTCTGTTCCATATTTTTCCAAAGCCGCCTCATAATATGCCATTCCACACTCTATCTCCATCGATTATCTAATCTAACATTTTATTACTCTTTTTATTCCCATCACTTATGAGTCCCACTAATGACAATAATCAATTATGTTTGGGCAGTTATTTTGACTGCCAGATGCACTTCCTAACGCTAACCCCCATTTAAATCAAAGGTAAACGGGCTATTGAACACTAATCGGGTACCTCCATGGAGTTATTTCAATGAAGAAATTCTTTTCTCTGGAAAAAAGTTATTTTTAAACAAAAAACAGAAGTTGTTTCATTCAACGACATCCGATTAATTTACAGTATTTTGTAAATTCCGTAATTATCTCCAAATTTTCCAATTTAAATCGTTGGGCTCGACAAATGGGTAAACATCAGTAAATTAGTCACATAAAATCGAGTAAGCAAATCACAAAATAAAATTAATGATGCGGAAATAAACTCATGGCAAAACGACAAATTTCTCAAGCTCGTAAATTTTACGAACCGAAAAGAAATGTCGCTACTTGACACACGACATTACTCCGACGTATTGGGTTTCCGGAAGGACGCCACGTGTTTACCATTACTACGATATGGAAGACCTTACTCTAGAATAGATGTCTGCCTTCCCTTTAACCCCACGATATATTGGATTAGGAACAGATGGAGTATAACTTGTAAGTAAGTATAATCTTTTCTTCATCCACGCTCGATTGATTCAACACAATTTTTTGGGCACTTAATCCCATGTCAAAGGCATTTAGACGATACGTGTATGCATAAGTAACCGGTCTTTGCACATTAATTTCGAAACAAACATTCGATCTTCCTACACCGCCAGGGGGAAGACAACACTGTGCAGATCTGCACGCTCTGCTTCTCCCTCCACATCCCGTGACGACGGATCAGAACAAAGGCGCTTCCTCTACCAGAAGAGTTTCCGCCACCGCCTCCGAAAAGATGCTGGACGTTGTAAGAGATTACGCTTGAGAACACTAAAGAAATTCCTTCTTCTTAATTTTTCTTTACTCCAGAAGTCCTCCGTCTCGATACTGCACTTTCGGGTCTTACGAATAAGTTTGAACCATTTCGAAATTTCCGAGGAGGAACGGACTTGAAAGAAGTCTGACGAGGAACCAACCGGTAATTGAGAGATCCGAGTTCGAGCCCCGTCAGACTTCTTTCACATCCGTTCCTCCTCGGAAATTTTCCTATGCTTCACCGCAACTTTTAAAATCACCATAACCCTTTTCCTAGCATTTAAAATTTTATGGTAAAGACGTGGGAGTGGATCGGTAGCCGAGTCTTTGGAATTAATGACATAATTTTGATGCGACACTGACTTCGTGCACAATTTACAACATTTTAAGGTTTCACACACAGTTAAGCTGAAAAATTAGGTAAATCAGGCGCAAGGACCTATTTGAGTAGACCGCTGCGAGTTCTGGGTTGTACACTCTAAACATTTCGCTGCATTAAAAGTTAAACTACTAGGAAATGAGGCCTGAATTTAATCGTTGTTTTCGCAAAAAAATATTGAGCGCTTATATATTTTTCAGGCGAATCTTACGAATATTTATGCTGATAAATTTTGCCCGAGTATCGGTAGGACGATTTCAAATAAGTTGGAAAATTATTGATTCAAACTAATTTCTCTAAATACCAGATTTGCCATCTCCCATTTCAAATACTTAAGAAATGGATATATTCCAAAAGAATTTCGTACGGAACCTTTTACTGCTCAATGCCGAAAATGATTTTCATAGAAAATAATACTGTCGCCTTGGAGAAATTCGCTCCAGAAGAGGATATCTATATTAAATTCCTAGATTGAGAAGATTATTTTGTAATTCCAGTTAACAACGAACGAGGACCCGTTAGAAATCAACACTGCGAAAAAGAAACGCCACGTGAAAACAATAGCTGGGACTGATTATTAGTTCTGGTCAATTTCTCCTTAGTGTTTCGGAGAAGCCAACTGAAAACTAAGCGATAGTTAAGGTAAGATGTTAGCGATTATGAACCCTTTTCACACGCCATCCAAGACATGCATTTCACTTAATACCTTAGAATCATGAAAAAATTCTGGGAAAAACCATCGAACATACAAATCTCCACAGGGAATCTTAGTGAAACATGAAGTCTTCCAAAACTTCTCAACAGCCAAAGGCTTTCGAGGGACCCTAAAACGACGGATCGTCAACATGGGAGGTTGATGGATAAATTATTTAGGCTTCGGCATCCGCAACCCGAGTCGAAAATACGTCACAACTGAAGGGATGAGCATTTTATATAAATTTCAATTCAATTGACTGGAAACGGTGACGACATCACTTCTTTCAAAGTCTGCAACCTCACTTAGAAAATCTGATCGAATCGAACTGTGGCGAGTCGATTGAGCTTACGAGATCGCTCAAAAGCGAACATTTGTCACGGCTTCGGTAATCGATTCGGTTGCCGAATCGGTATCCAAAGCTTGTTTAAAATTTACGCATATTCCCCCTGTAGACCAGTAGGAGTCGAAAGCAAGATGGAGCTGTCGACGACAACGTGATTCCGAGGAGCAGAGAGAGGGCGTCACGCATCACGGAAAGCACACGCCGCGCGAAACAGGAGACTGCGATTACGCGAGGAAACGATTCGCTACGCCTGGAGGAGTCTTTCCCTTACGGCAAAAGGGACTTGCCGACAACCGAAGGCTATTTCCCATTCAACAATAACGCAAACAATTTACTGATTCTAATGATCCTTGAAATGGCTTCCGAAGCAGGGGTCGCGACCCTTATTTGGGCCGTCGACCACAATTCGTGAGAAAGAAACAGTTTGCATTAAAGGGAAGCCGAAAATTACCTAAGCGATGAGCTATTTCTATCATAGGGGCACATTTTACGAGAATATTTTGACAACACGCTGGCGTGCCGCAAAAAGTCTTAACGGTGACATTGCATCTATAATATGAATTATCATTCGTGCCTTGGAAGATAAAATGGCGAGTCAATAACCAGGCGTCATAAACTGAAAAATCCGTCTATCAATCACAGACATGGAGATCAGCGAGTCCCTATCAAGAGGTCGCGATTCCAATTCGAGTCACCAATTGATGTGATTCAGCCGACCAACTGTCTTGTTGTGACCAATCTTTGCAAACGAGTGAGCATAGGGCTCGACTTAACAGTTTCAATTGGCAAAGATTAGGCATCGATCACCTATGGATTACAAATACCACGACATTGAACGGCAACATCGTAAACATTTGCGTAGTTTAAGGGAGTACCGGTCAGCTTATTAATATCGGTTTGACTTGACGAACGTGACAAAAATAAACGACAAACCTTGCCCCAACTGTATGGCAGCAAACGGAAAATTTCCCATCAATGAAACAGGTAAAAGGGGGGATTTTTTTCGTTATTTATTATTACTTCAGTACCGATATTAGTAGGCAGACTTATATAGAAGGTAATTTTATATTAAGAAGAGAAAAAATTGCAAAAATACTATTTTTTGCATTGATTTGTAGGAATATTACGCAGAATAAAACTGCGACAAAAAATTTGAAACATACAAATTTATAAGAGATTGAAAATTCTCCGTACTCTCGTACTTTCGATATTTAAATGCCTGAAGGGAGCCATTTCGCATAAATTACGTATTAGGAAGAAAATTTATGAATTTTCTCTCCAAGATAAATAAATTAGGGATTCGTTTTAGCCAGTCAAGATTATATTGCAGTGTTTTAAGCCATACTATTTCAAAACAACGACTGATAATTCTACGATAAATCCAGTGAATCACTTAATAATTTTTATGGAATGTTTAAGTTTTTACATCAAATCAATAAATCTTTCAAAATATTGTAAATTTAATATTATTGATTAAGTAGTTACCAATATTCCAAATACCATCAAAAACTGTAATGTAAACAATTTATGATGGTATTTGGAATATTGGTAACTACTTACTCATTTATAACCATCAGCGGAAATCCTCTTGTTAATATTATTGATTGGAGTAAATTAAAATTCGAGAACATTTCCCGAAAAAAGCAAAGAATCACTGGAATGCATACCCCAATTTTCATATATTTGTAAAATCTGGATTAACAATCAATTCTAACTGAAAAATGTCTTGAGTAGATGTATGGATATTCGATGATATAGCGTATCATCTTGTGACGATATAATGTGACATAAAACGAACTGTTTTTGGATAAACCGATAAAAATGAAATACAGAAGTAGATTTTTTCTCAATTCCCATCACCCAATAACTTTGAAGTGAGAGGGATAGTAAAACAAGACACATGTTACGAAACTAAGCATTGATTAATTCCACCCTGAAATGTCTTTCACTTTCTAATGAATTGTTGCATAGCAAAATCCCTTTTTCCTCTAAACCTCACTTTCTGTTAATTTCCCACTTCCTCTGAGGATATGACTCGCCCACTTCTCATGCATCTTTAATTTCCACGATCGTATTAATTTTCGGCTCCATTATGCCATTACCTTCATTGTCTACGTACGACCTTCTGCGATCCTCGACACGCCCGCAAAGGTTTCCATCATCCTTCCTCTCTAGAAAACAGTCTCTCCTCCCAGTTTTCACAAACCTCTTTCTAAACCAGACCCATCGCTTCCTTCTTTTTTATGAAAGTTTCTTTCCCTATTCCCGTACTTATTCCATCTTAGGCGGCTTTCCCAGACTGAGTAAGTGGCTTGGAATTCAAAATATCATCGATTAAATACGTATATCATACTGATAATAGTAGAAATACTATTAAGAGTGGTGAATTCCCGCTATAGAAGGGTAAATATTAGTTAAATAAAGCCACTTTTTTGGGATATCAATTCAGGCTATAATAATGTAGGTAAGTTTAGAGATGCATGTCATCAAATCTTTAGCAATTTCAATTACTAAAAGAATATGAGATTCTTAAGGCATTACCATTATCCAATAGTAAAGGCCGTTTCCAGCATCTGCATTCCAAAAACGCTTACCTGAAAAATAAACAGAAAAATACGTTAAACGATTATTTCAGGAATAATGAATACATTCAAAAGATATACAAATTAAACTTCTGAAATTACATTGAATGAATCATCTCACAAGATTATTATAACAATAAATTCCATAATATCAAAAAATAACACTTTTTATCGACATATATAATTTTCAATGTCTATTCTTAACTTCTCAACTAGTCTAAATTCGCATTGTCTGCATTTTCACAATTCTCCCGATTGCAAGAAATTAACTTTTCTTGAATTCGCTAAAATATGTCAATAAGACTAAATTGTCTTCGTATTATCTCCTTTGAATATCTCAAACTCTAATAAGATCAATAAGTTCAAGGAATTTACTTCACCAATTACTGATCGCTTCGTAATTTCCTGATTAATACCAAGGTGACCGAACATAATCATGTAAGTGAAGCTCAATTACTCTACGATGAAAACCATTCTTAGAATAAGGAGAGACCTTAGCCAGTGCCATTATTCAGCATTACTAATAGTGGTAAGCAATTTCAATGTCATTAAAAATGCCCTGCCATGAAAAAGTCTGTGACAAAGTAGATGAATGTTACATTTTGCTTTATCCTGTACCAAAAGACAGGTGAAAAATATTCTAGGAACCAATGGAAAAAGATCGATGCATAACTTGTAATCAATTTCAAATCTCCATCCATTCAGAGAACCCTTGGAAGTGTTACCATGTCAACGTCAAACTTCGGCCTAATTCTCAGGGAATACCAAATGGCGGTGGCATCTGGCCTTCGAGACCTATCCTCAGCACCTGCGCCTAACTAACACTTTCTCACACAATATTACGCAAAAGGCGATGTACCTAAATTCTTCTTATGTTAGCTGAAACCATAAAAATCGAACGACTTAATATAAATTAAAATACTCTTTAATGTGTGTATCCTAATATGTACCAGTACTCCAAATCAAAATCTTTCAATGATTGTAAAGTAAAATTGTATCGTATATAGAAACGGAATAAAAGAAAAACATTAGCACATATCTATCAATGCTATAGATAAACGAGGTCAAAAGGATTTTTTTCCGAAATAATAATACGTACATATAAGGTAATATAAACGCAATTCAGAAAAAGTATCAAGAACACGACAGTTATGAGAGCGTATTGTAAGAACATTATACATTATATACCTAGAAGCTTTTATTTCCATACTACTAAACTCTCATACTAGCAACATACCAGGGTATAACTTAAATTTGTTACAATGAATTGCTGATATGTATATTGAATTTTTGATATTTTTTATGTTGCCTTTAATATTTTTTTCACTTGGGTTGTCTGGCCTTAAAATAATCCTGCTAGGATCTCTGAAATTACATTTACAAATTATCACAAAAGGCTATCTTTATTCCACAGATGCCTTTCTTGTAGCTATTTTTCTTGGAGTTAGGCTAGTTTTTCCTTATACAAATAATGAGTTTCGCCAAGCAGTCTACGACAAAAATTCTGAGGAAACTGCGATCCATCTATTATTAGTTTGGGGTATTAGCAATAGCATGCTTACATGAAACAGTAATTTTACGTTTGCAATAATTACATTGATTTGCATGAACACATTTTTGAAGCAGTGCATTAACATAAAGAAAGAAAATATATTTCATGTAAC